>JASWHV010000013.1:37058632-37639977 GCA_030760725.1 Neostapfia colusana | reverse complement strand
ACCAGAAGGGCAGGCCATCGCCATTCGAGCCCCGCCTCAGGCATATGCTGCGCAGCATATGCCACCACCATATGCGCCACAAGTAGCGGCCCCGGTCTATGGTGCAGCCTTGCCCATGCTGGGATACGCGGTGCCAGGTGCGAACCACATGTTCGCTGCGCCAGTACCTGCAGCAGCAGGTGCAGGATGTGCGGCCCTTGCACCCCACCTTCGCTTCGCAAGGTGGCCGCGCAAGTTTCGCCCGCACCTGCCCGAGAAGTACGACGGCAGCGTCAACCCAGCGGAGTTCCTCCAGATCTACTCCACCGCCGTACTTGCTGCAGGAGGCGACGAGGCTGTCATGGCCAACTACTTCCCCGTCGCCTTGAATGGCCCAGCCCGGTCTTGGCTCATGAATCTACCCCAGGGGTCCATAACCTCCTGGGGTGAGCTCTGCCGGCAGTTCGTCGCCAACTTCGGCAGCTCCTACACCCGTCCCGGCACAGAGCTCGACCTCCACGCCGTCAAACAACAACCTGGGGAGTCGCTGCGCTCTTTCATCCAGCGATTCTCTCAGGTGCGCAACACTATCCTACATATCCAAAGCGCCTCTGTGGTGGTGGCGTTCCGACAGGGTGTCCGGGACGAGAAAATGCTTGAGAAGCTCGCGACCAGAGAGGTCCGCGACGTCTCGGAGCTCTTTAGCCTGGCGGACAAGTGTGCCAGAGCGGCTGAAGGGCGGAACTGGCACGCACTGCCGACCTCCGAGTCAGGAGGGCAGCCCGGGTCCGGTGCTGCTGCCTATGGGGGTGGAAAGAAGACCAAGAACCGGGGGAGTGGAAAGATGAAGTCACCATTCACGGCCACCGTCGCCGCAGCTGCGACGACCAGTGGAGCTCGGGGGCCACGCCCCGACAAGAGGCAGCGGCAATCACCGGCCCCAGACAGTGGCCAAGACGGGCTATGCCCCGTGCATGGCACCTGCAACCATACTGCTGCCGAGTGCTGGGAGATCCAGAGGCTCGCAGAGCGCTTCCGCAATGGAAGACAGCAGAGGGCTGAAGCACCGCCCTACCCTCAGAGGTATGGCAAACAGAAGGCCGATGCCCCAGTCACCGCTGCCCACCAGGTGGGGTTCCAGGAGCCTCAGCGTGTCATAAAGACAGTGCATGACGGTGAGGACTCCAGTTCCGATGGTGACGGGCCAGGGCGTTAGCCAACTACGGCACGCCTCCGTGCCTCGAACATACCTCTCGGGGGCCGCCTAAGGTCCGTCAACCCCTTGAAGGCCTTGCCAGAAGGGGGAGACGCCTTAGGTCATCCAAGGCGAGCCCGGGTTCACCTACCCCTTGAAGGCCTTAGCCAGAAGGGGAGAACTCCCCGGGGGCCCCCGAGAGAAGCCGCGCAGGACCTGATCCAGCGTGAAGATAACAACCTCGACAAGACTCGGCTTGCAGGGAACACCCCACAACGCACGGTCTCGGCTAATGCTCTGAGCACTGCTGCCAAAGAACCAAATGCGACGGGGGCCCGCAAGAGGGCAACCTGGTGAAGCGGCACGCTATATTCCAAGAAGGACCCATAAGCTCTCCCCCAGCAGGGAAGGTCCCTTCCGAATCATGAAAGCTGCCGCCCCAGGTACACATGCCTTTCAACCGAGAGTGGGATCCATTCCCAAAAAATCCTTGCCATGAAGCAACACTGTAAGTCCTACTTACTGAGCATCGGTAGAACAGGGTTATTCACTTCTGTAATAGACCCCATAAAATTTAGGAACAGAGCTTGGGGTAGCTAACTCTCAAGGGACGGTACAGGACTACGTCCAGTTTAGCCTGGTTCCGACCCTAAGCGCGTAGAGTCTTGCTTCCCTTGTAGACGAGGCGGAACATTGCCCCCATGTACAGCCAGAATTCCACCTATGGGCACGAATACAGAGACCTGTTCTACTTAGCTCTCTCTCATGCGCTCATTTAAATTATGCATTAATTTTTATGATCGCACTATCTCTTTTTGTTCATCGTACATCTAGCTCCCCCTCTTCTGCGCTCATCCATAGTCGGCATTTGCTATCCTACCGAAGGCGGCTGCGCTTGAGGCACCTGCCGATGGCCGAGTGAGTCTCTCGGGCCTCCCCCAGTCAGGTGTTGCGGTGCCAGTTGGTAACCTCCAGGAAAGGCCAGCGTTGTGCATGGGGGGTCCAGGGTGTGTATCCAGCTTAGCCGGCCCAGAGCCCAAAGCATGCGCATCCTGCCCTCCGGAGGTCCAGGGGAGTACGTCCGCTTTGCCAGGTCATGAACCCAAAGCGCGTGCACTCTGCTTCCCCAGCGCATGGCCCGGTACTAGGGATCGGACAGCCGTACCCGGACCTCGGAGGGAGCCGGAGCTCCGGCGCCTCGTGCACAGAATTGCCCATGCCCCGTATAGCGGGTCAGGACCATAAGACGGATAAGACTAGGAGACAGGAGGGGAGGACCCCCCGAGGAGAATTAAGTTTCCTCTGCCTGTGTGCAGGACCTCCAGGTTACGGCAACAGGGACTACATGAAGCGGGGGGGAAGGAGCTACCAGCTACTCCGGCCTGGGACTGGAAGGACCGGGACCTGCCCCTCCAGCAGGGGCGGGGCCCGGGGGCCCCACGTGTCCAGCGGGCCCGGAACTCTCTCCTTCCTTGAGGAGGGCTCCGGGCTCGCCACGTGGAAGGCAGGAACCGGACCTCCCCCCTCAGCGGGAGGGCTCCGAAAGCCCTACGTGTCCAACATGACCGGAGCTCCCGTCTCTTGAGGAGGAGCTCCGGACCCGCCACATGGCAGGCAGATTTGGAGCCCCCCATAGGGCGAGGTTCGGAGACCTCCGGGGGCCCCTAACACGGTTAGGACCCGGGGAGGGTGTCTGTGCGAAGCTCCGAGATTGGAAATGGCCTCTGAGTACCTTGCGGAGCTAAGGACTCAGCCAGGCAAAGCCAAGAAGGAGGGAAAAAGCATCACAGACACAAGTATCCAAGAGAGTCAAATTAAGCAAGGCTCCATGAGTTGGACTACTGTCGGTACCTGAGATATGGGGTACCCCCGTGCACAGGGTAAAATGCCTAAGGTACTCGCCCTTCTCCGCAGGGAGAGCTCCGAAGGCGCCACGCGTCCGGCGGGGCCGGACCTCCCTCTCCTCAGAGGAGAGCTCCGGGCCTGCCACGTGGCATACAGAAGCCGGACCTCCCCCTCCGCGGGAGAGAGGTCCGAAGACGCCACGCGTCCAGCGGGGCCGGACCTCCCTCTCCGTAGAGGATAGCTCCGGGCCCGCCATGTGGCATACAGAAGCCGGACCTCCCCCTCTGCGGGGAGAGGTCCGGAGGCTCCACGTGCCCCGCAGGCCGGATCCTTCTCTCCTCAGAGAAGGGCTCCGGACCCGCCACGTGGCCGGAAGAACGGTGTTGCCCGCCCCCGAGCGGTAGGCAGCGGGCGTAAAGGCGCCCCGTACCTTGCCCGTACAAGGTATTCAAGGCCCGCGTCTTCCCAAGACGAGGAGACGCGGAGCACGCGTCTGTCAGGTGCCATTGCGCCCAGTCGCATCACAGACAGGCGCGCGGTGTCAGAACCTGTCAGCCAATAAACGCTGCGACAAGACATCCCATGCCGCCTGCGCCGTCATCAACCACTACGACTAGCGTGCGGAATGGGCAGGGCGGCAAGATGAAGACTCAGAAGCCTTCGACTAGAGGCAACGACCGGCGTAACTACAGATACGGTAGATAATAGACAATCTTCCCGGGACCACCTGTCGGGTCCCGGCTCCCCTTGTAAGCCACCCGAGTCTTGGACTATAAAAGGCTCGGGTGGGCGTCGATAGCAAGGGTTTGCATTTTGCAACTCATACGCTAGCCATACACTCTCAAGCTGTAACTCACCCCCAAGCTCAGGCCCCCGGCCCTGAGCAGCAAGCAATACAGCGAGCTCCATAGCTCGCCGTGGACGTAGAGTTTTACGCTCCGGCGGCCTGAACCACGTAAAACTCGCCGTGTCAAGCTCTCCCTAACTCGTCCATCTGCGCAAGCTTTCCGCTAGGAGTCTAGCCCCGCCGAAAAAAGAACCTCCGCGGGCTGCCCAGTGCAGGCCCGGGGGAAGTGTCGACCGAACACTTCGACATTTGGCGCGCCAGGTAGGGGGCTTTTCCCCTAGCGCGACGAGTTTCCGCCGACGAAGATGACCAAGCTTCCTTCAGCGGCAAACTCTCCTCCCCCACGTTCACGGCGAACCGTGACCACTGGGGAGTACATGTCGACACACTCAGGACGGAGTGTGTCGGCACAAGCGGGTAGCCAGCAGCCGACTCCGGCAACGCCGACTCCGGCTATGCAGGCCCCGACCAGTGTGAGGTCTTCTGCAGCGCTGAGCGTACACCATGGAGGTGCGCTAGCTGCAGCAAGAGCTCTGTTGCGCAACCCACCTGCGGGGGATGCGCCCCATTCAGCGACCCAGCAATGGGTCCGCGAGGTGGACCGCCTCGTCGTCGCCGCCGCGAACCCTCGGTTTCGGCAAGGACGGCGCCCAGGGCAACCGGCTGTGTCGCTGACGCGCACACCCACGGTTGACGGGCTAACGGCGGATTCCAGCTCCTCCAGGCTCCTGTCGACGGACCTGCAAAGGGAACTGGAACGGTGCCACTTGGGGCAGGATGCCCGGGTGTACCTTGAGCGACGTCGAGAAAGGCATCGCAACCATGAGGCAGGCGGCAGCATGTCGTCGACCTCGACACAACCAGAAGGGCAGGCCTTCGCCATGCGAGCCCCGCCTCAGGCATATGCTGCGCAGCATATGCCACCACCATATGCGCCGCAAGTAGCGGCCCCGGTCTATGGTGCAGCCTTGCCCATGCTGGGATACGCGGTGCCAAGTGCGAACCACATGTTCGCTGCGCCAGTACCTGCAGCAGCAGGTGCAGGATGTGCGGCCCTTGCACCCCACCTTCGCTTCGCAAGGTGGCCGCGCAAGTTTCGCCCGCACCTGCCCGAGAAGTACGACGGCAGCGTCAACCCAGCGGAGTTCCTCCAGATCTACTCCACCACCATACTTGCTGCAGGAGGCGACGAGGCTGTCATGGCCAACTACTTCCCCGTCGCCTTGACCGGCCCAACCCGGTCTTGGCTCATGAATCTACCCCAGGGGTCCATAACCTCCTGGGGTGAGCTCTGCCGGCAGTTCGTTGCCAACTTCGGCAGCTCCTACACCCGTCCCAGCACAGAGCTCGACCTCCACGCCGTCAAACAACAACCTGGGGAGTCGCTGCGCTCTTTCATCCAGCGGTTCTCTCAGGTGCGCAACACCATCCAACATATCCAAAGCGCCTCTGTGGTGGTGGCGTTCCGACAGGGTGTCCGGGACGAGAAAATGCTTGAGAAGCTCGCGACCAGAGAGGTCCGCGACGTCTCGGAGCTCTTTAGCCTGGCGGACAAGTGCGCCAGAGCGGCTGAACGGCGGAACTGGCACGCACTGCCGACCTCCGAGTCAGGAGGGCAGCCCGGGTCCGGTGCTGCTGCCTATGGGGGTGGAAAGAAGACCAAGAACCGGGGGAGTGGAAAGATGAAGTCACCAATTCATGGCCCCCGTCGCCGCAGCTGCGACGACCAGTGGAGCTCGGGGGCCACGCCCCGACAAGAGGCAGCGGCAATAACCGGCCCCAGACAGTGGCCAAGACGGGCTATGCCCCGTGCATGGCACCTGCAACCATACTGCTACCGAGTGCTGGGAGATTCAGAGGCTCGCAGAGCGCTTCCGCAATGGAAGACAGCAGAGGGCTGAAGCACCGCCCTACCCTCAGAGGGATGGCAAACAGAAGGCCGATGCCCCAGTCACCGCTGCCCACCAGGTGGGGTTCCAGGAGCCTCAGCGTGTCATAAAGACAGTGCATGACGGTGAGGACTCCAGTTCCGATGGTGACGGGCCAGGGCGTTAGCCAACTACGGCACGCCTCCGTGCCTCGAACATACCTCTCGGGGGCCGCCTAAGGTCCGTCAACCCCTTGAAGGCCTTGCCAGAAGGGGGAGACGCCTTAGGTCATCCAAGGCGAGCCCGGGTCTACCTACCCCTTGAAGGCCTTAGCCAGAAGGGGAGAACTCCACGGGGGCCCCCGAGAGAAGCCGCGCAGGACCTGATCCAGCGTGAAGATAACAACCTCGACAAGACTCGGCTTGCAGGGAACACCCCACAACGCACTGTCTCGGCTAATGCTCTAAGCACTACCGCCAAAGAACCAAACGCGACGGGGGCCCGCAAGAGGGCAACCTGGTGAAGCGGCACGCTATATTCCAAGAAGGACCCATAAGCTCTCCCCCAGCAGGGAAGGTCCCTTCCGAATCATGAAAGCTGCCGCCCCAGGTACACATGCCTTTCAACCGAGAGTGGGATCCATTCCCAAAAAATCCTTGCCACGAAGCAACACTGTAAGTCCTACATACTGAGCATCGGAAGAACAGGGTTATTCACTTCTGTAATAGACCCCATAGAATTTAGGAACAGAGCTTGGGGTAGCTAAGTCTCAAGGGACGGTACAGGACTACGTCCAGTTTAGCCTGGTTCCGACCCTAAGCGCGTAGAGTCTTGCTTCCCTTGTAGACGAGGCGGAACATTGCCCCCATGTACAGCCAGAATTCCACCTATGGGCACGAATACAGAGACCTGTTCTACTTAGCTCTCTCTCATGCGCTCATTTAAATTATGCATTAATTTTTATGATCGCACTATCTCTGTATGTTCATCGTACATCTAGCTCCCCCTTTCCTGCGCTCATCCATAGTCGGCATTTGCTATCCTACCGAAGGCGGCTGTGCTTGAGGCACCTGCCGATGGCCGAGTGAGTCTCTCGGGCCTCCCCCAGTCAGGTGTTGCGGTGCCAGTTGGTCACCTCCAGGAAAGGCCAGCGTTGTGCATGGGGGGTCCAGGGTGCGTATCCAGCTTAGCCGGCCCAGAGCCCAAAGCATGCGCATCCTGCCCTCCGGAGGTCCAGGGGAGTAAGTCCGCTTTGCCTGGTCATGAACTCAAAGCGCGTGCACTCTGCTTCCCCAGCGCATGGCCCGGTACTAGGGACCGGACGGCCGTACCCGGACCTCGGAGGGAGCCGGAGCTCCGGCGCCTCGTGCACAGAATTGCCCAAGCCCCGTATAGCGGGTCAGGACCATAAGACGGATAAGACTAGGAGACGGGAGGGGAGGACCCCGCGAGGAGAATTACGTTTCCTCTGCCTGTGTGCAGGACCTCCAGGTTACGGCAACAGGGACTGCATGAAGCGGGGGGAAAGGAGCTACCAGCTACTCCGGCCTGGGACTGGAAGGACCGGGACCTGCCCCTCCAGCAGGGGCGGGGCCCGGGGGCCCCACGTGTCCAGCAGGCCCGGAACTCTCTCCTTCCTTGAGGAGGGCTCCGGGCTCGCCATGTGGCAGGCAGGAACCGGAACTCCCCCCTCAGCGGGAGGGCTCCGAAAGCCCTACGTGTCCAACATGACCGGAGCTCCCGTCTCTTGAGGAGGAGCTCCGGACCCGCCACATGGCAGGCAGATTTGGAGCCCCCCATAGGGCGAGGTTCGGAGACCTCCGGGGGGCCCTAACACGGTTAGGACCCGGGGAGGGTTTCTGTGCGAAGCTCCGAGATTGGAAATGGCCTCTGAGTACCTTGCGGAGCTAAGGACTCAGCCAGGCAAAGCCAAGAAGGAGGGAAAAAGCATCACAGACACAAGTATCCAAGAGAGTCAAATTAAGCAAGGCTCCATGAGCTGGACTACAGACTCGATAAAAAAGGGAGAAACAAGTCCTAAGGACCTCCCGGCTCTCGCCGGAACCTTGCGGCTACAAGGGCGGCCACATCCTCGACTTCAGCCCTGGCAGCTTCCTCCCGCTCCGCGGCTGGGCCCTCTCTCGCTGGCTCTAGCGAAAAAGAGGGGTCGCGGCTCTTGAAGCATGCCAGGACATGCGAGGCGACTTCTAAAGCTAAGCCACGGCCCTCGGCCTCAAGCTCGCTGGCGACCACCGAGTCAAGTCTGTCCAGCTTGGCGCCGATCGACTCCAACGCAGAGATCACCTCTGCCACCTTCAAAGCGGGAGTTGCGGCCCTCACCGGACTGAAGCCAAGAGGGATCAGGGCGGACCCCGCTCGATCCACGAAGCTTGAGACCGCAAGAGCCTCGGATGACCGCAAGGCTGAGAGCTCCTCCACCTCGCGGCGGGCCGCCTGCAGAGCCTCCAGGTTCCTCTCGGAGAATTCCTTCTCCTTGGCCGCCAGGGAACTCTCCCGAAGGTGGAGAGTCTTGGCTAGCCGCTCCAACTCAGCGGCCTTGAAGCCGGCAGTCAACTCCCGGTCCAAGACCGCCCGGCGATCATGGGAGACCTGTTCCTCCCTCAAGTCAAGGTCTGCCTTCAGAATCTCCAGCTCCTCCATCCGAGCTCGGAGGTCATCCTCGCCCGCGGCCAGCTGCGCGGCGACCCTCTCTGCCTCAGCTGCCACGGAACGCTCCCGCTCCTCAACGGCGAGTTCACGGCACTCCAACCGCTGCCGTATTTCCACAGCAGCAGAGAGGCTCTCTTCGGCCCGGGCGTGTGACTCCAGGGCCTCCCTGTTGATCCGCCGCGACTAGGTGTCCATGCGGTCAACAGCCCGCTTCATCCGGTCGACGAGCGCTTCCCTGAAGTCGAGCAACTCCTGCCTGGAGTCGAGCTCGCTCTTAACCTTCGCGGTCCTCTCCCGCAAAAGGTTCCCCCAGATGAGGAGGCGGTCCCGTTCAACCGTATACTCCTCCCGCTCGCGGCCTAGCGCAGCCAAGACCTGCCGGACGCTCGACTCGGCAAGCGCGAAGGCGTCCGCCAGAGGCAATGGAGCAACAGAGGCTGGGGCAGTCCCCCCGACCTCCTCCATTACCTCGTCCTCAGGAAGAGCCGACGCACCAGCAGCCGAGACGAGATGCCGATCAGGAGAAGCTGGCTCCGCGGCTCTGGCAGCCAGGCCAGCTGGGCTCTTTTCAGCTTCTGGCTCCTTGACCTGAGGAGAGGGACGAGCCGGGGAAGGCGGTGCTGGAGAAGGAGCCAGGCCGCCTAGTGCAGGATCAACCTGTGCTGTCTCGGGGGCCAAAGTGGCCGTCTCGGCAGGAAGAGACGACACCGCCGCGGAGTCCGGGCACACCGGAACAGGAGAAGTCCGCGCTGGCCTGGGGGCCGCGGCAGTTGCCCCTGGCTCCGAGCGCATCGGCACAGATTCCCCGCAAGACGGGGAAGGCCGGGAAGCGCGGACACTCCAGCGGGCTCTGAACCCCGACTTCCGAGGCGGGGTAGGATTTCCAGAGCCCGCTACCGTCTCCGACGGCCGCTCCGCAGTCGCTTGGACTGGCGGAACAGGGGACGCCCCAGAGGCTTCCCCCAGCGCATCAGCCCGGGGCCTCTTCGAGTCGCCACCGGAGGGAGTGTCAGGCACCCCAGAATCCCGACTTGGCACCGACACCGTTGCTGGAGGAGATCGAGCGCGTTTCTTCTCTGGCAGCGGGTTGGAAGCCATGGCAAGGGAGAACTCAAAGGCAAGAGAGCAAAAGCACAAGAGTCCGAGAAGAAATGCAGAGAAGTGCGAAGGGAAGCTGCAATGTGGGTAAGACCCCCTCTAAAAACCTTCCCGGTGCAATTCCAAGCGATTTGGAACTCTTCGAATACCCCTCACCCGCAACAGCTTTGGTTCCTAGACCGAGTGCCGATGACGGGTGGGCCCAAGCCGCTTAACTGAAGCGGTGGGGTCAAGGAGTCAGTCTCCTAAGAAGATGAGCCGGCGAGGCACTTCGGCGGTTCCCGAAGAAAGCGCCGCAACGTGCAGGAGTGGCAGTCTTGGGAACCGCCGCAGTAAAAGCAGTCATCAAGTGAGCGCACGCTCTCACGATCCCGTGGCCGTTCGTGCTCCGGCAGCGGTCAATTCAGGACTTAGAGAAAGTGCGCGGATCGGAAGAGACGGAGGTCCCACCTCGGGCTTGCTATCTCCCCCAAGATGGGCCCGGGGGCCACTGTCGGTACCTGAGATATGGGGTACCCCCGCGCACAGGGTAAAATGCCTAAGGTACTCGCCCTTCTCCGCAGGGAGAGCTCCGAAGGCGCCACGCGTCCGGCGGGGCCGGACCTCACTCTCCTCAGAGGAGAGCTCCGGGCCCGCCACGTGGCATACAGAAGCCGGACCTCCCCCTCCGCGGGAGAGAGGTCCGAAGACGCCATGCGTCCAGCGGGGCTGGACCTCCCTCTCCGCAGAGGATAGCTCCAGGCCCGCCACGTGGCATACAGAAGCAGGACCTCCCCCTCCGCGGGGAGAGGTCCGGAGGCTCCACGTGCCCCGCAGGCCGGACCCTTCTCTCCTCAGAGAAGGGCTCCGGACCCGCCACGTGGCCAGAAGAACGGTGCTGCCCGCCCCCGAACGGTAGGCAGCGGGCGTAAAGGAGCCCCATACCTTGCCCGTACAAAGGTATTCAAGGCCCGCGTCTTCCCAAGACGCGGAGACGCGGAGCACGCGTCTGTCAGGTGCCGTTGCGCCCAGTCGCATCACAGACTGGCGCGCGGTGTCAGAACCTGTCAGCCAATAAACGCTGCGACAAGACATCCCATGCCGCCTGCGCCGTCATCAACCACTACGACTAGCGTGCGGCATGGGCAGGGCGGCAAGATGAAGACTCAGAAGCCTTCGACTAGAGGCAACGACCGGCGTAACTACAGATACGGTAGATAATAGACAATCTTCCCGCCACGTGGCATACAGAAGCCGGACCTCCCCCTCCGCGGGAGAGAGGTCCGAAGACGCCACGTGTCCAGCGGGGCCGGACCTCCCTCTCCGCAGAGGAGAGCTCCGGGCCCGCCACGTGGCATACAGAAGCTGGACCTCCCCCTCCGTGGGGAGAGGTCCGTAGGCTCCACGTGCCCCGCAGGCTGGACCCTTCCCGCCTCAGAGAAGGGCTCCGGACCCGCCACGTGGCCAGAAGAACGGTGCTGCCTGCCCCTGAGCGGTAGGCAGCGGGCATAAAGGCGCCCCACACCTTGCCCGTACAAGGTATTCAAGGCCCGCGTCTTGTAAGGGCCTCAGTTTTTGACACTCATTTGTAGTGTTCATCCCCACACCACACACCTCATTTGAGGAAGAATGATGAACAAAAATGAAGAGCAAGTAACAATTATCAACATGCTCATTAGAGAACAAACTTACACATTGCAAAAGTGGTATTCCCCACCTGTGATATAGATGGGCTGGACATATGAAAACTCCTACACTTTGCTAAGGATGTCCATGCCAAGTTTCACCCAAATTCAAAACCTTTTTGAGGTCATCTTGGGTATAGATAGGAAAGGGGCAGTTGAAAACATATTCAAATTCAAACTGTTTTTGTACCATGAATTTGAAAGTGGAAGGCATATTCTTACTCAGCACATTTTTGTGAGCTCACACACCAATTTTCACTCCATTTGGGGTTGATCTTGACATGAGCTAAGGGGGAGAAATTCAAACTTTATTTGAATTTCAAACTGAACTTGTGCTGAAATTCATTCAAACCAAACCTCATTTGAACTTTGATCAATTCAAATGGCTCTTGGGTGAATAATTTGAATTGCCAAGGGTAGAATAGGGTTCACTGTTTACCACAGCTGTTAGGAGTAAATTTCAGAGGTTAAAAGGAGGGGTGGGACCCACATGTCAGCCTCTACTTCAACACAAACCGACTGAGACTTTTCACTCGGGTCGCCGAGCTGCAGCGGTGATCGCCACCGAGGCCAGCCACCGCGCCACCAGCTGCTTGCCCACGCGCGGGCATGAGGCGGTGCAGAGCCTTCTTAAGGCGCCTGCCCCCTCCTCGGCCGAGGCACCACAGTTCTCTCCCGCAAGAACTCAGCGCCGGCAGAGAACTTCCGCAACCCGGACTTGATCGGAGAATGCCGATCGCAGCTCCCTCCTTCCACTCCAGAGTCCCAGCAAGGTACTAGAGACCTTCCTCCATCCTCCCCATTGCTAGAATTCGGTTGAAACCGATTGATATCGGCTGTGCCGAAAGATCAAACTCGGAACTTGGAACCGCCGCACCTCGGGCTCTCGTGGACAGCCCAACCTGGGCGTTGTCACGCCCGAGCCAAGGCACCCTTGGACGCGCAGGTGACCGGTGCTGCTCATCCCCGAGCCACAGCTCGAGTGGTTGCTCACCGGCGGCGAATTTCCACTTTTCCCCTTTCTGTGTGCAGAACGACCTTCGGGTACAATTCTGTTTAATCCGTGCTCTAAAAAGGATTAGAGGGCCTCAGGCCACTCCCACATGAGCTAGACACGGTAACGCACAAGTTGCCTTCACAACTCTGGGTCGGAGAACCTCTGTGCCCGGCGTAATTTAAGGTCTACTAATGGCGGAACGAACGGGGGGTATCGGGCGCACGGTGAGGACCTATTTCGGGCCTTCCCCGAGCTGCCTCGAGCTCATGTCGACCTTCTCTGAGGTCCACTGATGCTCCCCGACCGATTTCCCAAGTAGCTGAGGTACTAGGAGAGTCAGCCGACATGGCCGAAGTCGTTCCGATATGGCGGCTCGTCGCCGACCATCCTCCGGCCGTTGTCATGAGCAGCTGACCCTCGGATCCTGTTCCCCAAGTAAAAGTAGGCAGGGGCGGCCAGAATCAAGAAGTTTGGAGCTGTACAGCAGCCGGCGGCGAGCTCTCCGGCGAGGTCCCTCGGCGGCGGGGCGCGGGTGTCGCGAGGTTGAAGAAGGGGGTGGACCCCAGCTGTCAGCGGCCGATATTTTGAATCGGGATCCGGCTGCGGCCGGGATCGGGTATGCTGGCGCGCAAAATCCTTGTGGGCCGCGGTGTGCCATCGCCTAGGCGTGCGACGCGTGTCCCCTGGGCCCACGCGTGAGTTTAAACTTTTCCCCGATTTTCAGATTTCCTTCAAACTTCAAATCCTTATAACTTTGGCTAGGAAGCTCCAAATTGAGTGAACCAAATTTCGCTGGATTCAGCTCTCTGAGTACTTTCCAGAAAATCAAGTTTCACTTCATGAAATTCCTTAATTCTCCAGAATTAATTCCTTAAATTTTAAACTGTTAGGAATTTTAACTGGAGAATCCTTTGGAGGAAAATCCTGAAATTTTGCTGAGATGTTCACCAAAATATCCTTGAACTACCATAAAAATATCAGATCCATTTGAGCTCATTTAGTCCACCTAATGGTGTGATTAGTAAAACTGTTCCAGAGAAAATAGAAAATGTTCAGAAACATTTTCAGAAATTTCTCTGAAATTGTTTAGCTCATATCTTTAGTTAGAGACTTCCAAATTAAGTGAGACCAACTCCGTTAGAACCCTCTGAAAATCTAGTTTTCAGAAAGTCATAGTTTGTCTCATGAAAATTCCTAGAACACCCTAAGAGTTCCAATTAAGGTCAAGGACATAATTAATTGTGGAGGGCTCAAATGAGCTTTGCTGCAACTAAAACTTGACCAAGTCTTTGTTTAGGTTGTAACCAAGCCACAGTAAAAGTTTCACAGTCATTAGGTCTAGCTAGCAAAGGTTATAGACTTCACAACTTCAAACTTAATACAAATGCATTAAATTAATACATGTATTGTTTCTATCATGTAGTCGCTAAGGTCGAGGAGGAACCCGAAGTTCTAGACTTCGTTACTCCGGAGGAACAGCTAGCCTACGACCAAGAGCAGCAAGGCAAGCCCCGGTTTGCATTAACCTTTTTACAAATGTTTATTGTTTTGAGCACATCTTTGAATATTGTTCTTTGCATTAGAGTCTTGATTGGAAACCCAACTGCACAGCCAAGATAACCATGGGTTGGGTTTAGGATTGAAAACCTCGTTACCCACTGCATTGCTAGGATAGAGTAGGATTCGGTACAAGTCGAGTAGTTGGAACTACTCGCGAGAATAGGCTAGAGGCACATTGCTCGGGTAGAGATAGCACATGAAACACATGGCAAGAAAATGAGACCGAGCGGAGAGTAAGGGCAGCAGGACTTTGGGGCCTGTGTGCTGTAGCTCCGCTTGTGTCGATTGAGGACCGAGCCGTGTGCGGGCCTGTTGAACAAGCTAGAACAGTACCGAAGACCTACCGGCTATATGGGAACCGGGAAACTGATGTAACTCGGGTAGCTGGGTATTGAGGCATTGCCCGTCGTTCAGAGGGTAGGTTGAGAGCTCGAGGTGTAAATCAGCTGGCGGCACAGAGATGCGCGTGCAGGGACCTCTTGCTCGGGACGATGGGACCGGTTCAATATTGGGCTAACGGGTGAAAGGTAGTCGCGTACGGCGTCCGTGATGGTTGTTGTAGGCAACATCGAGTACGGGCATACGTGACGGGTTGTTCGGGTGACCCTGCAGGTGTAAATCGATTATAATCGCCGTCCCTCGCGGTCAGTGAGTACCACTTGTTCACTGTACCGTGACGTAGAAAGAACAGGCTAGTTACATGTTAAAATGTTGCTGATTGAAAGCTGGACATTGATTGGTAATCATATGCTGTAGCTTAGTGCTAACTAAAGTTCTTTTCAACTTTGGGCAAAGTACATGAGAGAAATGCGTTTCTTGTTTGATTGCGGCTCTCTCATGTGCCTTAGCGTAAGGTTCTCCACAACCTGCTGCTAAAACTTGAAAGTAAGGTTCTACTAATTAGGCGTGTCCTTGCAAATGATTTTTACCTCATGCAACCCATTACCCTCATGTAGAAGTTCCATGTTTAGGTGAGACGGGTCAGACTTGCTGAGCCTTCGTGCTCACTGCTTGTGTTTGAAGCTTTTTGCAGGGTTCTATGAGGAAGGGACTCCCGAAGAGGAGACGGAACCCCAGGAGGGGAACTCCGTCGAATGGGAGTCGTGCACGCCGCAGAGTTAGTGTGCGTGTGTGCTAGCAAGGACACGTTCGAGGGCTGAACGTGCACTTGATGCTTAGTCTACGCCCGCGAGTGTAGACTGAACTTATTTTGATGTAAATATGTTCATAAACTTGCTTATGTAATAAAACTTCCGCTTTCGCTTTGCACCTTTGACGTGTGTTATACGGTGCTGTGCAACGCAGCACCCCTCAGCGTGATCCTGGCTCGACAGGACCAGTGGGGTCGTGTCAGCGTGGTATCAGAGCTCGCTTGAGGTTTAACACAGTACAAAGGTCTTCTTTTTCAAAAATCCAGTGAGGAACGAGTTAGTAGCCCGTATAAGGATGTTATTAGTATATAGAAAGTGGCTTAGTAACCTAATTGTTATGTCGGAAAATCGTGCATCTCGGGACGTTCATGTCTTGGGGGGTGCACGTAAGCGCTGTCCACCAGTGCGCACAAGCTGAAGGGTGGAGCCCCACGGGTGGCAGGTAACCCGACCCGCTTTGATATCCTCTACGACTCTTCATGTCGTTTGGGGTATTCGAGCAACGTCTGTCCCTGGCGTGCGTGGTGCAATATGGGAGACCCCGTCACGTGGTCTGAAACGTGAACACGTAACTCAAGGCGTGGTTGGCTTGAGAACATCCGGGCGAGTGATGACGGCCGGGTGTACTAAATGTATGGATTCCGGGCTCGGTGTGCAGCCGAGTCTGATGATTGTTTGAGTTTCTGCAGGTAACCTTACCACGAAACGGTAGACGTGTAGCATCCGTGTGCGAGTGACGAGTAGTGCCACTGAACTAACGAAGCCGGCTAAGTCCGGTATAGGTTTTTCCTTTGTGAGGACGTAGTACCGACACAATCTGGTGACGCATCGACGTCACATCCAACTAAATGAACAACTTCATTTAAAAATTTAAAGGTTTTGATCCAAAGTAGTAAAACTTGATGTAACTCCTTCCCTTGAACAGGATATTCAAAGTTAACAAGCTTTCAACTTATAGGATGTTAAGGACAGAGCACTCTGTTTTCAGCTGAATCAAGGCTGAAGTTAATCAGAGGTTAGAGGTTGAGTTCTTTCGAGGTTGGGGTCGTATGATACATTTCTGGAAAGCTTTGGAAGAGCTTTACAACTTTTCTGTTGAGGTCCAGAGGTGTTTCGTCCCTTAACCACTCGAAAAATGCAGTAGAGTTGAAACTGTCCAGAAAACAGGACGGAGCAAAGACTCTCTGTAGACTCTCTGTAAATTAAGCATAGCTTCCTGCTTAAAAATCCAAAAATAGGAAATGAGGTAGTTCTGGAAATCTTATGAGATGGGTTACAACTTTGTAACAGAAAGTTTTGTCAGATTAGGAACAGAATTAACTGGGATTCTTGGATCAAATCAGTACCTAAGGCAGGGAGGTGCTGTCCAATTGTTTCCAGAAATTCTGTTAACTTTGACATCTCATAACTTTTGAACCAGGACAGATCTTAGGCCAAGCAAATGCTTTCTGGAAAGCTATTGAAGTTAGCTTTAACTTTGATGTTAAGCTCCAGAATTAGTTTTGCCTTTAACATGACCTAAATCAGGTTGAAATGGAAACTGGTCAGGGCTGTCATGGTAACAGCAGACCAGCAGTCAAATTTGTTTAAAAATTTGAACTATGTTTCCAAGTGTTATGGGTTCAATGACATATCTTATGTTATAACTCAATGGTTTACTGTTTAAATAAATATTTGACATTTCTCAAATATATTTTTACAGATGGCAGCAGATAAACGGTTGGAGAACGGGTGGGTAGTTTCCCACTGCTCCGACCGTAGCGGCTACCCGGAAGCATTGTGGCAAATGCTCCAATATTTCGGGTATAACCAGATGCCGCAATACTTCGCCAAGGAAGAAGGCGAAGAGGGAAACAAGACGTGGACGATCCATGTCGAGGTTCCCGCAGGACCTACGTCACCCGGTCGGGTGCCATTCACCGTCACGGTGAGAGGAAGACAACCGGAAGGGATGTGGCAAGTGGCAGCCCGTGACACTATGTCACGTTTCTGCCAACTACACGTGCAGGCTATGGAGGGCACTCCATACGCACTCGTTCCGGTGGAGGGACGAGCTCAGCATGTGTGGGAAGAGAGGTACCTGGAGGCAACGGACCCGACTTGCCCAAGGTACAACCCCGCGGAGGCGAACCTCAGCCTCCAAATGAGGGCGGGAAACGCTGTGATGGACAGCCAAGCTGTTCATACGGAGCATATCGCCACCAAGCTCAAGGAGAGCACAAGCCGTGGAGATCATTTCGAGGGTGCTCACAGCGCACTCCGCAATGTGCTCCTTCCGACGATCAAGCGACTGAATGAACAACACAATCAGTTGCGTCGTCTGAAGAAGGCAAAGAAGAAGGGCCGTGTTGACATCGCGGCGTTGCAAGAGCTGGTGCAGACCCTAACCCAGCAGAATGAGGACCTTGCTCAAGAGCGGAACGACGCTATTGAGGAAGGACAAGGCTGGGAAGAGGACTACAACCAGGCTATGGACGAGGTGCATGCATTGCAGGACCTCGTGCCCCCGGTATTGGGCGTACCGGTAGTCTTGGGTCTTCCAGCCATGGGAGAGCCCGGAATAGGAGAAGAGGTGGTAGATCCAGAGCCACCAGCTGAGGTACCGGAGGAGGACGACCCACAGGAGGTCGAGTTCTACCCCAAGTAGGGGGTTACGGTTGCCAAGTAGGGCAGCTAGGGTAGCGTAACCCAACTTTTGTAATCGGTGACATGTCGTGTAGACAGTAGCGTATGTATAGGTAGTGACGACATGAGCACGACTTCTCGGAGATCCGAGAATAATGTATCTTGTATAAAGTTTATGCTTTATCAATATATGTGAATGTTGTGCAAGATAATCATGCGTCGCTTCAATACCTACTGCTGTGTATGGAATTTTGAGAAAGACATGTGCTAATTGCTGCTATGTTGAATTTCAGAATGACGCGTACTCGTGCCAACCCTGATGTTGGAGGTACTAGCCAAGGGGGAGAGACCTCCCAACCGCCTCCCGAGGACTCCTCGGGACAGCAGCAGCAACAGCAACAGCAAACACCGCCACCGCCACTGCCAACGGTTACATTGGCCGACATTGTCGCGGCAATGGCGGGTTCACATCAGCAGCACACAGAGCTGCTGCAAACGTTAATTGCGAATACGTCTCGCCCAGAGAGACGTCAAGATCGTGAGGAGCGCCAACAGAGCTCCTACTCCGACTTCCTGGCGACTCATCCCCCTGTATTCTCAAGGGCGGATGAACCACTTGACGCGGACAACTGGCTCCGCGCCATAGAGATGAAGTTCGGGCTGCTCCAAATCAGCGAGCAGCGCAAGACTCAGTTCGCGGTCCAGCAGCTCCAAGGATCCGCGAGCGCGTGGTGGGCCAACTTCTGTGCTTCACAGCCCACCGACCAAGTGACGACCTGGGCGGAGTTCCGGACGGCCTTCCGGGCCTATCATATACCGCCCGGTTTGATGAAGAGGAAGACGCAGGAATTCCTACACCTGCAACAAGGGAGCCGAAACGCGCTGGAATATTCCAGGGTGTTCAACGATCTCGCGCTCTACGCGTCGTATCACGCAGATACGGACGAGAAGCGGCGGGACCACTTTTACCAGGGGCTTAACCCGCTCCTGAAGGACAAGCTGGCGATGTTCAATCGCGGCAGCCTCAACGACATAATTGATGCTGCGATTGTTCAGGAGGACTCCGGCAAGGAGTTGGCGGCGGCAGAGCGAAAGCGAAGCGCGCCACAGAGCAGCGGAGAAGGAGGCGGTCCTTCTCAGAAGTTTCGGATGGTGAATCGCCCACCATCAGGTCCGCGCTGGCAACCACCACAGCGGTCGATGCCGTTCCGCAGTCGGCCGTACTCTTCACTGGCATTCCGGCCGGCACTGCCAGTACCACCGCAACAACAACAGCAGCAGCGGGCGATGCCGCGTGCGGTTGCACCTCCGCAACGCATGCCGGGCTTTCGTCCACCAAGTACTGCACCAGCAGCGGCCACATGTTACAAGTGTGGTCGTCCAGGACACTTCGCGAGCAGTTGCCCGGAGAGGCAAGGCGGCGGAGTGGCACCACAGTTTCCGGGGAGGAATCAACCCCAGAACCCTACTAATGCGCAGCGGGCAAACCCTAGGCCCGGCACTGTCCACCAACTTGCCATTGAGGACGTGCCGGAGGGCGAGCCAATCCTTGCGGGTATGTTCCAACTCCACCAGCATCCCGCTATAGTACTATTTGATTCAGGCGCCACGCATAATTTTATTAGCCAAGCTTTCATTGCTAAACACAGCTTGCCAATACTACCCACCGATAGTCCGTATCTAATTTGTTCACCGGGTGGGAAGATTTCAGCAAGCGTAATGGTCTCCAAAGCACCATTATGCTTAGCGGGTAGAGTGTACCCCACGTCTCTCATTATCTTAGAGGGGCAGAAGGTCGATGTCATCCTAGGGATGTCGTGGTTAACCCGCCACGGCGCTGTTTTAGACACCGTCCTTCGAGTCGTGCACTTAAACTCAGAGGTGCACGGTTCTCACTCATTATTTCTGGACAGTCCAGAAATAAAACTTCCAAGTGTCTACCAAGCCACAACCATCAGATTGGAAGACATTCCAGAGGTCCGAGAGTTCCCGGATGTATTCCCGGACGATTTGCCGGGAATGCCACCCGATAGAGAGGTGGAGCTCAAGATTGAACTCGCACCGGGGACCATGCCAATATCCCGAAGGCCATACAAGATGGCGCCCAAAGAGTTGGCTGAACTGAAGACTCAGCTCACGGAACTTCTGGAGAAGGGTTTTATTAGGCCGAGCTCCTCGCCATGGGGCTGTTCGGCATTATTTGTCAAAAAGAAGGATGAAACGTTGCGACTTTGCATGGACTACCGTCCATTAAATGCCGTAACCATCAAGAACAAGTACCCGTTGCCACGGATCGACATGTTGTTTGATCAGTTGGTCGAAGCAAAGATCTTTTCCAAGATGGATTTAAGATCCGGGTACCATCAGATTAAGATAAGGGCGGAGGACATTCCAAAGACAGCTTTTTCGACAAGGTACGGACTTTATGAGTACCTGGTCATGTCCTTTGGCCTCACCAATGCTCCAGCTCACTTCATGTACTTAATGAACTCGGTGTTCATGCCGGAGCTGGACAAGTTTGTCGTGGTCTTCATCGACGACATCCTGGTATACTCCAAGTCGGAGGAAGATCACAAGAAACATCTGCGTATAGTCTTGCAACGGCTGCGGGATCACAAGTTATACGCAAAATTCAGCAAATGCGAGTTTTGGATATCGCAAGTGCCTTTCCTCGGGCATATCATCTCAGCAGAGGGTATCGCTGTGGACCCGAGCAAGATCACGCAAGTGCTGAATTGGAAATCCCCGAGAACTGTTCATGAGGTACGGAGTTTCCTCGGACTCGTGGGATATTATAGGAGGTTCATTCCGAACTTCTCGAAGATTGCCAAGCCAATGACAGAGCTGCTGAAGAAGGCTACCAAATATGTTTGGCGTCCAACATGTGAAGCAGCATTCAAGGCTTTAGTCAAGCACCTGACATCAGCACCGGTTTTGGCGCAGCCAGACACGACAAAACCGTTCGATGTGTACTGCGATGCATCCGGCATTGGGCTCGGGTGTGTGCTGATGCAAGACCGAAGAGTGGTCGCGTATGGATCACGGCAGCTTAGGGACCATGAGCAAAATTATCCAACTCACGATTTGGAGCTCGCTGCCGTGGTACTTGCACTGAAGATGTGGAGGCACTACCTACTCGGTAACCTCGTACATTTATATACCGACCACAAAAGCCTCAAGTACATATTCACTCAGAAGGAGCTGAACATGAGGCAACGAAGATGGTTAGAACTGATAAAGGATTACGAGATAGAGATCCATTATCATCCGGGCAAGGCAAACGTTGTGGCGGACGCGCTAAGCCGCAAGTCACACGTTAATAATCTGACCATCACACTGTTGGAAGAGAGCGAACCACCACTACATGTGATTCCACACGGAGCTCTCTACAGCCTAGCTTTGGTCCCCACCATCCGTGAAGAGATAGCGGCAGCCCAGAAGAATGACAAGGGCATGTCACATTTGCGGAGACGTGTAGACAGTGGGGAGTTGAAATGTTTCCGGAAGGACGGAGACGGCATCCTATGGTTCAAGGACCGGATTGTCGTACCCCGAAACCCGGAGCTACGGAAGAAAATCTTTGATGAGGCTCACTTATCAAAATTTTCTATTCACCCCGGCAGCAACAAAATGTATCAAGAACTCAAAAGAAAGTTTTGGTGGACACGAATGAAGCGAGAGACGGCAAAATACGTGTCCGAGTGTGATACATGTCGAAGGGTGAAGGCAGACCACATGCGGAAACCGGGACTGCTGCAACCATTGGGCATTCCTGCCTGGAAGTGGGAGGACGTGAGCATGGACTTCGTCGTCGGTTTACCCACCACCTTACAGAAGCATGATTCTGTGTGGGTGATCGTCGATCGGCTCACCAAAGTTGCCCATTTCATCCCGGTCAACACCAACTACAACGCCAAGAAGTACGCTGAACTGTACATCTCACGGATCCTATGCTTATACGGCGTACCCCGTACCATCGTATCTGACTGGGGCACTTTATTTGTGTCCCGTTTTTGGGAGCAGCTACACGCTGCCTTGGGGACGAAGCTGATCCGTAGTTCAGCCTACCACCCGCAAACGGATGGACAAACTGAGCGGGTGAATCAAATCCTAGAAGACATGCTACGAGCTTGCGCTATCGACCACGGCAAGAATTGGGATGATCACTTGCCATTAGCCGAGTTCTCGTACAACAATGGGTACCAAACCAGCATCAAGATGGCGCCCTACGAGGCGCTATACGGAAGAAAATGCCGCACACCATTGAATTGGTGTGAGTCTGGCGAGAGAGTTACCTTCGGGATTGACCTTGTCAACAACGCGGAAGAAAAGGTTCGAGTAATTCAAGCGAACCTAAAAGCCGCTCAATCCCGACAGAAACAGTATGCGGACCGGAGAAGGCACCCATTACAATTCGAAGTTGGGGATCACGTATACCTACGAGTGTCTCCAATGAAGGGCGTAAACAGATTTGGGGTGAGAGGAAAGTTGGCACCCCGATTCATCGGTCCATTCCAGATTATCGAAAGATGTGGATCAGTAGCATACCGGCTGAGATTACCAGAAGCACTTTCCGGTGTGCACGACGTCTTTCACATTTCCCAGCTGAGGAAGTGTCTCAAGCTATCAACTACCGTTCAGCTGGAAGACATTGAAGAACTGCAACCGGATCTCACCTATCGGGAGGAACCGGTGCAGATTATTGATGAAAAGGCCCAAATCACACGCAACCGTACGTTGTGGTTCTACAAGGTTCTATGGAGTAATCACTCCATGGACGAAGCGACATGGGAGAGTGAAGAATTCCTTCGCACTAACTACCCCGACTTTTTCACGTCGCGTATCCGGTAATTTTCCACCGTCCTCTCTCTCATTTTCACCT
Source organism: Neostapfia colusana (assembly GCA_030760725.1). Lineage (NCBI taxonomy): Eukaryota > Viridiplantae > Streptophyta > Magnoliopsida > Poales > Poaceae > Neostapfia > Neostapfia colusana. Next base: position 37,617,596 of record JASWHV010000013.1, on the reverse strand, counting down.
TATAATCTCGGGACGAGATTCTTTTAAGGGGGGAGGAATGTAAGGGCCTCAGTTTTTGACACTCATTTGTAGTGTTCATCCCCACACCACACACCTCATTTGAGGAAGAATGATGAACACAAATGAAGAGCAAGTAACAATTATCAACATGCTCATTAGAGAACAAACTTACACATTGCAAAAGTGGTATTCCCCACATGTGATATAGATGGGCTGGACATATGAAAACTCCTACACTTTGCTAAGGATGTCCATGCCAAGTTTCACCCAAATTCAAAACCTTTTTGAGGTCATCTTGGGTATAGATAGGAAAGGGGCAGTTGAAAACATATTCAAATTCAAACTGTTTTTGTACCATGAATTTGAAAGTGGAAGGCATATTCTTACTCAGCACATTTTTGTGAGCTCACACACCAATTTTCACTCCATTTGGGGTTGATCTTGACATGAGCTAAGGGGGAGAAATTCAAACTTTATTTGAATTTCAAACTGAACTTGTGCTGAAATTCATTCAAACCAAACCTCATTTGAACTTTGATCAATTCAAATGGCTCTTGGGTGAATAATTTGAATTGCCAAGGGTAGAATAGGGTTCACTGTTTACCACAGCTGTTAGGAGTAAATTTCAGAGGTTAAAAGGAGGGGTGGGACCCACATGTCAGCCTCTACTTCAACACAAACCGACTGAGACTTTTCACTCGGGTCGCCGAGCTGCAGCGGTGATCGCCACCGAGGCCAGCCACCGCGCCACCAGCTGCTTGCCCACGCGCGGGCATGAGGCGGTGCAGAGCCTTCTTAAGGCGCCTGCCCCCTCCTCGGCCGAGGCACCACAGTTCTCTCCCGCAAGAACTCAGCGCCGGCAGAGAACTTCCGCAACCCGGACTTGATCGGAGAACACCGATCGCAGCTCCCTCCTTCCACTCCAGAGTCCCAGCAAGGTACTAGAGACCTTCCTCCATCCTCCCCATTGCTAGAATTCGGTTGAAACCGATTGATATCAGTTGTGCCGAAAGATCAAACTCGGAACTTGGAACCGCCGCACCTCGGGCTCTCGTGGACAGCCCAACCTGGGCGTTGTCACGCCCGAGCCAAGGCACCCTTGGACGCGCAGGTGACCGGTGCTGCTCATCCCCGAGCCACAGCTCGAGTGGTTGCTCACCGGCGGCGAATTTCCACTTTTCCCCTTTCTGTGTGCAGAACGACCTTCGGGTACGATTCTGTTTAATCCGTGCTCTAAAAAGGATTAGAGGGCCTCAGGCCACTCCCACACGAGCTAGACACGGTAACGCACAAGTTGCCTTCACAACTCTGGGCCGGAGAACCTCTGTGCCCGGCGTAATTTAAGGTCTACTAATGGCGGAACGAACGGGGGGTATCGGGCGCACGGTGAGGACCTATTTCGGGCCTTCCCCGAGCTGCCTCAAGCTCATGTCGACCTTCTCTGAGGTCCACTGATGCTCCCCGACCGATTTCCCAAGTAGCTGAGGTACTAGGAGAGTCAGCCGACATGGCCGAAGTCGTTCCGATATGGCGGCTCGTCGCCGACCATGCTCCGGCCGTTGTCATGAGCAGCTGACCCTCGGATCCTGTTCCCCAAGTAAAAGTAGGCAGGGGCAGCCAGAATCAAGAAGTTTGGAGCTGTACAGCAGCCGGCGGCGAGCTCTCCGGCGAGGTCCCTCGGCGGCGGGGCGCGGGTGTCGCGAGGTTGAAGAAGGGGGTGGACCCCAGCTGTCAGCGGCCGATATTTTGAATCGGGATCTGGCTGCGGCCGGGATCGGGTATGCTGGCGCGCAAAATCCTTGTGGGCCACGGTGTGCCATCGCCTAGGCGTGCGACGCGTGTCCCCTGGGCCCACGCGTGAGTTTAAACTTTTCCCCGATTTTCAGATTTCCTTCAAACTTCAAATCCTTATAACTTTGGCTAGGAAGCTCCAAATTGAGTGAACCAAATTTTGCTTGATTCAGCTCTCTGAGTACTTTCCAGAAAATCAAGTTTCACTTCATGAAATTCCTTAATTCTCCAGAATTAATTCCTTAAATTTTAAACTGTTAGGAATTTTAACTGGAGAATCCTTTGGAGGAAAATCCTGAAATTTTGCTGAGATGTTCACCAAAATATCCTTGAACTACCATAAAAATTTCAGATCCATTTTAGCTCATTTAGTCCACCTAATGGTGTGATTAGTAAAACTGTTCCAGAGAAAATAGAAAATGTTCAGAAACATTTTCAGAAATTTCTCTGAAATTGTTTAGCTCATATCTTTAGTTAGAGACTTCCAAATTAAGTGAGACCAACTCCGTTAGAACCCTCTGAAAATCTAGTTTTCAGAAAGTCATAGTTTGTCTCATGAAAATTCTTAGAACACCCTAAGAGTTCCAATTAAGGTCAAGGACATAATTAATTGTGGAGGGCTCAAATGAGCTTTGCTGCAACTAAAACTTGACCAAGTCTTTGTTTAGGTTGTAACCAAGCCACAGTAAAAGTTTCACAGTCATTAGGTCTAGCTAGCAAAGGTTATAGACTTCACAACTTCAAACTTAATACAAATGCATTAAATTAATACATGTATTGTTTCTATCATGTAGTAGCTAAGGTCGAGGAGGAACCCGAAGTCCTAGACTTCGTTACTCCGGAGGAACAGCTAGCCTACGACCAAGAGCAGCAAGGCAAGCCCCGGTTTGCATTAACCTTTTTACAAATGTTTATTGTTTTGAGCACATCTTTGAATATTGTTCTTTGCATTAGAGTCTTGATTGGAAACCCAACTGCACAGCCAAGATAACCATGGGTTGGGTTTAGGATTGAAAACCTCGTTACCCACTGCATTGCTAGGATAGAGTAGGATTCGGTACAAGTCGAGTAGTTGGAACTACTCGCGAGAATAGGCTAGAGGCACATTGCTCGGGTAGAGATAGCACATGAAACACATGGCAAGAAAATGAGACCGAGCGGAGAGTAAGGGCAGCAGGACTTTGGGGCCTGTGTGCTGTAGCTCCGCTTGTGTCGATTGAGGACCGAGCCGTGTGCGGGCCTGTTGAACAAGCTAGAACAGTACCGAAGACCTACCGGCTATATGGGAACCGGGAAACTGATGTAACTCGGGTAGCTGGGTATTGAGGCATTGCCCGTCGTTCAGAGGGTAGGTTGAGAGCTCGAGGTGTAAATCAGCTGGCGGCACAGAGATGCGCGTGCAGGGACCTCTTGCTCGGGACGATGGGACCGGTTCAATATTGGGCTAACGGGTGAAAGGTAGTCGCGTACGGCGTCCGTGATGGTTGTTGTAGGCAACATCTAGTACGGGCGTACGTGACGGGTTGTTCGGGTGACCCTGCAGGTGTAAATCGATTATAATCACCGTCCCTCGCGGTCAGTGAGTACCACTTGTTCACTGTACCGTGACGTAGAAAGAACAGGCTAGTTACATGTTAAAATGTTGCTGATTGAAAGCTGGACATTGATTGGTAATGATATGCTGTAGCTTAGTGCTAACTAAAGTTCTTTTCAACTTTGGGCAAAGTACATGAGAGAAATGCGTTTCTTGTTTGATTGCGGCTCTCTCATGTGCCTTAGCGTAAGGTTCTCCACAACCTGCTGCTAAAACTTGAAAGTAAGGTTCTACTAATTAGGCGAGTCCTTGCAAATGATTTTTACCTCGTGCAACCCATTACCCTCATGTAGCAGTTCCATGTTTAGGTGAGACGGGTCAGACTTGCTGAGCCTTCGTGCTCACTGCTTGTGTTTGAAGCTTTTTGCAGGGTTCTATGAGGAAGGGACTCCCGAAGAGGAGACGGAACCCCAGGAGGGGAACTCCGTCAAATGGGAGTCGTGCACGCCGCAGAGTTAGTGTGCGTGTGTGCTAGCAAGGACACGTTCGAGGGCTGAACGTGCACTTGATGCTTAGTCTACACCCGCGAGTGTAGACTGAACTTATTTTGATGTAAATATGTTCATAAACTTGCTTATGTAATAGAACTTCCGCTTCCGCATTGCACCTTTGACGTGTGTTATACGGTGCTGTGCAACGCAGCACCCCTCAGCGTGATCCTGGCTCGACAGGACCAGTGGGGTCGTGTCACGTCTTCCCAAGACACGGAAACGCGGAGCACGCGTCTGTCAGGTGCCGTTGCGCCCAGTCGCATCACAGACTGGCGCGCGGTGTCAGAACCTGCCAGATAATAAACGCTGCGACAAGACATCCCATGCCACCTGCGCCGTCATCAACCACTACGACTAGCGTGCGGCATGGGCAGGGCGGCAAGATGAAGACTCAGAAGCCTTCGACCAGAGGCAACTACCGGCGTAACTACAGATACGGTAGATAACGGACAATCTTCCCGGGACCACCTGTCGGGTCCCGGCTCCCCTTGTAAGCCGCCCGAGTCTTGGACTATAAAAGGCTCGGGTAGGCATCGATAGCAAGGGTTCGCATTTTGCAACTCATACGCTAGCCATACACTCTCAAGCTGTAACTCACCCCCAAGCTCAGGCCCCCGGCCCTGAGCAGCAAGCAATACAGCGAGCTCCATAGCTCGCTGTGGACGTAGGGTTTTACGCTCCGGCGGCCTGAACCACGTAAAACTCGCCGTGTCAAGCTCTCCCTAACTCGTCCATCTGCGCATGCTTTCCGCTAGGAGTCTAGCCCCGCCGAAAAAAGAACCTCCGCGGGCTGCCCAGTGCAGGCCCGGGGAAGTGTCGACCGAACACTTCGACAGTGGGGCATCAGTTCGAAGCTGCTTCCCTTTCCGGAAGCGCTCCGCAAGCTTCTGGATCTCCCGGCACTCGGCAGCAGTATGGTAACTGGTGCCGTGCACGGGGGCATAGCTCGCCTTGCTCACCATCTGGAGCTGGTGACTGTCGCTACCTCTTGTCGGGGCGCGGCCCCCGAGCCCCACTGGGTGCCGCTGCTGTGGCAACGGGAGCCGCGGCCGGCGGTTTCATCTTGCCACCGCCCCGGTTCTTGATCTTCTTGCAGCTTCCATAGGAAGCGGCGCCAGATCCTGGCTGCCCTCCTGACTCAGAGGCTGGCAGGGAGTGCCAGTTCCGCCCTTCTGCTGCTCTGGCGCACTTGTCCGCCAGGCTGAAGAGCTCTGAGACGTCGCGGACCTCTCTGGTCACGAGCTTCTCGAGCATCCTCTTGTCCCGAACGTCTTGCCTGAACGACACCACCACAGAAGCACTTTGGATATGTGGGATGGTGTTCCGTACCTGGGAGAACCGCTGGATGAAAGAGCGCAGCGATTCCCCAGGTTGTTGCTTGATGGCGTGGAGATCGAGCTCCGTGCCAGGCCGAGTGTAGGAACTGCCGAAGTTGGCGGTGAACTGCCAGCAGAGCTCTCCCCAGGAAGTTATGGAACCCTAGGGGAGGTTCATGAGACAAGACCGGGCTGGGCCGTTCAAGGCGACGGGGAAGTAGTTGGCCATTACGGCCTCATCCCCTCCTGCGGCAAGGACGACAGTGGAGTAGATCTGGAGGAACTCCGCCGGGTTGACGCTGCCGTCGTACTTCTCGGGCAGGTGCGGCCGAAACTTGCGCGGCCACCTCGCGAAGCGAAGGTGGGGCGCCAGGGACGCACATCCTGCTCCTGTTGCCGCAGGGTTTGGTGCCGCGAACGCTTGGTTCGCTGCTGGCACTGTGTACCCCGGTATGGGCAAGGCTGCGCCATAGACCAGGGGCGCCGTTTGCAGGGGATATAACTGTGGCACATGCTGCGTGGCGTATGCCTGGGGCAGAGATCGTGTGGCGAAGGTCTGCACCTCAGGCAGAGTCGAGGCTGACGTCATGCTGTCGCCGGCCTCTTGGTTGCGACACCTTTCTCGTCATCGCTCGAGGAACACCCGGGCATCTTGGCCCAAGTGGCATCGTTCCAGCTCTGTCCTCAGGTCCGTCAATGGGAGCCTGGTGGAGCTGGAGTCCGCCGTCTGCCCGTCAACCGTTGGCATGCGCGTCAGCGACACAGCCGGTTGGCCGGGGCGTCGTCCCTGCCGAAGTCGAGGGTTTGAGGCGGCGACGACAAGACGGTCTACTTCGTGAATCCACTGCTGGGTCGCTGCCTGAGGCACGTCCCCAGCAGGTGGATTGCACAGTAGCGCTCTTGCTGCAGCTAGCGCGCCCCCGTGGGGAAAGCTCAGCGCTGCAGAAGATCTCACGCTAGCTGGAGCCTGCATTGCCGGTGTCGGCGTTGCCGGAGTCGGCTGCCTGCTTCCAGCTCGCGCCGACACACTCCTTCCCGAGTGTGTCGACACGTATTTCCCGCTAGTCACGGTCCGTCGTCAATGCGGGGGAGGAGAGCTTGCCGCTGAAGGAAGTTTCGTCATCTTCGTCGGCAGAAACTCGTCGCGCAAGGGAAAAGCCCCCTTCCTGGCGCGCCAAATGTCGAAGTGTGGTCGACAATTCCCCCGGACCTGCTCTGGGCATCCCGTGGATGTTCTTTTTTGGAGGGGCTAGTCGCTTGCGGAGAGCTTCAGCGTAAGGGACGAGTGAGGGACAAGCTTGACACGGCGAGTTTTACGTGGTTCAGGCCGCCGGAGCGTAAAACCCTACGTCCACGGTGAGCAGAGGTGCTCGCTGTATTGCCTGTTGCTCAGAACCGGAGTTCTGAGCTTGAGGGTGAGTGATGCCTAGGGTGCGAGTTGCTGGAGTGCGAACCCCTGCTAACGTTACCTACCCGAGCCTTTTATAGTCCAAGGCTCGAGCGGCTTACAAGGGGGGGCCCGGGACCCGACAGGTGGTCCCGGGGAGATTGCCTGCCGACTATCGTATCTGCAGTTATGTCGGTAGTTGTCTCTAGCAAAGGCTTCCGAGTCTTCGTTCTGCCGCCCTGCCCATGCTGCAAGCTAGTCGTAGTGGTTGATGACGGCGGGGGCGGCAGGGGATGTCTTGTCGCTTTGTTTATTGGCTGGCAGGATCTGACATGGTGCGCCAGTCTGCGATGCGACTGGGCGCAACAGCACCTGACAGAGGCGTGCTCCGTGTATTCGCGTCTTGGGAAGGCGCGGGCCTTGAATACCTTGTACGGGCAAGGCATGGTGCATCTTTACACCTGCTGCCTACCGCGCGGGGGCAGGCAGCGCCGTCCTGCTGGCCACGTGGCGGGCCCGGAGCTCTCCTCTGAAGAGAGGGAGGTCTGGCCCCGTGGGACACGTGGAGCCTTCGGACCTCTCCCCGCGGAGGGGGAGGTCCGGCTTCTGTTGGCCACGTGGCGGGCCCGGAGCTCTCCTCTGAGGAGAGGGAGGTCCGGACCCATGGGACACGTGGCGCCTTCGGAGCTCTCCCCGCGGAGGGGGGAGGTTCGTCCGCTGCTGGCCACGTGGCGGGCCTGGAGCTCTCCTCTGAGGAGAGGGAGGTCCGGCCCCGCTGGACACGTGGCGCCTTCGGAGCTCTCCCTGCGGAGAAGGGCAAGATCCTTAGGCATTTTCCCTTGTGCGCGGGGGTACCCCATATCGAGGGTACCGACAGAATCCAAATATAAACTTTGATTCTTGTGTTAGCTGCTGCAAAAAAGAGTTTGAACACAACAGTTTTAAATTACCATTGTGTCCTTCCCTCATTTGAAGTTTGAGTTTAACCTTTAGTTCACACTCTTATTTTTATACCCTCCCATTGCACTTGAGTTCTTCACTTCTGTGGTTTTAATCCACATGAGGTCCATCCATGCAGTAACCCTAAGTTTTTTTTAGAAGAATCTCACCTAAGATATCGTATGTGGAAAAAGTTTTCAACTAAGCCCCATTTTCATACACATGACTCCAACATTTGTGCAAACTCATGTTTCTTTGTATTCACATTTTTGGGACCTTTACAATCCTCCCCCCTTAAAGGAATCTCGTCCCGAGATTACAAAAGAAAGATGAGGCGGAAGGTAACTACAATAATTACGACAAAAGTTCCAGATAGTTCTTGTGGATGTAATCTTCACTCTCCCAAGTTGCTTCTTCTGGTGTGTGATTACTCCACAGGACTTTGTAAAATTTCAAAGTCCGATTACGAGTGATCCGGCCCTTCTCGTCGACAATCTTGATGGGCTGCTCGGCGTAGGTGAGATCCGGTTGCAATATCTCCATGTCTTCTGAAAGGATCTCCGTCGGTCTCTTCAAACACTTTCTCAAGTGTGAGACATGGAAGACGTCTTGGATGCCCGATAAGGATGGCGGCAGCTCCAACCGGTAGGCTACCGGCCCACACCGTTCTGTAATAATGAACGGACCCACAAAGCAAGGCGCTAGCTTTCCCTTGACCCCAAACCGATGAATTCCCTTCATCGGGGATACTTGGAGATAGACGTGATCCCCGACTTCAAAACACAAGGGTCGGCGTCGCTGGTCCGCATAGCTCTTCTGGCGAGATTGAGCGGCCCTGAGGTTTTCTTGAATCAGCTGGACTCGCTCTTCGGCATCTTTTACAAGATCAATGCCGAAAATCACACGCTCGCCCGATTCACACCAATTGAGTGGTGTGCGGCACTTCCTGCCATAAAGTGCTTCGTATGGTGCCATTTTAATACTGGATTGGTAACCATCGTTGTAGGAGAACTCTGCTAATGGCAAATGGTTATCCCAGTTCTTTCCATGATCTATGGCACATGCCCTCAGCATATCCTCCAAAATCTGGTTCACCCTCTCCGTATGACCGTCGGTCTGAGGATGGTATGCTGAGCTTCTGATTAATTTTGTTCCCAGAGATTCATGTAGTTGCTCCCAGAAACGAGCAACAACTATTGATCCTCGGTCCGATATGATGGTTTTGGGGACTCCGTGTAAGCACCCAATCCTTGAAAGATACAACCCTGCATATTGCTTAGTTGAGAATCTTGTACTCACTGGGATGAAGTGGGCTGATTTTGTTAAGCGATCAACAATCACCCAAATGGAGTCATGCTTTCTGGACGTGAGAGGTAGTCCACCAATAAAGTCCATGCTGATGTCCTCCCACTTCCATACCGGAATACTTAATGGTTGTTGTCGAAGTGTGCGATCGACACTTCCCCCGGGCCTGCACTGGGCAGCCCGCAGAGGTTCTTTTTTCGGAGGGGCTAGTTCCTAGCGGAGAGCTTGCGCATATGGACGAGTTAGTGAGAGCTTGACACGGGAAGTTTTACGTGGTTCAGGCCGCCGGAGCGTAAAACCCTACGTCCACGGCGAGCTATGGAGCTCGCTGTATTGCTTGCTGCTCAGGGCCGGGGGCCTGAGCTTGGGGGTGAGTTACAGCTTGAGAGTGTATGGCTAGCGTATGAGTTGCAGAATGCGAACCCTTGCTATCGATGCCTACCCGAGCCTTTTATAGTCCAAGGCTCGGGCGGCTTACAAGGGAAGCCGGGACCCGACAGGTGGTCCCGGGAAGATTGTCTATTATCTACCGTATCTGTAGTTACGCCGGTGGTTGCCTCTGGTCGAAGGCTTCTGAGTCTTCATTTTGCCGCCCTGCCCATGCCGCGCACTAGTCATAGTGGTTGATGACGGCGCAGGCGGCATGGGATGTCTTGTCGTGGCGTTTATTACCTGGCAGGTTCTGACACCGCGTGCCAGTCTGTGATGCGACTGGACGCAACGGCACCTGACAGGCGCGTGCTCCGCGTTTCCGCGTCTTGGGAAGACGCGGGCCTTGAATACCTTGTACGGGCAAGGTGAGGGGCGCCTTTACGCCCGCTGCCTACCGCTCGGGGGCAGGCAGCACCGTTCTTCTAGCCACGTGGCGGGTCCGGAGCTCTTCTCTGAGGAGAGGGAGGTCCGGCCCCGCTGAACGCATGGCGCCTTCGGACCTCTCTCCCACGGAGGGGGAGGTCCAGCTTCTGCACGCCACGTGGCGGGCCCGGAGCTCACCTCTGAGGAGAGGGAGGTCCGGCCCCGCTGGACGCGTGGCGTCTTCGGACCTCTCTCCCGCGGAGGGGGAGGTCCGGCTTCTGTATGCCACGTGGCGGGCCTGGAGCTCTCCTCTGAGGAGAGGGAGGTCCGGCCCCGCCAGACGCGTGGCGCCTTCGGAGCTCTCCCTGCGGAGAAGGGCGAGCACCTTAGGCATTTTACCCTGTGCGCGGGGGTACCCCATATCTCAGGTACCGACAGTGGCCCCCGGGCCCATCTCAGGGGAGATAGCGAGCCCGAGGTGAGACCTCCGTCTCTTCCGATCCGCGCACTTTCTCTAAGTCCCGACTTGGCCTCTGCTGGAGCACGAACGGCCGCGGGGTCGTGAGAGCGTGCGCTCACTTGATGATTGCTTTTACTGCGGCGACGGGAGCCCCGGCCATGTTGAACACGTAGGGCTTTCGGAGCTCTTCCACCGCGGGGGTAGGTCCGGCTTCCGCCTGCCACGTGGCGAGCCCGGAGCCCCTCTCAAGGAAGGAGAGAGTTCCGGGCCAGCTGGACACGTGGGGCCCCCGGGTCCTGCCCCCTCTAGCCCCGGGTCGAAGTAGTTGGTAGCTCCTTTCCCCCTACTTCACGCAGTCCCCGTTGCCGCAACCTGGAAGTCCTGCACACAGGTAGAGGAAACGTAATTCTCCTTGGAGGCTCCCCCTCCCTTGTCTCACAGTCTTATTTGACTTACAGCCCCCAACCATATGCTTGATGCTTGGGGATTTGTAGAGAGGGGGAGCTGAGCACATGGCAACCATGTACTGCAAGGGTGATAAAAAATAACTCAATTCACAATTCAAATGAGTACAAGGAAAGAGCAAAGTAGGGCAGACTTCTTTTCGTACAACCTTCCATAGGAGGAAGGCAGGCTAAACATGGAGGCCACGACCCACCCCATTAAGAGGGGAAGCAAGACTCTACACGCTTGGAGTCGGAACCAGGCAAAGCTGAACGTAGTCCTGGACCGTCCCCTGGGGTTTAGCTACTCCGAGCGCTGCTCCTGGACTCTATGGGGTTCATTACGAAAAGAAAGTTCTGACCTATTTTTGCTCTTAGGGGTAGAACTTACGGAGGTGTTCTATGTTCCAAGGATTCGGGAGCAGGTCCCCATCCTCGGTGGAAAGGTGCACACACCCGGGGCGGCATACTTTCGTGACTCGGAAGGGGCCTTCCCAACTAGGGGAGAGTTTGTGGGCCCCTTCGCGAGAAAGTATGCGCCGCAACACCAGGTCACCTTCCTGCAGCTCCCGGGCACGCACAGACCTCTGGTGGTAGCGCCGAAGCGCCTGTCTGTACCGCGCGTTACGGAGTGCCACATGTAATCGGACCTCGTCGACGAGGTCGATTTCTCCACGCCGGAGGTTGTCCTGCGTGGCTTCGTCGTAAGCCCGGACACGGTGAGACTTCATGGTGACTTCTGGAGGAAGTACAGCTTCGGCCCCGTACACCATGAAGAAGGGTGTCTCCCCTGTGGCCCGGCTCTGGGATGTCCGGTTAGCCCATAGCGTGCTCGGAAGTTCATCTACCCAATTGGCACCATGTTTCTTCAGGCTGGCGAAGGTACGAGTCTTGAGGCCCCGGAGGATCTCCGCATTGGCCCTCTCGACTTGCCCATTGCTCTTCGGGTGAGCGACAGAGGCATAGCATACCTGAATGCCAAGGTCCTCGCAGTAGTCTTGGAACGCTGCGCTGGTGAACTGGGTCCCATTGTCAGCGATGATCCTGTTTGGGACCCCGAACCGGCAGACAATGGATCTGATGAATTTTACTGCTGATTGTTTATTGATGGTGACAACTGGTGTAGCTTCTGGCCACTTGGTGAACTTGTCGATAGCGACATAGAGGTACCGGATCCCCCCGACGGTTCTGGGGAATGGTCCCAGGATGTCCAGCCCCCACACGGCAAACGGCCACGAGGGCGGGATCATCTGTACCGCCTGAGCCGGTGTATGGATCTGCTTGGCGTGGAACTGGCACGCCTTGCAGCTCTCGACCAGCTTGACGGCATCCTGGAGTGCTGTCGGCCAGTAGAAGCCATGCCGGAAGGCTTTACCGACAAGCGTGCATGAGGAAGAATGACTTCCACATTCGCCTCCATGGATCTCAGCGAGCAAGTCGCAGCCTTCCCCCTGGGTTATACACCGCAATAGGATGTGGTTGGCGCCACGCCGGTAGAGATCCCCCTCTACCAGCGCGTACCTCTTAGCCATACGTACAATCCGTTCAGCGGTTGCATGTTCATAAGGGAGGATATTGTCCTTCAAGTAGTCCCGGATCTCCGTGATCCATGCATCGGGTCTGACTTGAGCTTCTGGATCTTGAGCGCTGGGTTGCACGGAGTCCCCAGTGACGCTTACGATCCTTGGTGGCGCCCACGGTTGTAGGGCCACCGGGACCGCCAGCTTCGAGGTGCTGGTCAAGCCCCCTTCGCCCGGCTCGGCGGGCTGGGCTGTGGGCCGCAGCAACGTCCTCTCGAAGACTCCTTCGGGCGCAGGGGCTCTGGTGGAAGCCTTCATTGAAAGGTCATCGGCTGCGGTATTACCGGCGCGCGGTACGTGGTGCAGGTCCAAGGCGAGGAATTCTTTCTCCAACATCTGCACATGAAGCAGATATGCAGCTAGCTGGGGGTCATTGCAGGAGCATTCGCCCTTGACTTGCTTGATGACCAGCTGGGAGTCGCCCTGTGCCAACAACTGGCGAGCGCCTAAAGACAGGGCTGTCTGCAGGCCAAAGATGAGTGCTTCATACTCCGCCATGTTGTTGGTTGCCTTGAAATTGAGACGCACCATATACCCAAACTGTTCCCCCGATGGCATGAGGAGCAGTACGACGGCACCGGCTCCCTGCTTTCGCGAGGAGCCGTCGAAGAAGAGTGTCCAGTGGGGTTCGGTGAAGACCGGAGCTTGGTGCTCCGGTTCTCCGCCCCCATGGCCCCCTGGGTCAGTCTCCGTTGGTGTCCACTCCGCCACAAAGTCAGCCAGTGCTTGGCTCTTGACTGCATGGCGTGGGAGGAAGTCCAGCTCAAAATCCACCAGCTCCGCCGCCCATTTAGCAACGTTGCCAGTCGCATGGGGGCTGTGAAGAATTGTCTTCAGTGGATACGAGGTGACTACCGAGACCCGGTGGGCCTGGAAGTAATGGCGGAGCTTTCTGGAGGCAACGAGCACCGCGTACAGCAGCTTGTGGACTTCCAGGTACCTTGTCTTGGCATCATGAAGTACTTCGCTGATGTAGTAGACAGGCCTCTGTACGGTTCGAAACCTCTTTCTCAGGCCTGGGAGGTCCTCGTCCATTGGCCCACTGGAGGTGGGCGGACCCACGGGGGCCTCCGGGAGCTGGGAAGCTCCCGGAGGCCCTTAAGCTATCTTGATTGTCCGGGAGCTCCGGGGGGTCTTGGGGGATCTCTGGGAGGTCCCATTTGGCCCCCGGGGGGTCCCGCGGGGCCCCCGGGGGTTTATCTTGGAGGTCCGGGAGACTGCCCAGGACCTCCGGGAGGCCGACCTGGACCTCCGGGAGGTTGCCTTGGAGGCCCGGGAGACCGTCTTGGTCCTGCGGGGCCTCCTGGCGTCTGTCTTCTGCTACCGGAGCAGGTTGTGAAGATGAGGGGTCCGGCCGCTCTGCGACAAGGACCATACTCACTACTTCAGTTGTCGCCCGCGATGTAGAGCAACAGGTGCTCTCCGGGCTCAGGGGCTACCATGATTGGTAGGGTCGTCAGGAGTCGCTTCAACTCCTGGAAAGCCTCTTCTGCTTCGTCAGTCCAGGCAAAAGGGCCTGACTTGCGCAGGAGCTTAAAGAAAGGGAGTGCCCGCTCTGCTAGCCTCGGTATAAACCGACTCAGCGCGGCTAGACATCCTGTGAGTTTCTGGACATCCTTGACGCGGGCAGGGGGCCGCATCAAGTCGATGGCCTTGATCTTCTCTGGGTTGGCCTCAATCCCCCGGTGCGAGACCAGGAACCCTAAGAGCTTCCCAGAGGACACGCCGAACACACATTTATCTTGGTTCAGCTTGGTGCGCGTAGAGCGCAACTTGTCAAAGACTAAGGCTAGGTTATCTAGCAGGGACGGACCCTGCTTGACCTTGACAACTATGTCATCGACATACACCTCAACCAGTCCTCTTATTAACTCCCCAAAGGTTTTGTGCATTGCCCGCACAAAGGTGGGGAGTGCATTCTTTAGGCCGTAAGGCATAGACACATAGCAATAAAGGCCGTCTACTGTGATGAAGGAGGTGTGCCCCTCGTCCTCCCTAGACATGGGGATCTGATGGAAACCCGAGTAGGCGTCTAGGAAGCACAGCATATCACAGCCTGACGTTGAGTCTACTATTTGATCTATTCTAGGGAGAGGGAATGGATCTTTAGGACATGCCTTATTGAGACTGGTGTAGTTGATGCACATCCGGAGCTTCCCGCCAGCCTTCGGGACAACGACGGGGTTCGCCAACCATCGAGGGTGGTGGACCTCCCGTATGAAGCCAGCGTCCAGCAGCTTCTTGACTTCTTCACGGATGAAGTTCTGCCGCTCGATGGACTGCTTGCGGGGCTTCTGTTGAACCGGCCGGGCGTCGGGGAAGACTTTCAAGTGGTGCTCGATCACTTTCCTGGGGCTCCCCGGCATCTGTGATGGCTGCCATGCAAACACGTCGACGTTGTGCCGGAGGAAGGTGACGAGCGCGCCTTCCTATTTACTATCCAGGCCCCCGGCTACCCGGGTGGTCTGGGTAGCTTCGGCGCCGACTTGGACGACCTTTAAGGGGACGCCGCCCTCGTCGAGAGGTTGCACCCGGGGTGCTGTGGTGGAAGCACGGTGACGTGCGCACGAGCGGAGCTGGTCCGGTTCCGTATTGCCGGGGGCTGAGGCCCCAGCTGTCGCGAGTGCTTGGAGCTTCTCCAGGGCCGACACTGCAGTAGTGCTGTCCCCACGAATCCTGAGAACACCTGTTGGTGTTGGCATCTTCAGGACAAGGTAGCCGTAATGGGCTACAGCCATGAACCGGTACAGGGCTGGCCTGCCGATTATGGCGTTGAAGGGGAGGTCTATCTCCGCTACGTCGAACAGAATGTACTCTGTTCGATAGCTGTCCGGAGCCCCGAAGGTCACCGGGAGACTAATGCTGCCGTAGGGGATAACCTGTCCCGGCCCTACCCCTGAGAACGGACTCGACGGGGTGAGCTTGGCCATCGGGATTTGCAGCTTCTGGAAAGCTGCACGGCAGATGAGGTTCAGCCCAGCCCCTCCATCCTCCAAAACGTGGTACATTCTCACGTTGGCGATGGTAGGGGCCACCAGGAGCGGCAGTTGGCCGGCCCCAGCCATGTTCCTGGGGCAGTCGGTGGCATCAAAGCTGATGGGGGTCCCCATCCACTTTAGGTGCGGTGCAGCACTTGGGAGTGGCGCCACCGACGCTACCGCTCGGCGCAGAGTCTTGACTGCGCTTCGGGACGAGGGGTCGGCGGACCCGCCGTATATGACGTAGAGCTTCTTCCGACGCTCATCGCCGCTGGAGCCGGAATCCTTGTGATTGCGTGCCGCCTTCACGACACGCGGAGGCTCCTGGATCTCCTCTGGGTGGTCGATGTTGTCTGGAACATCCACCCTCTGCTCATCTTCCTTTGGACGGAAGGGCAGGTCATCAGCCCGCTGCCGCTTCTCCTTGCGGAAGCGCTCTGCGAGCCTTCGGATCTCCCGGCACTCGGCAGCAGTGTGGCGACACCTGCCGTGCACGGGGCACATATTGTCTTTATCACCTTCTGGGATTGGTGATCTTCGCTGCTTCTTGTCGGGGCGTGGCCCCCGAGCCCCACCGAGCGTCGCTGCAGTGACGACTGGGGCTGTGGTTGGTGACTCTATCTTGCTTCTGCCTCGGTCCTTGGCCTTCCTGCTGCCTCCACAGGGAGTAGGACTGGATCCGGGCAGTCCCCCTGACTCGGAGGATGGCAGCGAGTGCCAGTTCCGTCCTTCGGCAGCTCTGGCGCATTTGTCTGCCAAGCTGAAGAGCTCTGAGACGTCGCGGACCTCCCTGGTCGCGAGCTTCTCGAGCATCTTCCTGTCCCGGACGCCTTGCCGGAACGCCACCACCACAGAAGCATTTTGAATGTGTGGGATGGTGTTCCGCACCTGGGAGAACCGCTGGATGAAAGAGCGCAGCGACTCCCCAGGTTGCTGCTGGACGGCGTGGAGGTCGAGCTCCGTGCCAGGCCGGGTGTAGGAGCTGCCGAAGTTGGCTACGAACTGTCGGCAAAGCTCTCCCCAGGAGGTGACGGAACCTTGGGGGAGGTTCATGAGCCAAGACCGGGCTGGACCGGTCAAGGCGACAGGGAAGTAATTGGCCATGACGGCTTCATTCCCTCCTGCGGCAAGTACGGCGGTGGAGTAGATCTGGAGGAACTCCGTCGGGTTGACGCTGGCGTCGTACTTCTCGGGCAGGTGTGGCCGAAACTTGCATGGCCACTTCGCAAAGCGAAGATGGGGCGCGAGGGCTGCACACCCTGCTTCTGTCACCGCAGGTTCTGGTGCCGCAAACGCTGAGTTCGCACCAGGCACAGTGTACCCCGGTACGGGCAAAGCTGCACCATAGGCCGGGGGCGCCATCTGCAGTACATATGACTGTGGCATATTTTGCACGGCGCAGACCTGGGGCAGAGATCGCATGGCGAAGGTCTGCTCTTCAGGCTGGGTCGAGGCCGACGTCATGCTGTCATCAGCTTCTTGGTAGCGACGCCTTTCTCGGCGTTGCTCGAGGTATACCCGGGCATCTTGACCCGAGCGACACCGCTCCAGCCCTGTCCTCAGATCCATCGATTGAGGGCTGGCAGAGCTGGAATCTGCCGTCTGTTCATCAACCATCGGCGTGCGCATCAGCGACACGGCCGGCTGGTTAGAGTGTCGTCTCCGCCGGAGTCGCGGGCTTGCGGCAGCGACGACAAGACGGTCTACCTCGAGAATCCACCACTGGGTCGCTGCCTGAGGCGCGTCTCCAGCGGGTGGATTGTGCAGTAGCGCTCTTGCTGCAGCTAGCGCACCCCTTCCGGGTACGCCCGGCGCTACTGGAGATATGACGCTGGTTGGAGCCTGCATTGCCGGGGTCGGCGCTGCCAGAGCCGGTTGCTGGCTCCCAGCTTGTACTGACACACTCCGTCCTGAGTGTGTTGGCTTGTACTCCCCCCTAGCCGTGGCTCGCCGCGGAGGCGGGGGAGGTGAGCTTGCCGCCGAAGGGAGGTTTGTCATCTTCGTCGGCAGAAACTCGTCGCGCTAGGGGAAAAGCCCCCTACCTGGCGCGCCAAATGTCGAAGTGTGCGATCGACACTTCCCCCGGGCCTGCACTGGGCAGCCCGCGGAGGTTCTTTTTTCGGAGGGGCTAGTTCCTAGCGGAGAGCTTGCGCGGATGGACGAGTTAGTGAGAGCTTGACACGGGAAGTTTTACGTGGTTAAGGCCGCCGGAGCGTAAAACCCTACGTCCACGGCGAGCTATGGAGCTCGCTGTATTGCTTGCTGCTCAGGGCCGGGGGCCTGAGCTTGGGGGTGAGTTACAGCTTGAGAGTGTATGGCTAGCGTATGAGTTGCAGAATGCGAACCCTTGCTATCGACGCCTACCCGAGCCTTTTATAGTCCAAGGCTCGGGCGGCTTACAACGGAAGCCGGGACCCGACAGGTGGTCCCGGGAAGATTGTCTATTATCTACCGTATCTGTAGTTACGCCGGTGGTTGCCTCTGGTCGAAGGCTTCTGAGTCTTCATTTTGCCGCCCTGCCCATGCCGCGCACTAGTCATAGTGGTTGATGACGGCGCAGGCGGCATGGGATGTCTTGTCGTGGCGTTTATTACCTGGCAGGTTCTGACACCGCGCGCCAGTCTGTGATGCGACTGGACGCAACAGCACCTTACAGGCGCGTGCTCCGCGTTTCCGCGTCTTGGGAAGACGCGGGCCTTGAATACCTTGTACGGGCAAGGTGAGGGGCGCCTTTACGCCCGCTGCCTACCGCTCGGGGGCTGGCAGCACCGTTCTTCTAGCCACGTGGCGGGTCCGGAGCTCTTCTCTGAGGAGAGGGAGGTCCGGCCCCGCTGAACGCGTGGCGCCTTCGGACCTCTCTCCCGCGGAGGGGGAGGTCCGGCTTCTGCACGCCACGTGGCGGGCCCGGAGCTCACCTCTGAGGAGAGGGAGGTCCGGCCCCGCTGGACGCGTGGCGTCTTCGGACCTCTCTGCCGCGGAGGGGGAGGTCCGGCTTCTGTATGCCACGTGGCGGGCCCGGAGCTCTCCTCTGAGGAGAGGGAGGTCCGGCCCCGCCAGACGCGTGGCGCCTTCAGAGCTCTCCCTGCGGAGAAGGGCGAGCACCTTAGGTGTGGTGACCACCCCGTGGTTCACCCACTCCAGGATCGCATAGGGTGGTGCCGTGCGATGCGGCACCCAACAGCACACACGAAAAGAATCAAGGGTAACATACAACTTTTATTTGATATAAAACAGCGGAAGTCTTTTTACAAAACCTATTCATACAGCGGAAGTAATATACATATAAGGCCTCTCATCCTAGCTATGCAAAAGTGCAGCCGTCCAGCCCGGGGACGCTACACACTAGCAGCATGGAACCGGAGAATCACGGCGGCGTGCATGGCTCCAGCTCGGCCGTGTACCCCGACGGGGGCATCGCCTCGTCCTCGGAACCTTCCTCATACCTCTCACCTGCAAACAGCTCAAACATTGCAACCGTGAGCACGAAGGCTCAGCAAGTCTTAACCGTCAACCCTAGGCATGGAACTCTACGTGCAAGGATATGTAAGATGGGAAAAGATTTTTGCAATAAAGACACGCCTATAAGTTGGTCCTTACTTTCAGTTTAATAGCAGCAGATTCATGTGCCTTAAGCAACCCTCACATCGGAAGTCCACAATCAAACAAGAAACGCTTTCCCCCGATGTGGAGATGCCCAAAGTGGAATGTAAACTTAATTAGCTCTATATCTACAACAATCAAGGTATTCAAGACATTAAGATCAATACAGCATTTTCAGTTGGCTTATTTCACTTCTTACTACGTCACAGCGCAGTGAACAAGCGGGTACTCAAATAACCGCGAGGGACGGTGATTGCAATCAAGACACACCCGGATAACACGTCACATACACCCACTTTCAGAAGCGTGATTCCACACCCCTTCCTACTCTGTTGTATGCAACAACCTTTCAAAGGCAACCCAAATGCCGAACCGGTCCATCCGTAACGGGTAGGAGGTCCCCGCGTGGAGCGTGACTGTGCCCACCGGCAGATTTACACCTTGCTACCCTCAACCCACTCCTATTTACGGTTGGGTAAGCCTCGACACCCAGGTTAACCAATTACATCGGTTTCCTGGTTCCCATATGCCAGTATGCATCCGGTACTGTTCGATACTTGTCCAGCAGGGCCGCACACGGACGGTCCTCAACCGACACCAACAGGGCTACGCACGTGAGACCTCTGCTCACTGCTTCCTATTCCCCCTGCTGGGTCTCATTTTCATAACTCGAGCCATTATCTACCTCTTTTCTTCCCGTGTGATAAGTACTATCTCGCGAGTAGCTTCCAACTACTCGACTTCTACCGAGATCCTATACATTAGCATGGCAATCTCTACTCGTCGGTTTGTAAACTACCCAACCCTTTATAGGATTTAAAGAGGCTATGCAAGTGGGGTTTCAATCACCCTAACTCTAATGCAAACATTCACCCTAGACATAAATGATACAAATAAAAACTTTATAAAAGGTACTTAAGTGCAAACCGGGGCTTTCCTGGTTGCGAGTTAAACGGAAAGTCAGCTTCCGGTGGCAGGACGTCCAAAGGCTCTGGCGTATCCTCAACTTCGGTCACTATCATGAAATGTAATAAAATACATGTATAAGTATTAAGGATTTATAAGAATTGGACTTCTATTCATAGCTATTGCTATTTAAAATCCTTAATTGGCTTTGGGATTTTTACAGTGGATACTAGACTCTCTAAGGATGACTTGAGTCAAATTTGGAGACATGTCATTGCACAATGTAGTCTTTAAAATCCTACAAGTACAATGCTTCTCTAAATTTTGAGCCCAATTCAGGAGCTTTGACATAGCTAATGGTGGAAGATCTGATTGGGGGAAGTCTCCATGGTTCTAACAAAATTTGTTTCACCATTTTTGGAGCTACCATCAGAGAGATATGAATTTTTGAACTTAGACAGGAGTTCTGAAAAAGCTTCTGTTTAAATTTGAATTTTCAAATAAAGGCTGAACTTGAGAAGGTAATTTGACCTAGCAAATGACCTCCAATGAAGCCCAAATTTTTACTGGAGATCAGTATCTATGAAGAGGATTTGCTACCCAAATTTGGGAATATTTCATAAAGAATTGCTCCTGTAATAAATCCCTAAAGGATTTACTAAAAACAATTCCACAGAAATTCCTGGGCATTTTCATAGTCAAAATTTGGTTTCTCTGTGAAGCACTCCTCATGAGGAACCCAACAAAATTGGTCTCACTCTTTTTGGAGTTTTCTGCACAAAGTTATGGCCTTGTAAAGATCAGCTAATTCCTGGAATTATTTCTCTAATAGAAACTTCAAATAATTGGGCTGGGCCCACTGGTTTAATTCGGACCAGTCAGATTTTTGCAACACCGGGGGCTACGGGGTTATTCCCTCGCAGCCGCACCAGATCCGGCGCCACAAACCGATCCTCGCGCGAACCCGGAGGCTGACCGGTGGGACAGGCCCTCCTTCGTCTTCCTCACGCTGCCCGCGCCTTCCGCGGCGGCGCACGCCGGCGAGGCTCGCCGGGACGGGATTCCTGTGGTCCAAACTTCGCCAAACTCACCGCCTGTGAGTTCTACACCGTGCTGAACACGATGGTGGGGTCGGGAGCCGATGACAATGGCCGGAAAGGTGCTTGCACCGGCGACCATGTCGAATCTTACTTCGGCGACCTCGCTCTCCCTTAACAGTGGGTCTTTCGGGCTAGGGTTGGCTCTAAAAGCACCAGTGTCCCATGGACATCCTCGACCCATAACTCGCTCTCCCTGAAACCCACCGGAGATGGGACCTCACCGGCGACCTGAGCCCGCAAAACTCCGGCGGCGACAAAAACTCGAAGAACTCCTTCAGTTCCTGATGGTTTCCGGCACCGTTTGAGCGAGAAGGGTCGCAGGGATCTAACAAAGCTTCTCCTAGACCAGTATGAGCTCTAGCTATCGCAACGCGAAGAATTTGATTGTAAACCGAGAAGTGTTGCTATGAACTAGGGTTTGGTGAAACCCGAAATTCTCACTACTCGGTTGATCAATCATCCTGAGGCTTTCGGTAACACGATCTATGGACAACGACGCACCTTTCTTGTGCAGGGAAGGGGCGGTGAAGTTCGCTGTAGCGCGCTGTCCACGGTGAACCGAACGGAGTTCCGCAGAGTACCTCCGATCGCCGGCGCCAATCTCTGGTTTGCGCGTAGCACGAGCTAGGAAGCTTAGGGAAAAGAAAGGTGGAGGTTGAAGCACTCTCTTGCGCTTCTTTTTGCGGTTTGGGGCTCGATCACCCGAGCTCGGAGGGCGGTGGTTGATCAGAAGGAACCGAGCGGCGAGGTAGCTCACGGTCCTGGTCGGCGCTCGGGCAGAGAAACTGAGGAGGCTACGGATAACGGCAGAGAGGAGAAATAGAAGTGCACTGCAGCCCTGATCGCCCACGCGCACCGACTTGGCCTTGGGGCCAGCGAGGAAGCAGCTCGGTGGAGGCAGCCGTCGATCGGTGGCGCGCGGTGAACAGCCGAGGAGGAAAACAGGGTCGGTTCATTTGCTGTGTCTGGCTGACAGTAGGGACCCACCTCCCCCTTTGTTTAGTCAAATTTCCCTGATATTTTTCATCAGCAACTCAACATTAAAAGCTTTACTTCAACCCCAAGTTATAGTTTGAATTTGCAGAATTCAAATGGTTTGAATTCTGGTGTAGAATTTGAATGTAGTTTGGTCATTTAAATTTGAAAATGAGTTTGAATTCTCCACTTTGTATTGCCTCAAAAATATAGCAAACCAGTTCCAAAATTTCCAATTTTTGGCATGGCTGCTTATTAAAAGGTGGAGAACACATTTGTGAACCCCAATTTTCAAATTGAGGGAATTGGAATTTGAAACTGAATTTGAAATTCAGATTAGAGGGCTTCTCCTTTTAATCCCAAACAAATATGAAAAATCCTCCAAATGAGCTGAAATTTGGAAGGTTGAATATTTGGACTATGAAGATCCAAGTTATGAATTTAGATCTCCATGTTTGGAAGTTTTGGGAAGTCTAAACCCTCACTTTGAACTTACCCCATCATAATTCAAAGTTTTAATTCTCTTCATTTTTCATAAGTGCACATGAGCAGAATTTTCTTGCTACCACTTTTGGGGATTTTACATCCCTCCCCCCTTAAAAAGAATCTCGTCCCGAGATTCCAAAGGAAAAGCAAAGTGGGAAAACATTACCGGGTATAGGATGATAGCAAGTCCGAATAATACGTGCGTAGATAATCCTCGCTTTCCCATGTCGCCTCATCAGCGGTATGGTTACTCCACAAGACCTTGTAGAACCATAAGGTCCGGTTTCTTGTGGCACGAGTCTTTTCATCGATGATCCGGATTGGATACTCCGTGTACATGAGGTCCGGTTGAAGAACTTCTATGTCTTCTGTGCGGATTTCAGCTGAGGGTTTGAGGCACTTCCGCAGCTGAGAGATGTGGAAGACATTGTGAATGCCTGCGAGAGACGCTGGTAACTCCAGGCGATAGGCCACGGGTCCGCATCTTTCAATGACGGCGAACGGACCAATGAACCGCGGCGCAAGTTTACCCTTCACTCCGAAACGATGAACTCCCTTCATCGGAGACACACGGACATAAACATGGTCCCCGATGTCGAAGTGGAGAGGGCGGC
This sequence comes from Neostapfia colusana, assembly GCA_030760725.1. Classification (NCBI taxonomy): domain Eukaryota; kingdom Viridiplantae; phylum Streptophyta; class Magnoliopsida; order Poales; family Poaceae; genus Neostapfia; species Neostapfia colusana. Next base: position 37,594,836 of record JASWHV010000013.1, on the reverse strand, counting down.
GTCTCTTATCCGCATAGCTCTTCTGACGAGATTGAGCAGCCTTGAGATTGGCTTGTATTACTCGCACTCGTTCTTCAGCTTCATTCACAAGTTCAATGCCGTAGATGACTCGCTCGCCGGACTCGCACCAGTTGAGAGGTGTGCGGCATTTCCGGCCGTAGAGAGCTTCATACGGCGCCATCCTGATGCTAGCTTGATAGCCATTGTTGTAAGAAAACTCCGCCAACGGCAAATGATCGTCCCAATTCTTGCCGTGGTGGATGGCACACGCGCGTAGCATGTCTTCAAGCACTTGATTCACCCGTTCAGTTTGACCATCTGTCTGCGGGTGATACGCGGAGCTTCGGATCAGTTTGGTCCCCAATGATGCGTGCAGCTGTTCCCAAAACCGAGAGACAAACAGCGCACCGCGATCTGAAATAATGGAGCGGGGAACACCGTGCAAGCATAAGATTCTTGCAATATAAAGCTCCGCATATTGCTTGGCCACGTACTTTGTATGTACGGGGATAAAATGAGCCGACTTGGTTAGTCGATCGACTATCACCCAAATCGAGTCATGCTTGTGAGACGTGAGAGGTAAACCAACAATGAAGTCCATGCTGATATCCTCCCACTTCCACGCCGGAATGTTCAACGGTTGCAGCTGTCCGGCTTTACGCATATGGTCGGCCTTCACACGCCGACACGTATCACATTCGGATACGTATTTGGCGATCTCTCTCTTCATCCGTGTCCACCAAAACCTGGTTTTCCGATCCTGGTACATCTTGTTGCTGCCCGGATGAATAGAATACTTGGACAAATGAGCCTCGTCCAAGATTTTCTTCCGAAGCTTCATGTCACGGGGTACCACTATACGGTCTTTAAACCATAGAGTGTCGTGTTCATCTCTTCGGAAGCATTTCATTTCGCCATTCTCCATCCTTCTCCGAATGTGCGACATCCCCATGTCTTTCTTCTGAGCTTCCATAATCTCCTCTCTTATGGTTGGGATGAGAGCAAGATTATATAATGCCCCGTATGGAACCAAGTACAGACTCGGCTCCCCCTCTTCAAGTGGGGTGATGGACAGATTGTTGACATGGGATTTGCGGCTTAAGGCATCGGCAACCACGTTTGCCTTACCGGGGTGGTAGTGAATCTCGATCTCATAGTCTTTGATCAGTTCTAGCCATCTCCGTTGCCGCATATTCAACTCCTTTTGAGTGAATATATATTTCAGACTTTTGTGGTCGGTGTAGAGGTGCACTAAGTTCCCAAGCAAATAGTGCCTCCACATCTTCAAGGCCAATACCACAGCAGCGAGCTCCAGATCATGAGTCGGATAGTGCTGCTCGTGGTTACAAAGTTGACGTGAGCCATAGGCGACCACTCTTCCTCCTTGCATCAATACACAGCCAAGCCCGATGCCAGACGCATCACAATATACGTCAAAGGGCTTGGTTGTATCCGGTTGAGCTAACACCGGGGCTGTTGTAAGATGCTTCACTAATGCTTGGAAAGCTTCTTCACAAACTGAGCTCCAAACATATTTGATCCCCTTTTTCAACAGTTCAGTCATCGGCTTAGCAAGCTTGGAGAAATTTGGTATGAATCTCCGATAATATCCTGCTAACCCGAGGAAACTCCTGACTTCATGGACTGATGTGGGGGACTTCCATTTCAGCACTTGTTCAATTTTGCTTGGATCAACTGCAATGCCTTCTGCAGAAATAATGTGACCAAGGAATGGCACTTGGCTGATCCAAAACTCGCACTTGCTGAACTTAGCATAAAGCTTATGGTCTCTTAATCGTTGAAGTACGATATGCAAGTGTTTGGCGTGTTCTTCTTCAGTCTTAGAGTAAACTAAGATGTCGTCTATGAAAACCACCACAAACTTGTCCAACTCCGGCATGAACACAGAGTTCATGAGATACATGAAGTGTGCCGGGGCGTTGGTGAGACCAAAGGACATGACGAGGTATTCATACAACCCATATCTCGTCGAGAAGGCCGTCTTTGGAATATCTTCCGCCCGGATCTTGATTTGATGATACCCTGAGCGAAGATCCATCTTGGAAAATACACTCGCACCCACAAGTTGATCGAAGAGAATATCGATGCGGGGCAGTGGATATTTATTCTTGATGGTGACGGCGTTGAGAGGTCGGTAGTCCACACACAACCTCAAGGTTTCATCCTTTTTCTTCACAAACAGCGCCGAGCATCCCCATGGCGAGGAACTCGGTCGAATGAAACCCTTCTTCATCAAATCGTTGAGCTGCTCCTTTAGTTCGGCCAGCTCATTTGGAGCCATCTTATATGGTCTCCGTGAGATTGGTGTCGTCCCAGGTACGAGTTCAATCTTGAACTCGACATCTCTTTCAGGTGGCATGCCCGGAAGATCATCCGGAAAGACATCCGGGTATTCACGGACCACACGAATATCCTCAAGTTTCGTGGCTTCCGTGTTATATGTGGCTGGGGTTTCTTGAACCGAATGGTCAAGAATAAGAACATGTGGTTCATGAAGTGGGGAGTTTAAACGAACCACACGTGGAATGATGTCAAGAACAGCACCATGGCGATGTAGCCATGACATTCCTAAAATGACATCAAGTTTTTGACTCTCTAATATGATTAGAGAAGTCGGATATAGATTCCCACCCAACTGTAATGGTGCTCTATAGACCATTCTATCAGCTGTTATTTTCCCACCCGGAGAACATATCAAATATGAATTATTTGTGGGAATGATAGGCAGTTGATAATTAATAACATAAGACTGACTTATGAAATTATGGGTGGCACCGGAGTCAAAAAGTATGACTACGGGATGATCTAGGTAAGAGAACGTACCCGCGAGGACGGGTTCGCCTTCCGGCACGTCTTCGATGGCTAAGTGGTGGACGTTGCCGGGTTTTGGTCCTGGTTTCTTGGGCTGGTTGCGGGGCTGATTAGCTCCCTGATATGGTGCTGCACCCCTGCCCTGTCGCGGCTCGGGGCAGTCTCTTGAAATGTGCCCGACACGACCACACGTGTAGCACGTGTAAGGTGTCGGGGTCCCGCCGGCTTGAGGACGGAATCCCGGTGCACGCTGTTGAAACTGAGGCGCACGCGGGATCATCCTTTGCTGCTGTTGCTGCTGTGGTGGATACGTCGGTCGAAAGCCCGGCGCATTATATTGCCGGCCGCGGAACTGAGGCGGTCGCGCCGGTGGCTGCCATCTCTGACCGGATGGTGAACGATATACCACACGGTATTTCTGTGGCATTCCACCATTGCTGCTCGTCAGCGCGCTGCGTTTCCTCTTGTCAGAACCGCGCTCGCGCTGAGCATTCTCCTGTAGAATCGCGGCATTCACTAGGTCGTTGAATGTGCCGCGATTGCTCTGGGCGAGATGGACCTTCATCTTGGAGTTCAGGCCCCGGAAGAACGCATTGCGCTTGTTGTCTTCCGTGCCCACAAATCCTGGCGCATACTGCGCCAGCCGGTTGAATAACCTGGAGTACTCATGAGCACTCCTCTCGCCTTGCCGTAGCGCCAGGAACTCCTGGAGCTTCATCTCCATCACACCGGGAGGTATGTGATAGGCGCGGAACGCCTCCCGGAACTCCGTCCATGTGACGGCATGGCCAGCCGGTAAGGAGGCGGTGTAGTTCGCCCACCAGGTACCGGCTTCTCCTTGAAGCTGTTGCGCTGCGTACAGCGCCTTCTGATGTTCGGTGCATCGCAGCAACCCGAACTTCGCCTCCAGAGTGCGGATAAAGCTGTCCGCCTCCAAAGGTTCTTCGGCCTCCGTGAAGACCGGTGGATGGGTCGCCATGAATTCTGAATACGAGCTTTGTTGGGGCTGGCGTTGCCCATTGTCTTGGCGTCCTCCCTGATGGGACGCATTTTGCTGCACCAACATCCGCAGTAACTCGGTTTGCTCATCGCGCGAGCCGAGCACTGCGGCGAGAACCTCTGCAAGATTCCTTGGAAGTTCTGGCGGTGGAGGGGCTGGTCGCTGCTGCGTCGTGGTCTGCTCCGGAGGTGGAGACTCATCACCACGAACTTGACTCGGACCTCCCTCCTCTTGCGTTGAACGTGTCCGCACCATTCTGCATTCACATCATTCAAACGATCAGCACATGTTGGTTTATTTCATCCAGTCTATACAATAGTGATACGAGAATGGCGTAGACAATGCGCATAACAAACACACATATGGATAAAGTATAAACTTTATGCAACATATACATCCCTGGACCATGTCCCATGATCGAGTTCCAAAGTATTGAACTTTAGGGGTTTAAAAGTTCATTTCGACCATCGGGGTCACCACGGGATGTTAAGTGTGTTAGCATGCGTAATTTCTCGTTATTGTATTGGACCCAAACATGTACTAACTCGAAGTGATATGTCAAATGCATAAACCCTTCGACTCTAACTCGCTGTTTTACAACAGCCACTAGACGTCAAACTGTGAAACTAAGTGTTTTGGTTGAAATACAGAAAATTCCGGAGAGCATTTGGTCTGCCCTGTTTCTGGACAGTACCTACTCATCTTAGATTTTCATCCCATTGGAGGGAGATTTTGTTCTGGAACTCTACAGAAAAATTGTAGAGGACTTCAAAACCTTTCCAGAAGGTTATCCCACACCTCCATTGGTTCAACCAATCCTAAGTTATGCCCTGTTCAAGTTCAGCAAAAGTTTCTGCCAAAAACAGGGGGGATTGTTCCTAAGCTTTTGGAATCGAGCCTATACTCCCAATTGACTCTTAGATCCATATAGGAGTTTACTAACCCCTAAATGAAATCCTAAACTTCATTTTGACTCTTTTCTTTGAAAATAAACTTTTATACAGTCGGTACTACGTTTCCTCACCAAAGAAAAATCCTAAACCGGTATTCCGGCATATACGTGTCAAATGGTGGAACTAAAGTCGTCACTCACAAACGGTTTCTACACGTCATGCACTAACGTGGTTAATGTACCTGCAGAAGAACACACAATAATGGTGCACACAAAGGTTTTTGACATTTCAGGCAGTTCCATATCGTAGTAAAAACATACGGTCCGTATCATTGCCATACGGATCATCCTTGAGTCAAGCCACGTCTCAAGGTACATGGTTGTGTTTTCACACCACACGACAGGGAACCCGAGTAGAGCGCGAACGGGTCGTCACGGTTAGGAATTTTATCAACCCAACGGATACCACCTACTGCCTCATGACCGTTGAGGCACGCCGATGGCGAGCGCTGCGTATGGCCCTTTGAACATTGAACGTTCAAGAGTTGCATACTATCGTGTTGCTTACCACGCGATGGGGTATTCTCATTTTTGCCTAAAGCACGCTGGAGATCAGCGTTTTCATATGCTCTCAGAACCATTGAGAAGTTCAGAGACTCATATTAACTACCGTGCCAAGCCATGGTATAACCTTCCATACTATTACTCGTATGGCGAGTTACCGTAATTGATCCGCCTACGGTGGCGTACCTTACCTCTTACCTGACGTCGGAGCGTCGTTACAGAATGTATAACATATAAGTTAGCTTTCCACCATCATAACTAGTACTATCATAGACCTTATGTGGGCTTAATGACTAATCCTCACTCGACTACTTCTAAATTTTCAAAATAAGCTCTTTTTAAGTGCGCTATTCCCAATGCGGCTCTGATACCACGCCTGTGGTGACCACCCTGTGGTTCACCCACTCCAGGATCGCATAGGGTGGTGCCGTGCGATGCGGCACCCAACAGCACACACGAAAAGAATCAAGGGTAACATACAACTTTTATTTGATATAAAACAGCGGAAGTCTTTTTACAAAACCTATTCATACAGCGGAAGTAATATACATATAAGGCCTCTCATCCTAGCTATGCAAAAGTGCAGCCGTCCAGCCCGGGGACGCTACACACTAGCAGCATGGAACCGGAGAATCACGGCGGCGTGCATGGCTCCAGCTCGGCCGTGTACCCCGACGGGGGCATCGCCTCGTCCTCGGAACCTTCCTCATACCTCTCACCTGCAAACAGCTCAAACATTGCAACCGTGAGCACGAAGGCTCAGCATGTCTTAACCGTCAACCCTAGGCATGGAACTCTACGTGCAAGGATATGTAAGATGGGAAAAGATTTTTGCAATAAAGACACGCCTATAAGTTGGTCCTTACTTTCAGTTTAATAGCAGCAGATTCATGTGCCTTAAGCAACCCTCACATCGGAAGTCCACAATCAAACAAGAAACGCTTTCCCCCGATGTGGAGATGCCCAAAGTGGAATGTAAACTTAATTAGCTCTATATCTACAACAATCAAGGTATTCAAGACATTAAGATCAATACAGCATTTTCAGTTGGCTTATTTCACTTCTTACTACGTCACAGCGCAGTGAACAAGCGGGTACTCAAATAACCGCGAGGGACGGTGATTGCAATCAAGACACACCCGGATAACACGTCACATACACCCACTTTCAGAAGCGTGATTCCACACCCCTTCCTACTCTATTGTATGCAACAACCTTTCAAAGGCAACCCAAATGCCGAACCGGTCCATCCGTAACGGGTAGGAGGTCCCCGCGTGGAGCGTGACTGTGCCCACCGGCAGATTTACACCTTGCTACCCTCAACCCACTCCTATTTACGGTTGGGTAAGCCTCGACACCCAGGTTAACCAATTACATCGGTTTCCTGGTTCCCATATGCCAGTATGCATCCGGTACTGTTCGATACTTGTCCAGCAGGGCCGCACACGGACGGTCCTCAACCGACACCAACAGGGCTACGCACGTGAGACCTCTGCTCACTGCTTCCTATTCCCCCTGCTGGGTCTCATTTTCATAACTCGAGCCATTATCTACCTCTTTTCTTCCCGTGTGATAAGTACTATCTCGCGAGTAGCTTCCAACTACTCGACTTCTACCGAGATCCTATACATTAGCATGGCAATCTCTACTCGTCGGTTTGTAAACTACCCAACCCTTTATAGGATTTAAAGAGGCTATGCAAGTGGGGTTTCAATCACCCTAACTCTAATGCAAACATTCACCCTAGACATAAATGATACAAATAAAAACTTTATAAAAGGTACTTGAGTGCAAACCGGGGCTTGCCTGGTTGCGAGTTAAACGGAAAGTCAGCTTCCGGTGGCAGGACGTCCAAAGGCTCTGGCGTATCCTCAACTTCGGTCACTATCATGAAATGTAATAAAATACATGTATAAGTATTAAGGATTTATAAGAATTGGACTTCTATTCATAGCTATTGCTATTTAAAATCCTTAATTGGCTTTGGGATTTTTACAGTGGATACTAGACTCTCTAAGGATGACTTGAGTCAAATTTGGAGACATGTCATTGCACAATGTAGTCTTTAAAATTCCTACAAGTACAATGCTTCTCTAAATTTTGAGCCCAATTCAGGAGCTTTGACATAGCTAATGGTGGAAGATCTGATTGGGGGAAGTCTCCGTGGTTCTAACAAAATTTGTTTCACCATTTTTGGAGCTACCATCAGAGAGATATGAATTTTTGAACTTAGACAGGAGTTCTGAAAAAGCTTCTGTTTAAATTTGAATTTTCAAATAAAGGCTGAACTTGAGAAGGTAATTTGACCTAGCAAATGACCTCCAATGAAGCCCAAATTTTTACTGGAGATCAGTATCTATGAAGAGGATTTGCTACCCAAATTTGGGAATATTTCATAAAGAATTGCTCCTGTAATAAATCCCTAAAGGATTTACTAAAAACAATTCTACAGAAATTCTTGGGCATTTTCATAGTCAAAATTTGGTTTCTCTGTGAAGCACTCCTCATGAGGAACCCAACAAAATTGGTCTCACTCTTTTTGGAGTTTTCTGCACAAAGTTATGGCCTTGTTAAGATCAGCTAATTCCTGGAATTATTTCTCTAATAGAAACTTCAAATAATTGGGCTGGGCCCACTGGTTTAATTCGGACCAGTCAGATTTTTGCAACACCGGGGGCTACGGGGTTATTCCCGCGCAGCCGCACCAGATCCGGCGCCACAAACCGATCCTCGCGCGAACCCGGAGGCTGACCGGTGGGACCGGCCCTCCTTCGTCTTCCTCGCGCTGCCCGCGCCTTCCGCGGCGGCGCACGCCGGCGAGGCTCGCCGGGACGGGATTCCTGTGGTCCAAACTTCGCCAAACTCGCCGCCTGTGAGTTCTACACCGTGCTGAACACGATGGTGGGGTCGGGAGCCGATGACAATGGCCAGAAAGGTGCTTGCACCGGCGACCATGTCGAATCTTACTTCGGCGACCTCGCTCTCCCTTAACAGTGGGTCTTTCGGGCTAGGGTTGGCTCTAAAAGCACCAGTGTCCCATGGACATCCTCGACCCATAACTCGCTCTCCCTGAAACCCACCGGAGATGGGACCTCACCGGCGACCTGAGCCCGCAAAACTCCGGCGGCGACAAAAACTCGAAGAACTCCTTCAGTTCCTGATGGTTTCCGGCACCGTTTGAGCGAGAAGGGTCGCAGGGATCTAACAAAGCTTCTCCTAGACCAGTATGAGCTCTAGCTATCGCAACGCGAAGAATTTGATTGTAAACCGAGAAGTGTTGCTATGAACTAGGGTTTGGTGAAACCCGAAATTCTCACTACTCGGTTGATCAATCATCCTGAGGCTTTCGGTAACACGATCTATGGACAACGACGCACCTTTCTTGTGCAGGGAAGGGGCGGTGAAGTTCGCTGTAGCGCGCTGTCCACGGTGAACCGAACGGAGTTCCGCAGAGTACCTCCGATCGCCGGCGCCAATCTCTGGTTTGCGCGTAGCACGAGCTAGGAAGCTTAGGGAAAAGAAAGGTGGAGGTTGAAGCACTCTCTTGCGCTTCTTTTTGCGGTTTGGGGCTCGATCACCCGAGCTCGGAGGGCGGTGGTTGATCAGAAGGAACCGAGCGGCGAGGTAGCTCACGGTCCTGGTCGGCGCTCGGGCAGAGAAACTGAGGAGGCTACGGATAACGGCAGAGAGGAGAAATAGAAGTGCACTGCAGCCCTGATCGCCCACGCGCACCGACTTGGCCTTGGGGCCAGCGAGGAAGCAGCTCGGTGGAGGCAGCCGTCGATCGGTGGCGCGCGGTGAACAGCCGAGGAGGAAAACAGGGTCGGTTCATTTGCTGTGTCTGGCTGACAGTAGGGACCCACCTCCCCCTTTGTTTAGTCAAATTTCCCTGATATTTTTCATCAGCAACTCAACATTAAAAGCTTTACTTCAACCCCAAGTTATAGTTTGAATTTGCAGAATTCAAATGGTTTGAATTCTGGTGTAGAATTTGAATGTAGTTTGGTCATTTAAATTTGAAAATGAGTTTGAATTCTCCACTTTGTATTGCCTCAAAAATATAGCAAACCAGTTCCAAAATTTCCAATTTTTGGCATGGCTGCTTATTAAAAGGTGGAGAACACATTTGTGAACCCCAATTTTCAAATTGAGGGAATTGGAATTTGAAACTGAATTTGAAATTCAGATTAGAGGGCTTCTCCTTTTAATCCCAAACAAATATGAAAACTCCTCCAAATGAGCTGAAATTTGGAAGGTTGAATATTTGGACTATGAAGATCCAAGTTATGAATTTAGATCTCCATGTTTGGAAGTTTTGGGAAGTCTAAACCCTCACTTTGAACTTACCCCATCATAATTCAAAGTTTTAATTCTCTTCATTTTTCATAAGTGCACATGAGCAGAATTTTCTTGCTACCACTTTTGGGGATTTTACATTAGGCATTTTACCCTGTGCGCGGGGGTACCCCATATCTCAGGTACCGACAGTTGTAGCATTCCTGCTTTCTTTATGTGATCAGCTTTGACTCGCCGACATGTATCACACTCGGATACATATTTGGCAATTTCTCGCTTCATCCAAGTCCACCAAAATTTTGTTTTCAGGTCTTGATACATCTTATTGCTCCCTGGATGTATCGAGTACTTGGACATATAAGCTTCATCGAGGATTTTCTTCCTTATCTTCAGGTTCCGGGGCACCACGATATGGCTGTTAAACCATAACACACCTTGTTCGTCTTCCCGGAAACATTTCATTTTATCCTCATTGATTCTTGCCCGGATTTTCCACATTCCTTTATCTCTCTTCTGGGCTTGTACAATCTATTCTCTAATGGTGGGCACAAGATCAAGATTATACAACGCCCCATACGGAATCACCTGCAAGCTTGGTTCTTCATCCTCAATCCGGAACAACTGACAAGTTATTCGCGTGGGATTTACGACTGAGTACATCAGCCACCACGTTAGCTTTGCCCGGATGGTAATGGATCTCGAGCTCATAATCTTTGATTAATTCCAACCATCTCCGCTGCCTCATATTGATATCCTTCTGAGTGAATATATATTTGAGGCTCTTATGGTCGGTGTAGAGGTGCACTAAATTTCCAAGTAAGTAGTGCCTCCACATCTTCAATGCAAGCACCACTGCAGCGAGCTCTAGGTCATGAGTGGGGTAGTGCTGCTCGTGGTTGCGGAGTTGACGAGACCCATACGTGATCACGCGTCTATCTTGCATTAAGACGCAGCCAAGTCCAATGCATGAGGCATCACAATAAACATCGAATGGCTTTGTTGTATCTGGTTGGGCCAACACAGATGCTGTTGTGAGATGTTTCTTTAATGTTTGAAATGCCTCTTCACAGGCCTCTGTCCACACATACTTGCTGCTCTTCTTCAATAACTCTGTCATTGGTTTAGCCACCTTCGAGAAGCTGGGAATAAATCTCCGGTAATAACCCGCTAGTCCTAGAAAACTGCGGATTTGATGAAACGATGTTGGAGACTCCCACTTCAAGACTTGCTCAATTTTAGTTGGATCTACGGCCACACCCTCTGCTGAAATAATGTGGCCTAAGAAAGGTACCTTTCTGATCCAAAATTCACACTTGCTGAATTTGACATACAGCTTATGTTCCCGTAAGCGTTGGAGCACAATATGAAGATGTTTGGTCTGCTCCTCCTCCGATTTGGAGTATACGAGAATGTCGTCGATGAAAACCACGATGAACTGATCCAACTCTGGCATGAATACTGAATTCATGAGATACATAAAATGTGCGAGTGCATTTGTTAGCCCGAAAGACATGACTAGATACTCATAGAGCCCGTATCTAGTCGAGAAAGCCGTCTTCGGTATATCCTCCGCTCTGATCTTTATCTGATGATAACCAGACCGTAAGTCTATCTTGGAGAATAACTTGGCACCCACTAACTGGTCAAATAATATATCGATCCGCGGCAATGGATATTTATTTTTGATCGTCACTGAATTCAGCGGCCGATAATCCACACAAAACCGAAGTGACTCATCCTTTTTCTTCACAAAGAGGGCTGAACAGCCCCATGTCGATGAGCTTGGTCGGATGAACCCTTTGTCCATTAAGTCCTTTAGCTGTTCTTTCAGTTCAGCTAATTCCTTCGGAGACATTTTGTACGGCCTCCGAGATATTGGTGTGGTTCCCGGTGCTAACTCGATCTTGAATACCACATCCCTCTCAGGCGGCATCCATGGAAGATCGTCGGGAAACACATCTGGGTACTCACGGACCACTGGAATATCCTCCAGTTTCGTGGTCACACTGTGGTACACCACTGAATTTTTAGGATCCACGGCTTCAAGTATGAGCGTTTGGAGACCGTAGATTGGAGAGTCCAAACTAACAATCCGTGGACCAATGTCAAGAACAGCCCCGTGGTAGTTCATCCACGCCATTCCTAAAATCACGTCGATCTTCTGCCCTTCTAACAGAATGAGGGTTGTGGGGTATAAGTTTCCACCTAAGCACAAGGGTGCTTTGATCACTACTTCATTAGCAGCTATATTTCCACCCGGTGAGCGGATAAGGTAGTGATCCTTCGGTGTAGAGGTGGAGAGCTCAGCTTTGCACACAAACAACCTGCTGATGAAATTGTGTGTAGCTCCAGAGTCAAATAATATTAACACGGGCAGTCCATTGAGGGTGAACATTCCCGCTAGCACAGGTGCCCCATCTGGCACATCCTCTAGAGCTATATGATAAATGCACCCGGATTTTGGTGCAGTTCCTTGAAGCTGAGCACGTGTTTGATTTATACCCCGCCCCGGTGTAGTTTTTTTACGGTGTATCCTTTCTGGACACTTCCTGCTGATGTGACCCAAGTACCCGCACGTGAAGCACGGTTTCTCAGCCGGTTCCTGGTTGCTCTGTTCATGGACATTAGTGGTATTCTGCTGCGGCAAGGACACTTGAGGAACAGAATAACGTGGCTGCATATACCATTGTTGCAGCTGTCCATCTTCAGAGTATTGAGCTGAACGACCCGAATGTTGCTGGAGTCGTCGAGCCGGCTGCATCAGCTGACAGTTCAAGGTACTGTATACCCCCTGTATTTTTGTGGAGCACTACTGCTGCTCTCCGGTGGTACATGGTTCTTTCTATTCTCAGCCTGAACTTCCCGCTGAGCATCTTCAACCATGATGGCAACACTCATCAATTCGTTGAAGTTCTTTCGATCAGCTAAAACAAGTCTCTCCTTTAGCTTGGGATTGAGGCTGCGGAAAAACCATTCGCACTTTTGTGCTTCGGTGTTCACATGTTGAGGCGCATACTGTGCCAGCTTGTTGAACACTCGTGAATGCTCGTATGCATCCCTCCCTCCTTGTTTTAAGGCCAGAAACTCCCCTATTTCCGCTGAATTATTCCGGACGGAACATGATACGCGAGAAATGCCTTCCGGAATTCTGCCCATGTACAGTCATGTCCAGCTGGTAAGGAGGCGAGTTGATTTGCCCACCATGCACTGGCGGACCCGTGAAGTTGTTGCGCCGCGTATAAAACCTTCTGCTGTTCGGTGCATTGGAGCAAGCCGAACATAGACTCAATGGTACGGATCCAGCTATCCGCCACCAGAGGATCCTCAGCTTCAATGAAAACCGTGGTTGAGTTGCCAAGAACTCAACATAGGAATTCAGTTGAGGTTGGCGCAATTCTTCGTCTGGACATCCCCCGTGACGGGATGTATTCATTACCAGGGTGCGGAGCAAGTCGGTTCGCTCATCGCTTGCACCCGTCATGGCGGCCAGAATGTCCGCCATTGTAACTGTAGGTGAAGTTCCTGGTGGCGGCTGCGGTAGCGAAGCTCGCCGCTACCACCACTGGAACCTCCCAACTCACTCATGGAACGAGTTCGCACCATTCTGCAATTGCACGAGTTCATTATCAGTTCAACACTATCACTTGATTTACTCCATAAAAAAAGTAGTGCAACACTGATAATGAAATCTTAACATGTAAGCAGAATGATTTAAGCGCAAACTGATGTAGCTAACAGCAAGGATTTAAAAGCAGTTTGACCGGTCCTTAAACAAACCAGATTTTTGATCCAGTTAAAAGTACTTTCATAACTCAAGTTGAATATCAAAGTTAAAGTTAACTTCAATATCTTTCCAACGAGTATCCAAATGCCTCCATATCACTTCTTGATCAAAAGTTACGATTTCGCAAAATTGACAGACTTTCTGGATAAAAATTTGCCAGCATCTCCTTTGTATGTGGCCGACTTTATCACAGTTGTATATGAAAATACAACAAGAATCTGAACAACCTTTGAACTACAACAATGTTGCATATCTCATAACCTTACCGACGGTGTATCACAGGTTCCTTAGGTATTTTTCTACAGGAAGTTACGGCTTAAAAACAGAAAGGTCCAGAGAGGTTTTTCTGCTGTCCTGGTTCTGAACAGTTTGCCTTCATCTGGACTTTTCACCAACTTATCATCTGATTTTGCTCTGGAGGTCTACAAGAAGGTTGTAGAGAACTTGAAAATCTTTCCAGAACTGTATCATACACCTTAATTGGATCAAGCTACTCAGAGTTATGCTCTGTAAAAGCCCAGCAAAAATTCCTGCCAGGAACAGACCACTCTGTTTTTGAAACCTTTGATACCTAGACGTTCTCTTATTTGAATCTTAGTTCAAAATAAGAGTTCAGTAACTAATATTTGTTTCAAACTTCCATTTTTAGTTGAAATTTATCTCATGAATCGATTCTTCATAGGGAAGAGGTTATTAAGTTTAGTACGGCGTCAATGCACCGTAAGAAACATGTCGGTACTACGTTGCCTCTCCAAATGAAAATCCTAAACCGGATTATACCGGCCTATCCGTTTTATCAGTAGCACTACACGGTCTTTCGCACACGTGTACTACACTGGATACGTACGTGGTTGGTACCTGCAGAAGAACACTCAATAGCGGTGCACTCAAAGGTTGTTTCATTTCAGGCAGTTCCATATTTGAAAGTAAATACAAACACCCGTATAATTGCCATGTGTCCGTCCTTGAGTTAAGTTACGTCTCAAGGTACGTGATCGTGTTTCAACACCACACGACGGGGGAACCCGAGTATGTCATGAACGGGTCGTCACGGTTGGGAATGTTATAAACCCAACGGATACCACCTACTGCCCTGCAGGGCACGCCGATGGCAAGCGCTGCTTATGTCCTCCTGGGCTATTTCCAGATGAACACACTCCCGCATTACTGACCATGCAATGGGGTCTCCACTTACTTGCCTAATGCATGCTAGGGATCAGCGTTTCATATGAACTCAGGAACATGAAGAGTCCAAGAGTTTCATATTAACGTCTCACACCAAGCTGTGACACCTATCCCTGAACTACTTTCCTCGTCAGGGGAGCTAACCAAAATTGAACCGCTTTCGGTGGTGTTCCTTACCATTCTTACCTGAATGTAGGTGCGTCGTTACATAATCAAAAATTCAGAATTATAACAAGTATGTTAGTACTGCCACTTTAAGTAACTATACTACTATAGTTCTTATGTGGGCCTAATACCGTTCCCTCAATCCTAAGTGTTGTCGTAATACGATCCTTATTCCGTGCGCTATTACCGATGCGGCTCTGATACCACGCTGTGAGGGCCTGCCATCCCGATCACTCACGGGGATGGGGCACCTCGCCCGGGAATCGCATTGGGTGGTGCCGTGCGATGCGGCACCCAACAGCACACATAATAAAGCATCATATTACATAAATCAAGCGGAACATACAAAGTGTAAATTTTACAAATACTTCTCAAAATGCTCTACAGCGGAAGACTAATACAACTCACGCCTCATACCTATGCTAAGCAACAGAGAATGGGTCCAGCCCGCGGACCCTTCTCTCTAGCAACACTATCACAATAGCAGCGGCAGGGGTTGCAATGAGTTCACCACTCGGAGAGCTCCGAGTCTCATCGGACACCCGTACATATCAGCGTACCGCTATTACCTGCAAAACAACTTATGCAGTATCCGTGAGCACGAAGCTCAGCAAGACTAACCCGTCACCCTAGTCATGAAACTCTACATGATGAAAATAGAGGGCTGATTATAGAAGTTTGCACAACCGATGAACTTGAGCTAAAGGAGAGTCCTTACTTCAAGTTTTAGGCAACTTTTATAGCCCTCGCGCAACTTATATCGAGACTCCACAATCAAATAAGAAACGCTTCATCTCGATGTCACTTGCCCGAGGTGAAAGTAACTTTAGTGAGCTATCCTAGACTCATACAGACCTTGCGCGATTACCATCGAGATGCCACAATCAAACAAGAAACGCTTTTCATCGACGCTACTAGCCCAAGGTGGAAAATAAATTGTGATGTGTTGATCATTTCCTCATCTCCAATATGGGGATTACTCATGAAGCATTATTAACTTTTCCCAATTTATTACTACGTCACAACGCAGAGAACAAGTATGCTCACTACCGCGAGCGACGGTGATTGCAATCAAAAACACCCGGCTGACACGACACGTACGCCCGTACTCGATGTTGCACACAGCAACCGTCACTGACGTCGTACGTGGCAACCTTTCACACGACACCCAAATGCCTAACCGGTCTCACCGACTGGGATTAAGTCTCTCTACGGCAAACCCTCGTAGAGCCGACTTCTCTATCCTTTCAGCATCGGCAGACGGTGAGGTATGCCTCGACACCTATGGTTAACATGTTACATCGGTTTCCTGGGTCCCATATAGCCAATATGCATCCGGTACACAACTCAAACTTGTCCAACGGGCCGCACACGAGAACGGGCCTTAATCGACTCAGACATAGACTAGGTTCATAGGACCACGTCCTTGACCCTTCCATCCGCTGCCCGGTCTCCATTCCCAACTATGAGGATCAATTCCCAACTCTTCCGATTGATCCCCCCCCCCGTTTCACGAGTAGGAATCTGCCCACTCGAGTTATGCCTATTTTAATCCAATTTTGTTGAGATCAGCAGTTATAATTAATTGATAACATATCCTACATTAAACTCCAGGGTTTTCTGGGTCATGCATTTGGAGTTTCATACCATCTAGACGTAATGCAATAAATAAAATGCTAGACGTATGAAGTGAATACAAATAAAAACTTGTAAATTTGATGCAAACCGGGGCTTGCATTTGTTTTGCAGGGGCTAATATATATAACTCAGTTAGTGAAGATCACTTGGCTTGATCTCTTGCCTCCCTCCTTTGATCTCCACTCCAATGACTTGAAGTCCTTCATGTAGATGCTACACGTAATGCATATGCACAATTGTTTAATTGTAAAGACTTTGCTACAAGTTCCTATAACAAGTTTTTAAAACTGGAACTCTGTTTAAGAATTTACAATGACACTGGTGCTAGGGTTTTGGGTTTGGTTCTAAGCAACATGATTAAGTGCTAAGTGTCTTCCCCCTTTCTATATTGATCACCTTAAAGGGTTGAACAGAACAGGGGTGATCCAGAGCTTCAATGGAGCAGAGAATTTTCATGTGAGTTCCTTGTCACAAGAAAACCCTCTGGACCAAAAATTAGCACTTTTCATTGAGTGGTTTGTTCAGAATAATTTTCGAAGCAATTAAGCAAAGAAGAATTAATTCTAAGATCACACCCATGTTCATGCCAAACTTAGTGAACCACAATTTCCATTATGGCTCATAGAGTTTGCATGAATTGTCCTAGCATTTTTTGAGCTAAGATCTGCCCAGAACTGAATTTCTAAGTTTTGGAAATTCTCTGAAAATGTTTCTGTATTCAATTGAACACAGCATCTTCAAATCTGAATTGCCCTGAACAAATCAACTCCAATTGAGCTGAAACTTTTACAGTGGTTCACTAACACCCTAGCGACTATTCTGACAAAATTTGAGGATTTTTGGATTAACCAAACTCCCTCTAAAATTCTTTTTCTGAAAGGCTTTAAAGAATTTTCCAGAATTAAATAATGGGTTTCATACAAATTGGGCTTCATATTTGGATAGTTCTCTGTTAGAGGAATCCAACAAAATTTGTTTCACAATTTTTGGATTCTCCTACCCAAAGTTGTAGCAGTTTAAACTTTGAACTGAAATCTAAAAATCCTAAAATGTTCAAATTCTGACTGTGGGTCCAGGGGACAGGTGTCACTCACAGAGGCCAGCCACACGGGGCTACTGGACATTTCCCGCGCGGCCACAAGCGATCCCAGAGCCACAGCCGATCAGAAAAATTGAATCACTGTCGCTGACATGCGGGACCCGCCGGGTCGTCTTCCACCTCCGGCCACCCGCACCCGCGCGCCGCCGGGCTTGCCGGAACTGAGCCGAACCTTGTCGTCCGGCCAGCTCCTGAGTCTTCCGTCGCCGCTAGGGCCTAAACTCAGGTGCTGAACATGATGGAACCCTCTCCCCTGGCTGGCGGTGGCTCTAACCTAGCCGGCCACGGTGCGGCGGCTCTGTATAAGTTCGGCGATGTCGCCCGGCCAATCTAGCCCGCCAAGACATCGGTGGAATGGCGCTACAGCACCAGTGGACCATGGGGATGCTCGACCTAGCCTCAAAAATGCTCGGGACCGGCGGCTAAAGGGGTCTCACCTTGCACCCGAGACCTCCTCCGCGTTTGAGCTCGGAACTTCTGGGAATTATGCGGTCTACGTATGTTTTTCCAACTAGGGTTGTGAAGGGCTACTGATCGCCGACTAGTGGCGGTCCTGTGTGCAAGGTTTCACGACCTAAGAACGAGAAGGAAGATCGAATTTGTTATTACCGTACCGGAAGGTCGGATGGTGCCCGCTGGCGAACTTTTCTCAAATTCGAGCCCGGTAGATCATCTCATGGCTTTAGCTTCGGGGACGAGCATCAGGGGGTCCTAATGCATCCGAGGGTGCTCTAGCTCGGGCCTGAGAAGCTTTCGGTAGGGTTGTCCACGTGAGACCACTTCGGTTTCCCGCCGGTGGAGCCTCGGTGCTCGGCGGAAATCGTCAAACTGTGGCCAAACGAAGCGACAATACAGCGGGGTGGCGAGGTGGTTAGCTGGGGAACGTGTCGGCGCTCACTTTTGCCAGGGATCACTACCTCAGCGGAGGAACAATGCCGGTTTGCAATCGGCCGAACAGGAAGCGGCACCGGCAGGTCTCTGTTGTGCGCGTGAATGGGGACTGAGACGACGCGCGAGCTGCGGTGATAAGGAGGGGAGAAACCAGCTCGCCAGCGCAGAGGTCATGAGGGAGAGGTGGCGTCGGCTTGCCCCTGTGTCGCACGGTGAGAAAACCCGAGGCTGTCTCGGTGGCGCGGTGACTTCGCGGGGAGGAGAAAAACAGCGGCCGGGCACTGCCTGAACTGAAGATCTTTTGCACACTCATTTCCCCAATGACATGTGGGCCCCACTAGTCAGTACCACTTCTCCTCAAAAGATCTCCAAAGTTTGAAAATTATCCAACCCAAATGTTTGAAAGTTGGAAACTGAGATCATTTGGAATAGTTTGGACAAATTCCATCCAAATTCAAATGTTTATTTGAATCCCTTGCACATTTAACTCCATTTGGAAAAATGGGCAGCAAACTTTTTTCAAAACTTAATGAAACCTTGCCTTCCCATTAATTTGGACCTAAGGAATCCAAATATGCACTTTGATTCTTGTGTTAGCTGCTGCAAACAGGAGTTTGAACACAACAGTTTTAAATTACCATTGTGTCCTTCCCTCATTTGAAGTTTGAGTTTAACCTTTAGTTCACACTCTTATTTTTAAACCCTTCCATTGCACTTGACTTCTTCACTTCTGTGGTTTTAATACACATGAGGTCCATCCATGCAGTAACCCTAAGTTTGTTTAGAAGAATCTCACCTAAGATATCATATGTGGAAAAAGTTTTCAACTATGCCCCTTTTTCATACACATGACTCCAACATTTGTGCAAATTCATGTTTCTTTGTATTCACATTTTTGGGACCTTTACAGTAACCCTCGCCGGTGGACTCGTAACCCGAGTCTGTGGGTGGCTCCTCACCTGAAAAACACATAAGCAGCAACCGTTAGCACGAGGGCTCAACAAGACTTAACCGACTCACCTAGGCATGAAACTCTACATGAGGTGTACAGTGAACATAGGATAGCAACATTGCAGCAAATGGACACGCCTACAAGTTCATCCTTAATTCATCTTTTAGCAACAAGTTAACAGTTCGGGAATCTGAAATTTAGTAAGCAATATTTGGTGGCACACATGTAGCAATACAATTATATCATAACAGCAATATTGAATCATCTCATTTCATACATTAGCCTACGTCACGACTCATTGACCAAGTGGTACTCTTCACCGCGAGGGACGGCGAATCTACTCGATATACACCTGCAGGGACACCCAAAGAGCACGTCACGTACGCCCACCCGTGGAGCTCCACAGAACGCTCACTAAATGTCGTAGGGGACAACCTTTTACCCAACAGCCCAAACGTCGATCCGGTCGCACCAAAACGGACAGGAGGTTCCCCTACACGGAGCATCTCTTTATGCCCGTTAGCAGATTTCCACCTTGCTGCCCTCAACCTACACCTATAAATCGGTGTGCTATGCCTCGACACCCGGAGGTTTAGGTTACATCGGTTTATCGGGGCCCATATATCCGATATGCCTTCGGTACGTTCAAACATGATCAGCGTGGGCCGCACACGGATCGGTCCTTAATCGACATGCACAGGGCTGCGCACACAAGACTTCCTCTTGCTGCGCCCTAGCTCCTGCCAAGTCTCATTTTCATTACTAAGATGATCTCACATCACTTGAACTAACCCTGTGTGTCCCAAGCCTAACTCGCGAGTAGATTCCAACTACTCGACTTGTACTGAAATCCTATGAATCATTAAGCATAGCTTGTCTACGAGGCCTTAGACACTACTCTCACTCTTATGGGAAAATTCTGGTTATGCAATTGGGGTTTCATACATCCTACACCTAATGCACTTTCATACTTCATACGAAACATGTAAACAAAGCAAAACTTATAAAAGGGTTGATGCAAACTGTGGCTTGCCTTGTTGCTGTGGACAGTAGTTAGGTCTTCGTCCGGAAGAAGGAAGTCGAGCACTTCTGGAGTCTCCTCGCCTTCAGCGACAACACGTTAATGAATATGAACATAAGTTTAATTGTAAAGATTCTGCTACAAGTTCTACTTAACAAGTTTTCAAAAACTGGAACTCTGTTTGAGAATTTAAAATGAAACTGGGGCTAGTGGTTTGGGTTTGGACCTAAGCACATGATTAAGTGCTAAGTGGTTTTCCCCCTCTTCTATATTGGTCATCTCAAGTGGTTAAACAGAACAGGGGTAATCCAGAGCTCCAATGGAGCTGATAATTTTCATGTGATTTCCTTGTTACATGGAAGTCCTCTGGACCAAAAATTAGCACTTTTCATTGAGTGGTTTGTTCAGAATAATTTTCTAAGCAATTAAGCAAAGAAGAATTAATTCTGAGATAACACCCATGTTCATGCCAAACTTAGTGAACTAAAATTTCAATTATATCTCATGGAGTTTGCATGAATTTTCCTAGCATTTTTTGGAGCTAATATTTGCCCAGAACTGAATTTCCAAGTTTTTGAAATTCTCTGAAAATGCTTCTGTATTCAATTGAACACAGCACCTTCAAATCTGAATTGCCCTGATCAAATAAGCTCCAAATGGTCTGAAACTTCTACATGAGTCCACTAACATCCTAGGGAATATTCTGGCAAAATTTGAGGATTTTTGGGTTAACTAAACTCCCTCCAAAATTCTTTTGCTGAAAAGTTTTAAAAGATTTTTCAGAATTAAATAATGAGTTTCATACAACTTGGGTTTCATCATTGGATAGTACTCTATTAGAGGAATCCAACAAAATTTGTTTCACAATTTTTGGATTATCCTACACCAAGTTGTGGCCCTCCAAAGTTTAAACTAGAAACTGAAATCCCTGAAAAGTTTAAATGCCTGTCAGTGGGTCCCACCCGGTAGGCTTTCTTCTTCCTCGCGCCAAACAGGGCCCACGGCGGCGCCCTCCGGCGAGCATCGCCGTAATAGCTTTCCCGGCCATCTCCCGACCTCAGGCTCGCCGCCCCACCCTAACTCGCGACGCTGAATTCGGCTCGGGTGTCGCCGGCGGCCGTAGATCGCCGGAACAGGGTGCCCGACGGTAACAGCGGCTGTTAGGGTTCCGGCGTGGTCGGGAATATGCTACGCCGCATCAAAAAAGTCGGGAACTGATCGGAGAGCACCGTGGGAGCTCGAGGGTGTCGAAAATGGCCGCCAGACCCCGTGAAAAGGTCGGCAACATGGAGCTCCACGGTGACCCGAGCTGTTTTTCCATGGCGGCCCGAAAAACAGCAAGAACCCGGTCATTTCTGGACCATATCACTTGATTCTTGGTTGAGGAGGGCCGCTAGGAAGTGAGGAAGGTGTGTGCAAGCTTGCCCGAGCTGCGGTGGACCGTGAAATCCTAATTTCAGAGTAGACCGAACCCTACCCGCATGCACTAACCTTCGGAAATGTTGGGAATTCTCCGCGCTCGGTCGATCAATTGCTATGAGGGTTGCATCTGCACGATCTGGAGACAAAGGCGCCCTTCTTTCGTGTAGAGAACGGGCGGTGAAAGTGGCCGTGGTGTGCTATCCATGGGGGCCGACCTCGGTTTCCAGCCAGTGGGCCTCGGTTTTTGGCGGTGATCATCGAATTGTGGTTAAACGGTGCGACAACACCGCGAAGTAGCAGGGTGGGTAGCTAGAGCACGTGTTGGTGTTCACCTTTTGTGTTGTTTGCTCCGGCAACGGCTGAGCAGGCGCCGGTGTGCGGTGGAAATCAGAGGAGCGGCGCTGGTGGTGCGAACAGAGCCCGGTGCGGTGCTGTTCATGCAGAGGAAGCAACGCGTATGGCTCAGCTGCATGGAGAGGGGGTCACGTAGAGGAGGGGTGAGCTGCTGCCCAGTTGCCAGCGCTAGAGAGGAAAACAGGAGCTGGCTTCCCGGGCGGTGGCGCGCGCGGCAGCTGGGGCTGTTCGTGCGAATCCCCTCGATTGAGTGAGAGACAGAGGGAAAAACTTGGGGGTTAAGTCTCCTCAACCTTATGACATGTGGGCCCCACTGGTCAGTACCCCCTCATCTCTCAAAAGATCCCCAAAACTTGGCAAGTGATCAATTCAAATGTTTGGAGTCTAAAACTGAGCTACATTTGTATAGTTGGACAAATTTCCCCCAAATTCAAATGTGTATGTGAATTCTTTACACATTTGAATCCTTTTTAGAAAAATGGGTAGCAAACCTTTTCAAAAATTACTGAAACTTTGCCTACCCACTAATTTGGACCTAAGGAATCCAATTATGCAATTTGATTCTTGTGTTGGTTGCTGCAACCAAGAGTTTCAACACAACAGTTTTGAATCACCATTATGTCCTCCCCTCATTTGAATTTTGAGTTGGACATTTAGTTCAAATACTGATTTTCAAACCCCCCCATTGCACTGGAGTACTTCAACTCGGTGGTCCTAATCCAACTAGGGTGCAAACATGCAAATTACTCTAAGTTGGTTTCAGACCAACCTCTCATGTGTTATCATATTTGTAGCAAGTTTGAACCAATCCCCTTTTGATGGAGGTTACTTGCTCTTCACAATTCTTCACAAGATATTCACAACAAAAACTGTGGTGTTGTGAGGTGATGAAAAGTTTTTGCAAGTCCCTTTTCTTGTGATTTTACATCCCTCCCCCCTTAAAAGAATCTCGTCCCAAGATTACAAAAGAAGAGAAAGCGATGTAATAGGGACTTACCCGTGCTGAGACGCCATGAACTCCGGGTAATTTGAGTGAAGGAATTCCTCCCTCTCCCACGTCGCTTCTTCGGAGGTATGGTTGCTCCAGAGTATTTTGTAGAACCACAACGTTCGGCTACGTGTGGTTCGGGCTTTCTTATCAATAATCGCCACCGGATATTCATCATACGTTAAATCCGGTTGCAGCTCGTTGATGTCTTCAGTGGGAACAGCAGCTGTATGCTTCAGACATTTTCGCAGTTGAGACACATGGAAAACATCATGAACACCAGCAAGAGATGCCGGCAGCTCCAGCCTATACGCCGCTGGTCCACACTTCTCGGTGATAGCATAGGGTCCAATAAAACGGGGAGCGAGCTTCCCCTTCACACCGAACCGGTGCACGCCTTTCATCGGAGACACGCGGAGGTACAGTGTTCCCCGACATCAAAGTGCAGCGGTCTATGCCTCTTATCAGCGTAGCTCTTTTTCCGGGATTGAGCGGCCTTCAAATTAGCTTGAATCGTCTGAACGCACTCTTCGGCGTCGTTCACCACATCAACCCCGAATGTGACCCTTTCACCGGGCTCGCACCAGTTTAATGGGGTGCGGCATTTGCGACCGTAGAGAGCTTCGTAGGGTGCCATCTTGATTCTTTCCTGATAACCATTATTGTACGAGAATTCTGCCAACGGTAAGTGATCATCCCAGTTCCTACCGTGGTGGATGGCACATGCTCTCAACATGTCTTCTAGTACTTGATTCACCCTCTCTGTTTGGCCATCTGTCTGAGGGTGATAGGCGGAGCTTCTAATCATTTTAGTACCCAAAGCAGCGTGCAACTGCTCCCAAAAGCGAGATACAAACAATGCACCTCGGTCTGAGACTATGGTCTTGGGTACGCCAAGCAAGCATAGGATCCTGGCAATATATAACTCCGTGTCGAAGTGTGTAGCCGACACTTCCCCCGGGCCTGCTCTGGGCAACCCGCGGAGGTTCTTTTTCGGAGGGGCTAGTCACTCACCGAGAGCTTACGCGTTAGGGACGATGGAGGTTGAAGCTTGACACAGGGATTTTTACGTGGTTCAGGCCGCCGGAGCGTAATACCCTACGTCCACGGTGAGCAGAGATGCTCGTTGTATTGCTTGGTGCTCAGGAGCGAACCCTGCACGAGAGTGTAAATTGTCAAACCGCTAAACTGCGAACCCTTGCTAACGTTGCCTACACGAGCCTTTTATAGTCCAAGGCTCGGGCGGCTTACAAGGTGGGCCCGGGACCCAACAGGTGGTCCCGTGGAGATTGCCTGCCATCTACCGTATCTGCAGTTACGCCGGCAGTTGTCTCTGGCGAGGGCTTCAAAGTCATCGTTCTGCCGCCCTGCCCATGCCGCAAGCTAGTCGTAGTGGTTGGCAGGGGCGGATGGGGATGTCTTGTCGCTGTGTTTATTGGCATGCAGCCTCTGACGCGGCACGCCAGTCTTCACTGCGATGTGATTGGGCGCAACGGCACCTGACAGAGGCGTGCTCCGCGTCTCCACGCGCCTTCCCCTTGAATACCTTGTACGGGCAAGGTATGGCGCGTCTTTACTCTTGCTGCCTACCACGCGGGGGCAGGCAGCGCTGCTCTGCTGGCCACGTGGCGGGCCCGGAGCTCTCCTCTGAGGAGAGGGAGGTCCAGCCCCGCTGGACACGTGGAGCCTTCAGAGCTCTCCCCGCGGAGGGGGGAGGTCCGGCTCTGCTGACCACGTGGCGGTCCCGGAGCCCTCCTCTGAGGACAGGGGGGTCCGGCCCTGCTGGACACGTGGAGCCTTCGGAGCTCTCCCCGCGGAGAGGGGAGGTCCGGCTCTGTTGGCCACATGGCGGGCCCGGAGCTCTCCTCTGAGGAGAGGGAGGTCCGGCCCCTCTGGGCACGTGGCACCCTCGGAGCTCTCACTGCGGAGAAGGGCGAGGTCCTTAGGAAGTTTCCCCTATGCGCGGGGGTACCCCATATTGAGGGTATCGACAGTGGCCCCCGTGCCCATCTTGGGGGAGATAGCAAGCCCGAGGTGGGGCCCCCATCTCTTCCACTCCGCGCACCTTCTCGAAGACCCGCCTTGACTGTTGCTGGGGCACGAACAGTCGCTGGATCATGGGAGCGTGTGCCCCACTTGATGGCCACTTTTACTGCGGCGGTTCCCAAGGCTGCCACTTCCGCACGTCGCAGCGCCTTTTCAGGAACTACCGAAGCGTCCTGCCGGCTCATCTTCTTGAGAGACTGACTTCTTGGCCCACCACTTCAGCTGGACGGCTTGGGTCCACTTGTCATCGATGCTCGGTCTTGGAGCTGAAGCGGTTGTCCAAGCAGCGTATTCGAAGAGTTTCGAATCGCTTTGAATCGCGTCTGGGAAGTTTAAAAGGGGATCTCACCTACATCGCGGCTTCCCTTCACACTTCCCAGCTCTTGCATCTTCCTTGTTTCCTTGAGCTCTTGCACCCTTGTCTTCCCTGCTCTTGAGCTTCCATCTGCCATGGCTTCCAACTTGCCTCCATCGCGCCTCGCTCGGTTGGCCGAGCTCGGGTCAGTGCGCAGGCTGCTGGGCTGGCAAGCGGAGGAGCAGAAACGCTGGCTCTTGCAGGGATCTCTCCCCCTGCTCCTGGAGAAGGGGGAAATAGTCTTCTTCACCGCCTACGCCATGGTGGGGTTTGTCCCGCCGATTTCTTCCTTCTTCGTGACGCTGCTGGAGACGTTCGGTCTCCAGCTCCATCACCTCTCCCCCAACTCCTTCTCGATGGCTGCTGTATTCGTGCACTTCTGCGAGATGTTCGTGGGGGTGCGTGCTTCAGTGACACTCTTCCGCTACTTCTTCGTGTTGCGGACGACCGGGCGCAGCTCGAAGAACCAGCTGGGGGCGTACTATTTCCAGCATCGCTGCAAGGATCCGAAGGCCTCTGGGTACCTTCTACCTTTCGGCGCGGCGAGGTGGGAAAACTGGAGGGAGAACTGGGTTATCATGAAGACCGATGAGCATGACCGCCTGCAGCTGCCATCTGCCGGCCCGACCACCGAGCGTCGCTTCTGGCAGGAGATCCCTGAGCTGGAGCCGGAGTATGCGCCGGTCTTGGAATGGATCCGGTTCCTAGCCAACGAGGGGCTGACATCCCTGATGGTGCTGATAGACTTCCTGTCACGCCGTATTGCGCCCTTGCAGCAACGCAACCGCCCGGCGTGGTACTACACCGGCGAGCTCGACTGCACCAAGCTGGAGAGGGGTCTCGGCTCCGACCCATCTGAGTAGTTGTTGTACGATATGGTGGCTAGGGTGAGCAGCGACTTCGTCACCGGTGGCGACCTTACTTTCCCGGCCTCTGGCACTCCCCTCTTCTTGGAGCCGCAGAGGAGGGTGGAGTTGCTGCGGAAGATGCCAAACCTTGACGACATCGGGATCGCCTTTCGTCAGGTTGGCGATGCCTTCCGGGGGATCTCGATCCCCGGGGTTGAGTGCTCCGAGGCAAAGCGCGAGGCGTCTGCTGCTGCCCAACCCGCACCGAGGGTCGACAGAGCTCGGACCGTCGACAAGGGGAAGGAAAAGGAGTCGGCCCCCGGGCAGCAAGAGAAGGAATGTGCCCGGTCCCCTCTGAGGGCGTCGTTTGCGCTGAGCCAGGGGGCTGGGGTACCCTTGCGCCCATCTCCCGGAGGCGCTGGTTCGTCGGCCGGCGACCCAAAGAGAACTCGGGTCTCCAGCTCCGGCGGGGCTCTTCTCGGACAGCGGCAGTCCGAGGAGCCCTGGGCGTCCCGCCTCCCTTCTTCAGGCGGAGGAGCTTCAAGGAGGGACGCCGGTGGGGCGATGCCCGGGGGTGAGCCGAGGTCTCAGGCGCCACAGCCACAGTGTGTCCCGGCTGTAGGCTCGGCAAGCAGCTGCGCCGGAAGGAGCAGCGCTGGGACTCATCCGGGGGCGCAGGTGCCCCGGGCCTCAGGGGTCGGATCGGCGAGCAGCGCTAGGGGCGCCACCGACAGGGGCCCTACTGCTCTGCCTTCTACTCTGCCAGTCCGGGTGCCTGCGGCGCAGGCGCCGGCGGCAGGTTCTGGTGGTTCTGTCCTGGCTTGGAGGCCGGGGCTCCAAGATCGTTGGAGCGCTCATGTCCCTTGGTATGTGTTGCTCTTTCCGGCTTCTAGAACTAGCATTCTTTTCTCCTTTCTTAGCCTAAGATGCCGAGGTCTTCGCAGTAGTCTTGGAACGCTGCGCTGGTGAACTGGGTCCCGTTGTTGGTGATGATTCTGTTTGGGACCCTGAACCGGCAGACGATCGACTTGATGAACTTTACTGCGGATTGCTTGTTGATGGTGACGACGGGTGTAGCTTCCGGCCACTTGGTGAACTTGTCGATGGCGACGTAGAGGTACCGGAATCCCCCGACGGCTTTGGGGAATGGTCCCAGGATGTCCAACCCCCATACGGAGAACAGCCACGAGGGCGGGATCATCTGAACCGCCTGAGCCGGTGTGTGGATCTGCTTGGCGTGGAACTGGCACGCCTTGCAGCTCTCGACCAGCTTGACGGCATCCTGGAGTGCTGTCAGCCAGTAGAAGCCATGCCGGAAGGCTTTACTGACGAGCGTGCGTGAGTAAGAGTGACTCCCACATTCGCCTCCATGGATCTCAGCGAGCAAGTCGCAGCATTCCCCCTGGGTTATGCACCGCAATAGGACGTGGTTGGTGTCAGGCCGGTAGAGATCCCCTCATACCAGCGCGTACCTTTCAGCCATGCGCATGATCCGTTCAGCAGATACACGTTCATCAGGGAGGATGTTGTCTTTCAAGTAGTCCTGGATCTCCGTGATCCATGCATCGGGTCTGACTTGAGCTTCTGGATCTTGAGTGCTGGGTTGCACGGAGTCCCCAGTGACGCTTACGATCCTTGGCGGCGTCCATGGCTGCAGGGCCGCCGGGACCGCCAGCTTCGAGGTGCTGGTCCAGCCCCCTTCGCCCGGCTCGGCAGGCTGGACTGTGGGCCGCAGCAACATCCTCTCGAAGAGTCCTTCGGGCACAGGGGCTCCGGTGGAGGCCTTCGTTGAGAGGTTATCGGCCGCGGCATTGCCAGCGCGCGTTACATGGCGCAGGTCCAAGGCGAGGAAGTCTTTCTCCAACATCTGCACGTGGAGCAGATAAGCAGCTAGCTGTGGATCATTGCAGGAGCATTCACCCTTAACTTGCTTGATGACTAGCTGGGAGTCGCCCTGTGCCAACAACTGGCGATCGCCCAGAGACAGGGCTGTCTTTAGGCCAAAGATGAGTGCTTCATACTCTGCCATGTTGTTGGTTGCCTTGAAATTGAGACGCAGCTTGTACCCAAACTGCTCCCTTGATGGCATGAGAAGCAGTACGCCAGCACCGGCCCCCTGCTTCGGCGAGGAGCCGTCGAAGAAGAGCGTCCAGTGAGGCCTGGTGAAGACCGGAGCTCGGGGCTTTGGTTCACCGTCTTCGTGACCCCCTGGGTTAGTCTTCGTTGGCGTCCACTCGGCCACGAAGTCAGCCAGTGCCTGGCTCTTGACTGCATGGCGAGGAAGGAAGTCCAGCTCAAACTCCGCCAATTACGCTGCCCATTTAACGACCTTGCCGGTCGCGTTGGGGCTGTGAAGGATTGCCTTCAGCGGGTAGGAGGTGACCACCGAGATCCGATGGGCTTGAAAGTAGTGGTGGAGCTTCCTGGATGCCACGAGTACTGCATACAGCAGCTTTTGGACCTCCAGGTACCCTTTCTTGGCGTCGTGGAGGACTTTGCTGATGTAGTAGACAGGCCTCTGGATGGTCCGGACCCTCCCCCCTGGGCCTGAGATGTCCTCATCCATTGGCTCAGGCCGACAGAAGGTAGACGGGTCCGGGGGAGCCTCCGGGAGCTGGGACTCGAAGGCTCTTGGTCCGTCTCGGACCTCCGGGAGATCCCGCTGGTTTTCCAGGTGGTCATCCTGGACCCCCAGGAGGACTTCTTGTCCTCCTGGGAGGTTCGTTTGGGTCTCCGGGGGGTTATCCTAGAGCTCCGGGAGGTTGTCTTGGAGCTCCAGGATATCCCGTTGGACATCCGGGAGGTTGTCTTGGAGCTCCGGGAGGTCTCATTGGACCTTCGGGAGGTTGTCTTGGAGGTCCGGGAGGTCGTCTTGGACCTCCGGGGTCTCCTGGTGCTTGTCTTCTGCTACCGGAGCAGGCTGCGGTGACGAGGGGTCCGGCCGCTCTGCGACGAGGACCATGCTCAGCACCTCAGTTGTTGCCACGATGTAGAGCAGCAAAAGCTCTTCGGGCTCGGGGGCTATCATGATGGGTAGGGTCGTCAGGAGCTGCTTCAACTCCTGGAAAGCTTTTTCTACTTCGTCGGTCCAAGCAAATGGACCGGATTCGCGCAGGAGCTTAAAGAAGGGGAGCGCCCGCTCTGCTAGCCTCAGTATGAACCGACTCAGTGCGGCTAGGCATCCCGTGAGTTTCTGGACAGCTTTGATGCGGGCGGGGGGCAGCATCAGGTTGATGGCCTTGATCTTCTCTGGGTTGGCCTCAATTCCTCGGTGTGAGACCAGGAATCCTAGGAGCCTCCCAGAGGATACACCGAACCCACACTTGTCGGGGTTCAGCTTAGTGCGCGTGGAGCGCAGTTTGTCAAAGACTAAGGCTAGGTTATCTAACAATGATGAACTCTGCCTGACCTTGACAACGATGTTGTCGAAGTGTTCGGTCGACACTTCCCCCGGGCCTGCACTGGGCAGCCCGCGGAGGTTCTTTTTTCGGCGGGGCTAGACTCCTAGCGGAAAGCTTGCGCAGATGGACGAGTTAGGGAGAGCTTGACACGGCGAGTTTTACGTGGTTCAGGCCGCCGGAGCGTAAAACCCTACGTCCACGGCGAGCTATGGAGCTCGCTGTATTGCTTGCTGCTCAGGGCCGGGGGCCTGAGCTTGGGGGTGAGTTACAGCTTGAGAGTGTATGGCTAGCGTATGAGTTGCAAAATGCGAACCCTTGCTATCGACGCCTACCCGAGCCTTTTATAGTCCAAGACTCGGGCGGCTTACAAGGGGAGCTGGGACCCGACAGGTGGTCCCGGGAAGATTGTCCGTTATCTACTGTATCTGTAGTTACGCCGGTAGTTGCCTCTGGTCGAAGGCTTCTGAGTCTTCATCTTGCCGCCCTGCCCATGCCGCACGCTAGTCGTAGTGGTTGATGACGGCGCAGGCGGCATGGGATGTCTTGTCGCAGCGTTTATTAGCTGGCAGGTTCTGACACCGCGCACCAGTCTGTGATGCGACTGGGCGCAACGGCACCTGACAGACGCGTGCTCCGCGTTTCCGCGTCTTGGGAAGACGCGGGCCTTGAATACCTTGTACGGGCAAGGTGTGGGGCGCCTTTACGCCCGCTGCCTACCGCTCGGGGGCAAGCAGCACCGTTCTTCTGGCCACGTGGCGGGTCCGGAG
This sequence comes from Neostapfia colusana, assembly GCA_030760725.1. Classification (NCBI taxonomy): domain Eukaryota; kingdom Viridiplantae; phylum Streptophyta; class Magnoliopsida; order Poales; family Poaceae; genus Neostapfia; species Neostapfia colusana. The sequence continues at coordinate 37,564,336 of JASWHV010000013.1, read as the reverse complement.
CCCATCTCTGAGGCGGGAAGGGTCCGGACTGCGGGGCACGTGGAGCCTCCGGACCTCTCCCCGCGGAGGGGGAGGTCCAGCTTCTGTATGCCACATGGCGGGCCCGGAGCTCTCCTCTGCGGAGAGGGAGGTCCGTCCCCGCTGGACGCGTGGCGTCTTCGGACCTCTCTCCCGCGGAGGGGGAGGTCCGGCTTCTGTATGCCACGTGGCGGGCCCGGAGCTCTCCTCTGAGGAGAGGGAGGTCCGGCCCCGCCGGACGCGTGGCGCCTTCGGAGCTCTCCCTGCAGAGAAGGGCGAGCATCTTAGGCATTTTACCCTGTGCGCGGGGGTACCCCATATCTCAGGTACCGACAGTGGCCCCCGGGCCCATCTCGGGGGAGATAGCGAGCCCGAGGTGGGACCTCCGTCTCTTCCGATCCGCGCACTTTCTCTAAGTCCTGAATTGACCGCTGCCGGAGCACGAACGGCCACGGGATCGTGAGAGCGTGCGCTCACTTGATGATTGCCTTTACTGCGGCGGTTCCCAAGACTGCCACTCCTGCACGTTGCGGCGCTTTCTTCGGGAACCGCCGAAGTGCCTTGCCGGCTCATCTTCTTAGGAGACTGACTCCTTGACCCCACCGCTTCAGTTAAGCGGCTTGGGCCCACCCGTCATCGGCACTCGGTCTAGGAACCAAAGCGGTTGCGGGTGCGGGGTATTCGAAGAGTTCCGAATCGCTTGGAATTGCACCGGGAAGCTTTTTAGAGGGGGTCTTACCCACATTGCAGCTTCCCTTCGCACTTCTCTGCGTTTCTTCTCGGACTCTTGTGCTTTTGCTCTCTTGCCTTTGAGTTCTCCCTTAGCATGGCTTCCAACCCGCTGCCAGAGAAGAAACGCGCTCGATCTCCTCCAGCAACGGCGTCGGTGCAAGTCGGGATTCTGGGGTGCCTGACACTCCCTCCGGTGGCGACTCGAAGAGGCCCTGGGCTGATGCGCTGGGGGAAGCCTCTGGGGCGTCCCCTGTTCCGCCAGTCCAAGCGACTGCAGAGCGGCCGTCGGAGACGGTAGCGGGCTCTGGAAATCTTACCCCGGCTCGGAAGTCGGGGTTCAGAGCCCGCTGGAGTGTCCGCGCTTCCCGGCCTTCCCCGTCTTGCGGGGAATCTGTGCCGATGCGCTCGGAGCCAGGGGCAACTGCCGCGGCCCCCAGGCCAGTGCGGACTTCTCCTGTTCCGGTGTGCCCGGACTCCGCGGCGGCGTCGTCTCTTCCTGTCGAGACGGTCACCGCGGCCCCCGAGCCAGCACAGGTTGATCCTGCACTAGGCGGCCTGGATTTTCTTCTCCAGCACCGCCTTCCCCGGCTCGTCCCTCTCCTCAGGTCAAGGAGCCAGAAGCTGAAAAGAGCCCGGCTGGCCTGGCTGCCAGAGCCGCGGAGCCAGCTTCTCCTGATCGGCGTCTCGTCTCGGCTGCTGGTGCGTCAGCTCTTCCTGAGGACGAGGTAATGGAGGAGGTCGGGGGGACTGCCCCAGCCTCTGGCGGATGCCTTCGCGCTTGCCGAGTCGAGCGTCCGGCAGGTCTTGGCTGCGCTAGGGCGCGAGCGGGAGGAGTATATGGTTGAACGGGACCGCCTCCTCATCTGGGGGAACCTTTTGCGGGAGAGGACCGCGAAGGCTAAGAGCGAGCTCGACTCCAGGAAGGAGTTGCTCGACTTCAGGGAAGCGCTCGTCGACCGGATGAAGCGGGCTGTTGACCGCATGAACACCCAGTCGCGGCGGATCAACAGGGAGGCCCTGGAGGCACACGCCCGGGCCGAAGAGAGCCTCTCTGCCGCTGTGGAAATACGGCAGCGGTTGGAGCGCCGTGAACTCGCCGTTGAGGAGCGGGAGCGTTCCGTGGCAGCTGAGGCAGAGAGGGTCGCCGCGCAGCTGGCCGCGGGCGAGGATGACCTCCGAGCTCGGATGGAGGAGCTGGAGATTCTGAAGGCAGACCTTGACTTGAGGGAGGAACAGGTCTCCCATGATCGCCGGGCGGTCTTGGACCGAGAGTTGACTGCCGGCTTCAAGGCCGCTGAGTTGGAGCGGCTAGCCAAGACTCTCTTGGATACTTGTGTCTGTGATGCTTTTTCCCTCCTTCTTGGCTTTGCCTGGCTGAGTCCTTAGCTCCGCAAGGTACTCAGAGGCCATTTCCAATCTCGGAGCTTCGCACAGACACCCTCCCCAATTCCTAACCATGTTAGGGGCCCCCGGAGGTCTCCGAACCTCGCCCTATGGGGGGCTCCAAATCTGCCTGCCACGTGGCGGGTCCGGAGCTCCTCCTCAAGAGACGGGAGCTCCGGTCATGTTGGACACGTAGGGCTTTCGGAGCCCTCCCGCTGAGGGGGGAGGTCCGGTTCCTGCCTGCCACGTGGCGAGCCCGGAGCCCTCCTCAAGGAAGGAGAGAGTTCCGGGCCCGCTGGACACGTGGGGCCCCCGGACCCCGCCCCTGCTGGAGGGGCAGGTCCCGGTCCTTCCAGTCCCAGGCCGGAGTAGCTGGTAGCTCCTTCCCCCCGCTTCATGCAGTCCCTGTTGCCGTAACCTGGAGGTCCTGCACACAGGCAGAGGAAACGTAATTCTCCTCGGGGGGTCCTCCCCTCCCGTCTCCTAGTCTTATCCGTCTTATGGTCCTGACCCGCTATACGGGGCTTGGGCAATTCTGTGCACGAGGCGCTGGAGCTCCGGCTCCCTCCGAGGTCCGGGTACGGCCGTCCGATCCCTAGTACCGGGCCATGCGCTGGGGAAGCAGGGTGCACGCGCTTTGGGTTCATGACCAGGCAAAGCGGACGTACTCCCCTGGACCTCCGGAGGGCAGGATGCGCATGCTTTGGGCTCTGGGCCGGCTAAGCTGGATACGCACCCTGGACCCCCCATGCACAACGCTGGCCTTTCCTGGAGGTGACCAACTGGCACCGCAACACCTGACTGGGGGAGGCCCGAGAGACTCACTCGGCCATCGGCAGGTGCCTCAAGCGCAGCCGCCTTCGGTAGTATAGCAAATGCCGACTATGGATGAGCGCAGGAGAGGGGGAGCTAGATGTACGATGAACATACAGAGATAGTGCGATCATAAAAATTAATGCATAATTTAAATGAGCGCATGAGAGAGAGCTAAGTAGAACAGGTCTCTGTATTCGTGCTCATAGGTGGAATTCTGGCTGTACATGGGGGCAATGTTCCGCCTCGTCTACAAGGGAAGCAAGACTCTACGAGCTTAGGGTCGGAACCAGGCTAAACTGGACGTAGTCCTGTACCGTCCCTTGAGACTTAGCTACCCCAAGCTCTGTTCCTAAATTCTATGGGGTCTATTACAGAAGTGAATAACCCTGTTCTACCGATGCTCAGTAAGTAGGACTTACAGTGTTGCTTCATGGCAAGGATTTTTTGGGAATGGATCCCACTCTCGGTTGAAAGGCATGTGTACCTGGGGCGGCAGCTTTCATGATTCGGAAGGGACCTTCCCTGCTGGGGGAGAGCTTATGGGTCCTTCTTGGAATATAGCGTGCCGCTTCACCAGGTTGCCCTCTTGCGGGCCCCCGTCGCATTTGGTTCTTTGGCGGCAGTGCTTAGAGCATTAGCCGAGACCGTGCGTTGTGGGGTGTTCCCTGCAAGCCGAGTCTTGTCGAGGTTGTTATCTTCACGCTGGATCAGGTCCTGCGCGGCTTCTCTCGGGGGCCCCCGGGGAGTTCTCCCCTTCTGGCTAAGGCCTTCAAGGGTTAGGTGGACCCGGGCTCGCCTTGGATGACCTAAGGCGTCTCCCCCTTCTGGCAAGGCCTTCAAGGGGTTAACGGACCTTAGGCGGCCCCCGAGAGGTATGTTCAAGGCACGGAGGCGTGCCGTAGTTGGCTAACGCCCTGGCCCGTCACCATCGGAACTGGAGTCCTCACCGTCATGCACTGTCTTTATGACACGCTGAGGCTCCTGGAACCCCACCTGGTGGGCAGCGGTGACTGGGGCATCGGCCTTCTGTTTGCCATCCCTCTGAGGGTAGGGCGGTGCTTCAGCCCTCTGCTGTCTTCCATTGCGGAAGCGCTCTGCGAGCCTCTGGATCTCCCAGCACTCAGCAGCAGTATGGTTGCAGGTGCCATGCACGGGGCATAGCCCGCCTTGGCCACTGTCTGGGGCCGGTGATTGCCGCTGCCTCTTGTCGGGGCGTGGCCCCCGAGCTCCACTGGTCGTCGCAGCTGCGGCGACGGGGGCCGTGAATGGTGACTTCATCTTTCCACTCCCCCGGTTCTTGGTCTTCTTGCCACCCCCATAGGCAGCAGCACCGGACCCGGGCTGCCCTCCTGACTCGGAGGTCGGCAGTGCGTGCCAGTTCCGCCCTTCAGCCGCTCTGGCGCACTTGTCCGCCAGGCTAAAGAGCTCCGAGACGTCGCGGACCTCTCTGGTCGTGAGCTTCTCAAGCATTTTCTCGTCCCGGACACCCTGTCGGAACGCCACCACCACAGAGGCGCTTTGGATATGTGGGATGGTGTTGCGCACCTGAGAGAACCGCTGGATGAAAGAGCGCAGCGACTCCCCAGGTTGTTGTTTGACGGCGTGGAGGTCGAGCTCCATGCCGGGACGGGTGTAGGAGCTGCCGAAGTTGGCGACGAACTGTCGGCAGAGCTCACCCCAGGAGGTTATGGACCCCTGGGGTAGATTCATGAGCCAAGACCGGGCTGGGCCGGTCAAGGCGACGGGGAAGTAGTTGGCCATGACAGCCTCGTCGCCTCCTGCAGCAAGTACGGCGGTGGAGTAGATCTGGAGGAACTCCGCTGGGTTGACGCTTCCGTCGTACTTCTCGGGCAGGTGCGGGCGAAACTTGCGCGGCCACCTTGCGAAGCGAAGGTGGGGTGCAAGGGCCGCACATCCTGCACCTGCTGCTGCAGGTACTGGCGCTGCGAACATGTGGTTCGCACCTGGCACCGCGTATCCCGGCATGGGCAAGGCTGCACCATAGACCGGGGCCGCTACTTGCGGCGCATATGGTGGTGGCATATGCTGCGCAGCATATGCCTGAGGCGGGGCTCACATGGCGAAGGCCTGCCCTTCTGGTTGTGTCGAGGCCGACGACATGCTGTCGCCTGCCTCATGGTTGCGACGCCTTTCTCGACGTCGCTCGAGGTACACCCGGGCTTCCTGCCCCAAGTGGCACCGTTCCAGTTCCCTTCGCAGGTCCGTCGACAGGAGCCTGGAGGAGCTGGAATCCGCCGTTAGCCCGTCAACCGTGGGTGTGCGCGTCAGCGACACAGCCGGTTGCCCTTGGCGCCGTCCTCGCCGAAACCGAGGGTTCGCGGCGGCGACGACGAGGCGGTCCACCTCGCGGACCCATTGCTGGGTCGCTGAATGGGGCGCATCCCTCGCAGGTGGGTTGTGCAACAGCGCTCTTGCTGCAGCTAGCGCACCTCCATGGTGTACGCTCAGCGCTGCAGAAGACCTCACACTGGTCGGGGCCTGCATAGCCGGAGTCGGCGTTGCCGGAGTCGGCTGCTGGCTACCCGCTTGTGCCGACACACTCCGTCCTGAGTGTGTCGACATGTACTCCCCAGTGGTCACGGTTCGCCGTGAACGTGGGGGAGGAGAGTTTGCCGCTGAAGGAAGCTTGGTCATCTTCGTTGGCGGAAACTCGTCGCGCTAGGGGAAAAGCCCCCTACCTGGCACGCCAAATGTCGAAGTGTTCGGTCGACACTTCCCCCGGGCCTGCACTGGGCAGCCCGCGGAGGTTCTTTTTTCGGCGGGGCTAGACTCCTAGCGGAAAGCTTGCGCAGATGGACGAGTTAGGGAGAGCTTGACACGGCGAATTTTACGTGGTTCAGGCTGCCGGAGCGTAAAACCCTACGTCCACGGCAAGCTATGGTGCTCGCTGTATTGCTTGCTGCTTAGGGCCGGGGGCCTGAGCTTGGGGGTGAGTTACAGCTTGAGAGTGTATGGCTAGCATATGAGTTGCAAAATGCGAACCCTTGCTATCGACGCCTACCCGAGCCTTTTATAGTCCAAGACTCGGGCGGCTTACAAGGGGAGCCGGGACCCGACAGGTGGTCCCGGGAAGATTGTCCGTTATCTACCGTATCTGTAGTTACGCCGGTAGTTGCCTCTGGTCGAAGGCTTCTGAGTCTTCATCTTGCCGCCCTGCCCATGCCGCACGCTAGTCGTAGTGGTTGATGACGGCGCAGGCGGCATGGGATGTCTTGTCGCAGCGTTTATTAGCTGGCAGGTTCTGACACCGCGCACCAGTCTATGATGCGACTGGGCGCAACGGCACCTGACAGACGCGTGCTCCGCGTTTCCGCGTCTTGGGAAGACGCGGGCCTTGAATACCTTGTACGGGCAAGGTGTGGGGCGCCTTTACGCCCGCTGCCTACCGCTCGGGGGCAAGCAGCACCGTTCTTCTGGCCACGTGGCGGGTCTGGAGCCCTTCTCTGAGGCGGGAAGGGTCCGGCCTGCGGGGCACGTGGAGCCTCCGGACCTCTCCCCGCGGAGGGGGAGGTCCAGCTTCTGTATGCCACGTGGCGGGCCCGGAGCTCTCCTCTGCGGAGAGGGAGGTCCGGCCCCGCTGGACGCGTGGCGTCTTCGGACCTCTCTCCCGCGGAGGGGGAGGTCCGGCTTCTGTATGCCACGTGGTGGGCCCGGAGCTCTCCTCTGAGGAGAGGGAGGTCCGGCCCCGCCGGACGCGTGGCGCCTTCGGAGCTCTCCCTGTGGAGAAGGGCGAGCACCTTAGGCATTTTACCCTGTGCGCGGGGGTACCCCATATCTCAGGTACCGACAGATGTCATCGACATACACCTCTACTAAGTCCCTTATTAGCTCTCCAAAGGTTTTGTGCATTGCACGTAAAAAGGTGGGAAGAGCATTCTTTAAGCCATAAGGCATAGAGACATAACAATACAGACCGTCTACTGTGATGAAGTAAGTGTGCTCTTCATCCTCTCTAGACATAGGGATCTGATGAAAGCCCGAGTAGGCGTCTAGGAAGCATAGCATATCACAGCCTGATGTCGAGTATACTATTTGATCTATTCTAGGGAGGGGGAATGGATCTTTGGGACATGCCTTATTGAGACTGGTGTATGTCGGTACCCTCGATACGGGCTACCCTCGCGCACAGGGGGAAATGCCTAAGGACCTCGCCCTTCTCCGCAGGGGGAGCTCCGAAGGCGCCACGTGTCCAGCAGGGCCGGACCTCCCTCTCCTTAGAGGAGAGCTCCGGACTCGCCACGTGGCCAACTGAGCCGGACCTCCCCCCTCCGTGGGGAGAGCTCTGAAGGCTCCACGTGTCCCGCGGGGCCGGGCCTCCCTCTCCTCAGAGGAGAGCTCCGGGCCCGCCACATGGCCAGCAGAAGCCGGACCACCCCCCTCCGCGGGGAGAGCTCTGAAGGCTTCACGTGTCCCGCGGGACCGGACCTCCCTCTTCTCAGAGGAGAGCTCCGGGCCCGCCACGTGGCCAGCAGAACAACGTTGCCTTCCCCCGTGCGGTAGGCAGCGGGCGTAAAGACGCGCCATACCTTGCCCGTACAAGGTATTCAAGGCCCGCACCGTCCCAAGACGCGGAGACGCGGAGCACGTTTCTGTCAGGTGCCGTTGCGCCCAGTCACATTGCAGACTGGCGCGCCATGTCAGAACCTGCCCGTCAATAAACACAGCAACAAGACATCCCCTGCCACCCCTGCCATCATCAACCACTACGACTAGCTTGCGGCATGGACAGGGCGGCAGAATGAAGACTCGGAAACCTTCGCCAAAGACAACTACCGGCATAACTGCAGATATGGTAGTCAGCAGGCAATCTCCCTGGGACCACCTGTCGGGTCCCGGGCCCACCTTGTAAGCCACTCGGGCCTCGGACTATAAAAGGCTCGGGTAGGCAACGTTAGCAGGGGTTCGAACTCTGTGAACTCGCACTCTAGACATCACTCACCCTCAAGCTCAGGACTCCGGGCCTGAGCAGCAAGCAATACAGCGAGCACCTCTGCTCACCGTGGACGTAGGGTTTTACGCTCCGGCAGCCTGAACCACGTAAAACTCGCCGTGTCAAGCTTCCCTCACTCGTCCCTAACGCTGAAGCTCTCCGCAAGTGTCTAGCCCCTCCGAAAAAGAACCTCCGTAGGCTGCCCAGAGCAGGTCCGGGGGAAGTGTCGACTACACACTTCGACATTTGGCGCACCAGGAAGGGGGATTTTCCCTTGCGCGATGAGCTTTTGCTGGTGAAGATGACCAAACTTCCTTCAGCGGCAAGCTCTCCTCCCCCGCGTTCATGACGGACCGTAACTAGCGGGGACTACGTCTCGACACACTCTGGACGGAGTGTGTCGGCACAAGCTGGAACCCAGCAGCCGACTCTGGCAGCGCCGACTCCGGCAACGCAGGCTCCAGCGAGCGTGAGATCCTCTGCAGCGCTGAGCGTCCCCCATGGGGGCGTGCTAGCTGCAGCAAGAGCGCTGCTGCGCAATCCACCTGCTGGGGACGCGCCACAGTCAGCGACCCAGCAGTGGATTCGCGAGGTAGACCGTCTCGTCACCGCCGCAAACCCTCGACTTCGGCGGGGACGACGTTCCGGCCAACCGGCTGTGTCGCTGATGCACACGCCAACGGTTGACGGGCAGATGGCAGATTCCAGCTCCACCAGGCTCCCATCGACGGACCTGAGGACGGAGCTGGAACGATGCCACTTGGGCCAAGATGCCCGAGTGTTCCTCGAGCGACGACGAGAAAGGCGTCACAACCAAGAGGCCGGCGACAGCATGACGTCTGCCTCGACCCTGCCTGAGGCGCAGACTTTCGTCACGCGATCTCTGCCCCAGGCATACGCCACGCAGCATATGCCCCAACCATATGCCCTGCAAGCGGCGCCTCCGGTCTATGGCGCAGCCTTGCCAATACCGGGGTACACAATGCCAGCAGCGAACCAAGCGTTCGCGGCACCAACGCCTGCAGCAACAGAAGCAGGATGTGCAGCCCTGGCGCCACACCTTCGCTTCGCGAAATGGCCGCGCAAGTTTAGGCCACACCTGCCCGAGAAGTATGACGGCAGCGTCAACCCGGCGGAATTCCTCCAGATCTACTCCACCGCCGTCCTTGCTGTAGGAGGGGATGAGGCCGTCATGGCCAACTACTTCCCCATTGCCCTGACCGGCCCAGCCCGGTCTTGGCTCATGAACCTCCCCCAGGGTTCCATAACCTCCTGGGGAGAGCTCTGCCAGCAGTTTACTGCTAACTTTGGCAGCTCCTACACCCGGCCTGGCACGGAGCTCGACCTCCATGAAGTCCAGCAACAACCTGGAGATTGCGGCGCTCCTTCATCCGGCGGTTCTCCCAGGTACGGAACACCATTCCACATATAAAAAATGCTTCTGTGGTGGTAGCGTTCAGGCAGGGCGTCCGGGACAAGAAGATGCTTGAGAAGCTCGCGACCAGAGAGTTCCGCGACGTCTCAGAGCTCTTCAGCCTGGCGGACAAGTGCACCAGAGAAGCAGAAGGGCGGAACTGGCACTCTCTGCCAGCCTCTGAGTTGGGAGGACAGCCCGGATCTGGCGCTGCTTCCTATGGAAGCGGCAAGAAGATCAAGAACCGGGGTGGTGGAAAGATGAAGCCACCGGCCGCGGCTCCCGTTGCCGCAGCAGAGGCACCCAGTGGAGCTCGGGGGCCACGCCCCGACAAAAGGCAGCGAAGGTCACCAGCTCCAGATGGTGACCAAGGTGAGCTATGCCCCGTGCATGGAACCAGTTACCATACTGCTGCCGAGTGCCGGCAGATCCAGAAGCTCGCAGAGCGCTTCCGGAAAGGGAAGCATCTGCGAACTGATGCCCCACCATTCCGACAAAGGGAGGGCAAGCAGAAGGTCAACGCCCCAGACAACGTCGACCACCAAGTGGAGTTCCAGGAGCTTCAGCGCGCCATGAAGGCAGTGCGCAACCATGAGGACTCCAGCTCCAGCGATGACGAGCGTCGAAAGAATCTCTACGTCATCTACGGTGGGTCCTCTGACCCCTCGACCCGAAGTGCGGTTAATACTCTGCGCCGAGCGGTAGCGTCTGTGGCTCCCCTCCCAAGTACCGCGCCGCACCTCAAGTGGATGGGAACCCCCATCAGATTCGATGCCACCGACTGCCCCAGGAACATGGCTGGCGCCGGCTTCACCCGAGTGCACGCTACCGTGTTCTGGTAGATGGCGGGGCTGGGCTGAACCTTATCAGCCGCGCAGCTTTCCAGAAGCTGCAGATCCCGATGGCCAAGCTCACCCCATCGAGCCCGTTCTCAGGGGTACGGCCGGGACAAGTCGTACCCTACGGCAACATCAGCCTTCCGGTGACCTTTGGGGCACCGGGCAGCTATCGGACAGAGTATATTCTGTTCGACGTGGCGGAGATGGACCTCCCCTTCAATGCCATAATCGGCAGGACAGCCCTATACCGATTCATGGCAGTAGCCCACTATGGCTACCTTGTCTTGAAGATGCCCACACCAACGGGCGTCCTCAGGATTCGTGGAGACCGCACTGCTGCAGTGTCAGCCCAGGAAAAGCTCTAGGCGCTTGCGACAGCTCGGGCACCAGCCCCTGGCAGTGCAGAACAGGACCGGCTTCACTCGAGTGCACGCTACCGTGCCTCTACCGCAGCACCCCGCGTGCAACCCCTCGACGAGGGCGACGTCCCCCTGAAGGTCATCCAAGTCGGCGCCGGTGCTGCCCAGACCACCCGGGTAGCCGGGGGCCTGGATAGCAAATAGGAAGGCGCGCTCATCACCTTCCTCCGGCACAACATCGACGTATTTGCGTGGCAGCCGTCGCAGATGCCGGGGATCCCTAGGGAGGTGACCGAGCACCATCTGAAGATCTTCTCTGGCGCCCGGCCAGTCCAACAGAAACCCCGCAAGCAGTCCATCGAGCGGCAGAACTTCACTCGTGAAGAAATCAAGAAGCTGCTGGACGCTGGCTTAATTCGGGAAGTCCACCACCCTCGGTTGTTGGCGAACCCCGTCGTAGTCCCGAAGGCCGGCGGGAAGCTCCGGAGGTGCATCGACTACACCAATCTCAATAAGGCACGTCCTAAAGATCCATTCCCTCTCCCTAGAATAGATCAAATAGTAGACTCTACATCAGGCTGTGATATGCTATGCTTCCTAGACGCCTACTCGGGTTTTCATCAAATCCCTATGTCTAGAGAAGATGAAGAACACACTTCTTTCATCACAGTAGACGGCCTGTATTGTTATGTCTCTATGCCTTATGGTCTAAAGAATGCTCTCCCCACCTTTGTACGTGCTATGCACAAAACCTTTGGAGAGTTAATAAGAGACTTAGTCGAGGTGTATGTCGATGACATCGTTGTCAAGGTCAGGCAGAGTTCATCCTTGTTAGATAACCTGGCCTCAGTCTTTGACAAACTGCGCTCCACGCGCACCAGGCTGAACCCCGACAAGTGTGTGTTCGGTGTATCCTCTGGAAAGCTCTTAGGATTCCAGGTCTCACACCGAGGAATTGAGGCCAACCCAGAGAAGATCAAGGCCATCAATGTGATGCGGCCTCCCGCCCGCATCAAGGAAGTCCAGAAACTCACGGGATGCCTAGCCGCGCTGAGTCGGTTCATACCGAGGCTAGCAGAGCGAGTGCTCCCCTTCTTTAAGCTCCTGCGCAAGTCCGGTCCATTTGTTTGGACCGATGAAGCAGAAGAAGCTTTCCAGGAGCTGAAGCAACTCCTGACGACCCTACCTATCATTGTAGCCCCCGAGCCCGAAGAGCACTTGTTGCTCTACATCGCGGCGACAACCGAAGTGGTGAGCATGGTCCTCGTCGCAGAGCGGCCGGACCTCTCGCCACCACAGTCTGCTCCGACAGCGGAAGACAGGCAACGGGAGACTCCGGAGGTCCAAGGAGGCCTCCCGGACCTCGAAGACAACCTCCCGGGGGTCCAATATGGCTTCCCGGACCTCCACGACAACCTCCCAGAGGTCCAACGGGACCTCCCGGAGGTCCAACGAGACCTCCCGAAGCTCCCGGAAAAACAGCGGGACCCCGCGGAAGCCCAAGGCAGCCTAGGAGCTTTCGAGTCTCAGCTCCCGGAAGCTTCCCCGGACACATCTACCTCCGATAGGCCTGAGCCAATGGATGAAGATATCTCTGGCCCGGGAGGGAAGGTACGGACCATCCAGAGGCCTGTCTACTACATCAGCGAAGTCCTCCATGACGCCAAGGCAAGGTACCTGGAGGTCCACAAGCTGCTGTATGCAGTGCTCGTGGCATCCAGGAAGCTCTGCCACTACTTTCAAGCCCACCGAATCTCGGTGGTCACCTCCTATCTGCTGAAGGCGATCCTCCACAGCTCTCACTCGACCGGCAATGTCGCTAAATGGGCAGCGGAACTGGCGGATTTTGAGTTGGGCTTCCTTCCTCGCCATGCGGTCAAGAGCCTGTAAAAGCCCAAGAAAAGTGACTTGCAAAAACTTTTCTTCACCTCACAACACCACAGTTTTTATTGCGGATATCTTAGGAAATGTTGTGAAGAGCAAGTAACCTCCATCAAAAGAGTAATTAGAGAGGAAAGCCTTCACTTTCACAAAGTAGGATTTCTACACATGAACATGAGAGGTTGAGCTCACGCCTAAAACCTAAAAAGTCTTGGGAAGGTTCAGTCCAAGTTTCATGTAAATCCAACACTTTTTGAGGCACTTTTGGAGGTATTTGAAAAAGAGGCCAATTTGAATGTAAATTCAAATTGCAGCAACTTTCATCACTCAAATTCAAAAGTTAGCTTCATATTCAAACTCAGCACATTTTTCTGAGTTATCCCACCAATTTTCATCCCTATTGGAGTTCATCTTGTCGGGAGCTAAATTTGCAATAATTCAAAACTGAATTTGAATTTCAGTTTAAACATGAAGCAAATTTAACCCAACAAAGTTTAAATTTGAGAACTCAAATTCAAACCAATACTTGGGGGCTAAGTCTCCCATTCAATGTTCAGTAGCTGGGACATTTACAAAAGAAAGGGGGAGAAAGAATTAGAGGGGAGAAGAGGGCCAACTGGTCAGCGACCCCGGGGAGCAAACCTACTGGGGCACGCGGTCGAACACCCTACGGCTGACAGCGCACGGGGTCGACCCCGTCCCAACGCGGCCACCGCACCACCTCCTGCTCCGGGGATGAGGGCGCCGGCAACAAAGCGTGTTCTTGCACTGCTGGGGTGCGTGAAACCCCCCGTATCCTCTCTGTTCCACCGCCCACAAACCGGCCACACACTCGGTGTTTCGCCACCCACTGATCGCCGGCGTCCGAGCAAACCAGGCGCCCTCGTGCCAGACGCTCAACACAAGAAACGACCGCCATAAGGTGCTGGTTCTGCTTGTCCTTACCGTTCGGCATTTCATGCACCGTCGGGGGAGAATTTCTTCCGGGAACGCTACAGGGTTCTTAAGGCCGAGCTCCACCAAATCCAAAAATTCACGGGTGTTGGCTTATCACCGGGCGTACCGAGCTAAACACACGATCTACACCCTGCCACGACCACCTAGGATCAAAAACCAGCAAGAACCATGGGCTAGGGTTACTGTTCTTCGAAGTTTTCTGAGAACAGCCGATATCCGTCCTAGGTCACCGGTAAGGTCGTAGTTGCAGCTGTTTTCACGGGGATTGGTGCCCATGTACGTGATCAGTAGGTCTCAGCGGAGCTCCCTGAGCAAACCGCATCGAAAAAGGTGCAGAGGATGCCGAGTTCGACGTTGCCGGTGACCTTCCGGCCGCTGTTACTAGCGGGAGCACTGTTCCGGCCGTTGTCACGCTCTGGTGAGGGCACCACCGTGTTCCCCAGGCCGATATAGGCACAGGCGGCGAGAATCAGCAAGTTCCAAGGGCCGGAACCCCTCTCTGGCAAGAGCTCCGGCGAGCTCGGCGGCGGGATCGCGCGGGCGTCGGGAGGAGGAAGATGACTGGGGGCCCCACATGTCAGTGGCGATATTTTAAATCGTCAGATCCACTGCGGCCCGGGATCCAGTGTGGTGACGCGGGAAGGGCCCTGTGGCACCGTGTGGCATGATTCCAGCAGCCGACACGTGTAGGAGGGACCCACAGTCAGAGTTTGAATGTTTCCCGAATTAATTTGAATTTCCAGATTTAGTTCAAACTTTAGAACCCCATAACTTTTGCTAGGAAGCTCCAAATTTAGTGATTCAAATTGGGTTGGATTCATCTTGCATAACTCTATCCAAATATGCCACCCAATTTTATGAAACCTAATATTTAATTCTGGAAAATTCTTTAAAGCTTTTCAGCAAAAGAATTTTGGAGGGAGTTTGGTTCATCCAAAAATCCCCAAATTTTGCCAGAGTGCTCTCTAGAATGTTAGTGAATCACTGTAAAAGTTTCAGACCATTTCAAGTTGATTTGACCAGAGCAATTCAAATTTGAAGGTGCTGTGTTCATTTGAATACAGAAACATTTTCAGAGAATTTCCAAAACTTGGAAATTCAGTTCTGGACAAACCTTAGCTCCAAAAATGCTACGAAAATTCATGCAAACTCTATGAGCTATAATTGAAATTGTAGTTCACTAAGTTGGGCATGAACAGGGGTGTTACCTCAGAATTTATTCTCCTTTGCTTATTTGCTAAGAGAATTATTCTGGGCAAACCACTCACTGACAAGTGCTAAATTTTGATCCAGAGATTTGTCTTGTGGCAAGGAACTCACACAAAAGTTCTAAGCTCCATTGGAGCTCTGGATCACCCCTGCTCTGTTTAACCACTTGAGGGGTTATTATAGAAGAAGGGGATAACCACTTAGCACTTAAATCATGTGCTTAGGTCCAAGCTTAACCCACTAGCCCCAGTTTCCTTTTAAATTCTTGAACAGAGTTCCAGTTGTTAAAAACTTGTTATTAGAACTAGTAACAAAATCATTACAATAAACTCATGTACATATCCATTAACATGTAGTATTTATTAACGTGTAGTCGCTGAAGGCGAGGAAGCTCCGGAGGTTCTCGACTTCCTGCTTCCAGAAGAAGAACTCACCCCTGACCAGAAGCAACAAGGCAAGCCCCAGTTTTCATTAACCCTTTTATCAAGCTTTACTTTGTTCACATAATTAGGTGATGTATGAATGTGCACTAGGTGTAGGATGAATGGAACCCCACTTGCATGACCAGGATTTTTCCATAAGAGTGAGGGTAGGGCCTAAGACCTCGAGTAGACAAGCTATGCTTAATGATTCATAGGACTTCGGTACAAGTCGAGTAGTTGGAATCTACTCGCGAGATAGGCTTGGGACACACGGGATTGGTTCGAGTGATGCGAGATCATTTTAGTAATGAAAACGAGACTAGGCAGGGGCTAGGGCGCAGCAAGAGGGAGTCTCGTGTGCGCGGCCCTGTCCGTGTCGATTGTGGACCGATTCGTGTGCGGCCCACGCTGATAAAGTTTGAACGTACCGAAGGCATATCGGATATATGGGCCCCGATAAACCGATGTAGCCTAAACCTCCGGGCGTCGAGGCATAACGCACCGATTTATAGGTGTAGGCTGATGGCAGCAAGGTGGAAATCTGCCAACGGGCATAGAGAGATGCTCTGTGTGGGGAACCTCCTGCTCGTTTCGGTGCGACCGGTTCGACGTTTGGGCTGTTGGGTGAAAGGTTGTCCCGTACGACACCGAGTGAGCGCGCTGTGCAGCTCCACGGGTGGGCGTACGTGACGTGCTCTTTGGGTTTCCCTGAAGGTGTATATCGAGTCAATTTGCCGTCCCTCGCGGTTAAGAGTACCACTTGGTCACTGAATCGTGACGTAGAATAATTTATGAAATATGTTGATTCAATATTGCTGATATGATATAATATTGTATGGCTACATGTTTGCCACCAAATATTGCTTACTAAATTTCAGCTTCCTGAACTGTTAACTTGTGCTAAAAGCTGAACTAAGGATGAACTTGTAGGCGTGTCCATTTGCTGCAATATTACTATCCTATGTCATTGTACACCTCATGTAGAGTTTCATGTTTAGGTGAGTCGGTTATGCCTTGCTGAGCCTTCGTGCTCACGGTTGCTGCTTAAGTGTTTTTCAGGTGAGGAGCCACCCACGGACTCGGAGTACGAGTCCACCGGCGAGGGTTACCCTCCGTCGGGGACCACGGCTGAGTGGGAGCCGTACACGCCGCGCTGAGCTGAGACGTGCAGCTAGTGTGGGTTGCCCTAGGGCTGGGCAACCAACTTTTGCTAGATAGGCGGGCGTGAGTTGTACAGAGTAGACTTCCGCTGTGTAAAATAAATACTAGTTTGTAACTGAAGTTTGTACCTTTTTGTACAGTTCAGTTTGTTTTTCCCATGTAATATAATGTGCCCTTATGACGTGTGCTGTCGGGTGTCGCATCGTGCGGCACCACCCTCTGCGATCCTGGATGAGCGGACCCCAGTCCGCCACAGCCTGGTATCAGAGCTGCAGTGGGGATAGCACAATACTTAAGGACTGTATTACGGGAAAACTTAGGATTACGGTGAGGATTCGGTAGTTGCCCAAGTAAGGACTATATTAGCCTAGTTACTTAAAGTGGCAATACTAACTATGTGTTATAATTCTGAATTTAATTATGTAACGACGCACCTACGCTTTAGTAAGTATTGTAAGGAACGCCACCGAAAGCGGTTCAATTTCGGTTAGCTCCCCCCTGACGAGGAACGTAGTTCAGGGATTGATCTCACAGCTTGGTGTGAGACGTCAATATGAACCTCTTGGACTCTTCATGTCCCTGAGTTCATATGAAACGCTGATCCCTAGCGTGCATTAGGCAAGTAAGTGGAGACCCCATCATGTGGTCAGTAACGCGAGAGTGTGTTTGTCTGGAAATAGCCCAGGAGGACATACGCAGTGCTTGCCATCGGCGTGCCCTGCAGGGCAGTAGGTGGTATCTGTTGGGTTGATAACATTTCCAACCGTGACGACCCTTTCATGACATACTCGGGTTCCCCGTCGTGTGGTGTTGAAACACGATCACGTACCTTGAGATGTGACCTAACTCAAGGACGGCCGTATGGCAATGATACGTGCGTTTGTATTTACTTTTAATTATGATCCTGCCTGAAATGAAAACAACCATTGAGTGCACTAGTATTGTGTGATCTTCTGCAGGTACTAACCAAGTATGTATCCGTGTAGTAAACGTGTGCGAGAGACCGTTTAGTGCCACACTTGAGATGTATATGCCGGTATTATCCGGTTAGGATTTTCTTTGGTGAGGAACGTAGTACCGAGATATCATAGGCATGTGCATGAAAAATATTGAGAACAAAGAATTAAAATCACTAGGTTCAACATTTGGGGGCCCTGGTTGGGTATAAGAATGTGATAGTGGGGCAGGATAGCCAAAGGACTGAAAAACAGAGTGCTCTGTTTTGGGCAGCAAGTTTGCTGATCTTCAACAGGGCATAACTCACAGGTCTTTTAGCCCAGGGAGGTGTGGTATGTAGTTCTGGAAAGGTATTTGAGTACTCTACAACTTTGTTGTAGACTGTCAGAGCTGAAACCCACCCTAAGATGGCTTAAATCCCAGAGAAATGTAAACTGTCCAGAATCAGGGCAGAGTTAAACACTCTCTGGACTGTTCTGTTTTTCAAACATAACTCTCAGTAGAAAATTAAAAAATTTCATATGATACATCCCTAAAAAGGGTAGAAGATGTGTTACATCTTTGCAATTCAAAGTTTCTGAAGTTTCAGCAAAGAATTCAGTGAAAATCAGGGATTGAAAACAGCAACTTTCCAAGGGAGGTGCTGTTAAAATTCTTCCAGAAATTCTGCTGACTTTGAATAACCATAACTTTTTAACCAAAGCTGATCTGAGGGCAAATGAATAGTCGTTGGAAATATACTGAAGTTAACTTTAACTTTGGTATGTATCTTGAGTCATGAAAATGCCCAGAACCAGATCAAAATCTTGGATATGTAGAAACTGATCATCCTGACAGAGGCATGACAGTTGAACTCATGGGAGAGATTGTTGTACCCTAGAGGTGGTTTTAGTACTGCCAATGGGGTAGAACATACTCATGAGAGGTTATCTTCAACTAGTGAAAGATTTGAGTATAGGTCTCACTCATGTTCTTTTACTAGAGACCATGTTTGTGTCGTATTGAAGATAAAAGGAGGGTATACGTGATGACAACGCGATAGTAACGTCTCGTAGTGACCAAACCAAGTTGTGGTGAGCTTCCAAAGAGGAGGTTCATCAAGTTGGATGTAACTAGCTTGTATTTGGTCTGGTAATGGTATAGCTTGTGCAAAGTTATTACATTATCTACATACGAGATGTATCGCATGTTTTATTGTCATTATGTTTTTACGCCTCTTTTTATTGGACTGCATGCAATTTGTTGCGGGACTGATGTTTATTGTCGTATGGTTGCAGATGGTTCGCACTAGGACCACGCACGAGGTTGGTGGCTCTATCCAACAGGGAGGTGATGACTCCCAGCCACCTGCCTACGACAGCACCCCGCAGCAGCAGCCACCACCGCCGCCTCCGCTTACTCTAGCAGATGTGATTGCGGCACTGGTGGGTGGTCGTGAGGAGCAGATCGACCTGCTCCGCACGATCGTGCAGAATACGTCCCAGGCGGGGGACGTCAAGACAGAGGGCCTCGTGAGCCCCGTGAGGTGTCGTACTCGGATTTCATGAGTACGCACCCTCCAGTGTTCACCGAAGCTGAGGAACCACTGGAGGCGGACAACTGGCTTCGGACCATCGAGTCCAAGTTTGGGCTACTCCAATGTACGGAGCGGCAGAAGACCCTGTTCGGAGCACAGCAACTCCACGGTGCCGCTGGTGCGTGGTGGGCGAATTATGTCGCCTCACGTCCGGCTGGCCATGTCGTGGAATGGGGAGAGTTCCGGGAGGCGTTCCGCGCCTATCATATTCCTCCCGGGATCATGAAGAGGAAGTTCCAAGAATTCTTGGAGCTGAAGCAGGGCGGGAGGAGTGCCAATGACTACTCCCGTGCCTTTAACCATCTGGCGCAATATGTGTCAGACTATATCTCCACTGAGGAGAAGAAGCGGGAACACTTCTATCGGGGGTTACACCCCGAAATGAAGACCCATCTCATTCAGTGGAATTGCGGCACCTTCAACGACTTAGTCAATGCCGCAATTATGCAAGAGGACGCTCAGCGGGAGTTGGCAGCTGAGCAGAGGAAGCGCAGCGCTCCACCTAGCAGTGGGGGTGGCACTCCCCAGAAGTACCGTATGGTGTATCGGACACCATCCGGGCAGCAGTGGCGTCCACCAGCGCGGCCTCAACAGTTCGGGGGACGTTCGTTCCAAGCACCCCCGTTCCGACCGCCGATGCCACCACCCAGAAAGCAGCAGCAGCAGATGGTACCTCGGGCATTTCCACCGCCACAACGCGCCCCGGGATTCCGTCCACCGATCAGCGAGGGACCGCCCCGTTTCACCTGCTTCACGTGTGGCCAGGCGGGCCATTTCGTGAAGGACTGTCCCTAGGGGCAGCAGAGCAGCGGGCAAGCCCAGTTACAGGGCGGTGCTCGAGGCCGACCTCTGGTGAAGAAGGTTGGTCAGCGGACTGGTAGCGTCCGCAACCTCGACAGTGAGGACGCCGCAGAAGGAGACAACGTGCTGGCGGGTACGTTCACTCTCAACCATCAAGCCATCATCATACTTTTTGATTCTGGTGCAACCCAAAACTTCATAAGTGCATCATATGTGGTTAAGCATCAGCTGGAAGCCTTTCCAACCGAGTGTTCTTATATGATCTGCTCACCGGGATGAAAGATTTCAGCAACGACGATGGTTCCGAAAGCACCACTGTGCTTAGGTGGGAAGATATATCCCACCACTATGATTATCCTTGAGGGGCAGAAGATTGATGCAATCTTGGGAATGTCATGGCTAAGCTACCATGGCGCTGTCCTAGAAACCCTATCACGGACGGTTCACCTCAACTCCCCATTACACCATCCGCAGTCCCTCCTATTAGATAATCCAGTCCGGGAGGTTTCAGCAATCAAAAATACTGAAGCTCTCAAGTTAGAGAACATCCCCGTAGTCCGGGAGTACCCCGACGTGTTCCCGGATGATCTTCCGGGCATGCCACCTGAGCGGGACGTCGAGTTCAAGATTGAACTTGCACCGGACTACGCCCATATCACGGAGACCATACAAGATGGCTCCGAACGAGCTGGCTGAATTAAAAGAACAGCTCAATGATCTGTTGAGCAAAGGTTTCATTAGGCCGAGTTCCTCGCCTTGGGGATGCTCGGCACTGTTCGTGAAGAAGAAGGATGAAACCCTGAGGCTGTGTGTGGATTACCGTCCGCTCAACGCCGTCACCATCAAGAATAAGTATCCACTGCCCCACATCGACATATTGTTTGATCAGCTTGTGGGTGCAAGTGTGTTCTCAAAGATGGACCTTCGCTCTGGATATCACCAGATAAAGATCCGGGCGGAGGATATCCCGAAGACGGCCTTCTCGACGAGATATAGATTATATGAATATCTCGTCATGTCTTTTGGTCTCACAAACTCTCCAGCCCATTTCATGTATCTCATGAACTCAGTGTTCATGCCGGAGCTGGACAAGTTCGTGGTAGTGTTCATCGACGATATCTTGGTTTACTCCAAGACAGAAGCCGAACATGCCGAACACTTGCGGATCGTTCTTCAACGATTGCGAGACCACAAGCTCTACGCCAAGTTCAGCAAATGCGAGTTTTGGATCAGCCAAGTGCCATTCTTGGGACATATCATCTCCGCAGAAGGCATTGCGGTTGACCCAAGCAAAATAGAGCAAGTGCTGAAATGGAAAGCTCCCACATCAGTTCATGAAGTCAGAAGCTTCCTCGGGTTAGCGGGATACTATCGGAGATTCACTCCAAGCTTCTCCAAGCTCGCTAAGCCGATGACAGAATTGCTGAAGAAAGGGATGAAATATGTTTGGAACACGGCGTGTGAAGGAGCGTTCCAAGCATTGGTGAAGCATCTCACCACATGTCACACCCGGTTTTTCCGAAGAACAACCAAGTGAATATCACATGTATGCCAGGATCTTTTTCTCATACATGTGATGACAAATAGTGAAGCGTCATTTATTACAAGCCAGGTGTCGAATATAAGTAAGTCTTACAAAGTAAATGTCTCGATGGACAATAATAAGTTCATCACAAGTAAATAAACTAGCAGCGGAATATTATTCATTTGGGCTCCATCACAGGCGTTGCCCGGGGGTCTTCATGAACCTAAAATCCTTCCTCGGGTCCAAAATCTTGGTCATTATACACCACCTCATTATCTTGACCTGAGCAGCAATATAAACCAACAAATATGCAAGGTTGAGTACCAATGGTACTCAGCAAGTGTGGGAAAATTATATCATGCATGGCTGGAACAAGGAGAGGTTGAACTCATGGTTAAAGCACTACGCAATTAATGCCTATCACCTTAGCTTATTAAGCACCTACATTATTACACAGGTGAAATGGTCCCAATTTCCCATCCCATCATTGTAATCCAATAACCATAACATCAGTACCAATGTTAAGCTCCCCGCTTAACCATCAATCCTCTAATCATGAATAAGTCCAGGCCGCTCTTAACCGTGAGCACGGCTGTCAAGACAGTTTTGACTCTGCAGAGTTTGTACCACTGTACCCACATGTAGTGATTTCATCCCCCGTTGCCGGGTGTACTAAAAGAACCTCCATTATGCCAGTGGCTACGATCCACATTCACACTTCCCAGGTGTGTAGCCAGAAGATCACTACGAAGCCTTTACAAAGGGATTCCCGATGAGCGTGGGCCCACTGAGGTTTCACCCCTAACAGCATACAAGAGGCTCCAACCCCGCTGCAGTGGCCCCCTCTTGAGCCTTGCGGTTCATATGGTAGTCCAGCTGACACCTAATCCCCGCACCATCCAACACACCCATACTACGCCGGGGATACACCTAATTAATTGGCCAAGCTGCCCCATCTCAGCATGTGGTTGGCACTGTAAAGCCGGGTTACATGCTCCATGAACCGGTCCTTAGGATCCAGGCAAGTACTAAACACAAACCCAAGTCTCGTGCACCCAGCACACAACCAAAACATCCAACTTGCCTTGATCCCTACCTCTACATAACTCACAATGTCTCATTCAAGAGTATGGTAATATAAACTGATGATTTCATGTCCCAAACATCCCATTCTAAGCATGGCTAAGCATATGCATGGATATAAATGACATGACAAAATAAATCCCAACCCAAGCTACAAGGAAACAAGGTAATGCAATTCTAGGGAAACTTCCTAGCATGGGTTTCATATTTCATTTGACAATGCAAATAATTCTATCTACTCATCCTAGCATAGGATCAAAGTGGTCAAGGACAATTGCCTCCTTCTTGCTGCTCTTGAAATGGGTAGTCCTGATGTTGGAAAGGAATAACTTGCTCTTGAACAGGTTCTACTTCATACCATCACACATAGCAAAAGAAAAACAACAATCATAAGACATAGTTCACACTTCTACTTCATACAAACCACACATTCATGTTTATAAAAGTTCTTTACCATTATATGTGTTGTGGTTACTTTATGTGTGTTAAGTTGTGGCTTGCATGCACTTTTAACCATGTATATATGATTCCTACTTTTGTGTCCACATTTATACTTACATACTATTTATATGGGTTTCCAATAAATTTCTTATATTCAACTACTACACCTTTTTACTACCAAGTGTGTATGAAAAGTATTTTTCTTCCCCATATGTGCCTTCATAATTTCTACCAACCCTAAACTGAACCCTTTGGATTTTAAAAACTCCATTTATCATTTTTTTATACTCCCATGCATAATTGTGTATTTTATTATGAAATTAGTAATACACATCACCTAAACAGTATAGGTTCTGGTCCTAAATAATTTAATAACATATTTTGACCTTGGCTTCTGATGTATACTATTTCATAATTATTTTCCCTATTTTTTCTATAGCTATTCTTTACTTAAAAATGTGTCCCTATACTAATAAATGTGAATAATAGATGAAACAGATTTATTTCAGCCCAAAAATATATTTTTATCTCACTCCAAAGTTTTCTAAGTACTGAGAAAGTTTTTAATTAATTTTGACAATTATGTTTGTCCCCCTTTTTAATTTTTAAACACTAGTTACATATTCAATTTTCTAAATTAAATACTAAACAAGGCTAAAATAATGAATTCACCCCATTACAGGGTCTATAATATTATTTTCATAATTTCCAGGGGTCTAGCTACACTTATCAGAGGTGTTTTACCTAATTTTTATTAAGTCCAGGGGCTAAAACCGATTTTTAAATGAATTTACATGATTTTCTGGAGTTCCAGGGGCTAGAGCTGAAGTTTCCGGGGCTAGCTCTTATTTCCCGAGAACCCCAGGGGGTAGCACGTAAGAATTCCAGTCTTTATAACGCGGGGCTGACGTGGACCGTCCGATTTTAAACCGACGGCTGAGATTATAACATCGAACCGGTACGCGGGGTTTTAAAGTCTACCGTGCGATTTAAAATAAACGGCGCACAAGCGGCCACGTCGCTCTGATCGAGCGCGGGCGGCGCCGCCGGCGGCGCACGGCGGCGGGAAGCGGCGATCTCGCCGAAAAGTTTCGGATCCTCGAGAATTCTGCCTAGAACTGTGATCTTATGGCATAGATCGGTAGAGGGGAGGTCAGGGATCTCACCTCGGGGGTTTTCTTGAGCTCGGGGGTCCTGGAAAGTGATCGGCGGCGAGGTCCGAGGCAAAACCACGGCGAAGCTCGTCGGCGCTGGGTTTACACCGTAAGTCTTCGGGTTTTCTGCACCTGCAAAGTTCCCCGGAGGCGGTGGATCAAGACCAGCGAGTTAGATCAGAATTTCCGAGCTTAGATCGGCCAGAATTCACCGGCGAAGTCTCGGTGCTCACCGGAGTAAAAATCGGCGATCGCGTGGGAAAAACCGATAGGGGCTGGGGTTTTTATAGCCGGGGAGGGGCGGTGGGTCTGTTGCGATCGAGTTTGAGTCGTTTGGGACCAGAATTCGGGCTGCGGGACGCGGAAATCCGGTCGGTTGCGATCGCGCGCGCGGGAGAGAGTCCAGGGTCGCGGGGTTAGGGATGACAGGCGGGTCCCACCCGTCTGTGAGAGACAGCGCGGCGCGCGCGGGGGCGGGCTGGCGCGGGGAAACTGGGCCGGCTGGCGGGTTTCGGCCCACTGGCCGGTTTTTTTCCCGTTTCTCTTTTTCTTTTTCCATTTCTTTTCTGTTTTGAGTATAATTTGAATTCCAGTTTGAATTTGAATTTTTGCAAAACATGCAACACGTCCAAAAATTTTTAAATTCCCCTCTGAACATGGTTTAGAGTTTTGAATCAAAATTTGGGGTGTTACAGCTCTACCCCCCTTAAAAGAAATCTCGTCCTCGAGATTGGTGTTTCTAAGAAAACAATTCCGGAAATTGTGCCTTGAGTTCATCTTCCCGTTCCCAGGTGGCTTCCTCTTCTGAGTGATGCTTCCACTGCACCTTGCACATCCGGATTCTCTTATTTCTGGTGAAGCGTTCCATTGTCTCCAAAATCTTGTATGGTTGCTCGGCATAAGACAAATCTTCAGCTACATCCACTTCATTCATGGGTAACACCTCTTCAGGCGTCCTCAGGCATTTCTTGAGTTGTGACACATGAAATACATCGTGCACGTCCGATAGATGAACCGGTAACTCTAGTTGGTACGCCACTTCGCCTTTTCTTTCCAAAACTTGAAAGGGTCCGATGTATCGAGGTGAAAACTTCCCTTTCACCTTGAACCGACGAAGTCCTCTTGAGCTGGCTCCTCGGGATCTTCCTCCTCATTTCGGCTACCTTCTGACTCTGCTTTGGGTGGGGAGGCTGCTGGTGGAGAAGTGCGACGACGCCTGATTGCTCGGCGATCCGGGGAGTCAGGAGTCCATGGATCACTCACAGTGACACACAGTTCATTCCCATCTCCTCTTTCTCTCGCCTTTAAGCAAGCTCGCAGCAACGCCTCCGTTTCCTTCAGGGTGTCTCGGACATCCTGAAGCTCTTGTTGACACTCCTGCAGTCGAGTGCTGAGCATAGCAGCATCCTCCAAGCACAAGTCCATGTGCTCATGGGAAGTCCCTTGCTGCACCGGTGGGTACTTGTACTCCATGGTACCACTCTCACGTTGGAGGACATACATGTACTCAGTTTTGTCCAAGTGGCGACGATAGATGTGACTCTGGCAGGTGATGGCCTCCCAGGTGACATCTCTCTCCGCATCAACTTGTGTTGCTCGACAAGCTGGGGAGTGGTGAATCTTAAGCAGCTGATTCTCGTGTATAATCCTCATCTCCGAACTCCATTCTTCCCTCTTCTCACGGATAGTCCTGGTGGAGTTATAGTGGATGATTAGCTTGCCCGTATTGCCGGCGGCTTCGAGCATACGCCGAAAACGGCGCAACAAATCTCCTACTGCCAATCCATAGGAAAGGTACGTCACTGGACGACTCTCCTCTCTTTCGGCAAGGGCAACTACGGGAACTCTCCCTCCTGTGGACTTACGAGCGGTGCGAATCATGCGAACCATCTAAAACAAAAGAATTTAAAATTAGGTTAGATAAATTCTCAAACAAAAATCCTATTTTGAATGAAAGTTGGGGTAAGATGAAGAAAATGACTCCTTTAAAACACTTTTCCACCCACACCTTGGAAAATAGTTTTTAAGAAAATAGGGCACTTAAATACGTCCATTTCTACCTAGGTCCACGTTCCTACGGGCAACCTTGGCTCTGATACCACCTCTGTCACACCCGGTTTTTCCGAAGAACAACCAAGTGAATATCACATGTATGCCAGGATCTTTTTCTCATACATGTGATGACAAATAGTGAAGCATCATTTATTACAAGCCAGGTGTCGAATATAAGTAAGTCTTACAAAGTAAATGTCTCGATGGACAATAATAAGTTCATCACAAGTAAATAAACTAGCAGCGGAATATTATTCATTAGGGCTCCATCACAGGCGTTGCCCGGGGGTCTTCATGAACCTAAAATCCTTCCTCGGGTCCAAAATCTTGGTCATTATACACCACCTCATTATCTTGACCTGAGCAGCAATATAAACCAACAAATATGCAAGGTTGAGTACCAATGGTACTCAGCAAGTGTGGGAAAATTATATCATGCATGGCTAGAACAAGGAGAGGTTGAACTCATGGTTAAAGCACTACGCAATTAATGCCTATCACCTTAGCTTATTAAGCACCTACATTATTACACAGGTGAAATGGTCCCAATTTCCCATCCCATCATTGTAATCCAATAACCATAACATCAGTACCAATGTTAAGCTCCCCGCTTAACCATCAATCCTCTAATCATGAATAAGTCCAGGCCGCTCTTAACCGTGAGCACGGCTGTCAAGACAATTTTGACTCTGCAGAGTTTGTACCACTGTACCCACATGTAGTGATTTCATCCCCCGTTGCCGGATGGACTAAAAGAACCTCCATTATGCCAGTGGCTACGATCCACATTCACACTTCCCAGGTGTGTAGCCAGAAGATCACTACGAAGCCTTTACAAAGGGATTCCCGACGAGCGTGGGCCCACTGAGGTTTTACCCCTAACAGCATACAAGAGGCTCCAACCCCGCTGCAGTGGCCCCCTCTTGAGCCTTGCGGTTCATATGGTAGTCCAGCTGACACCTAATCCCCGCACCATCCAACACACCCATACTACGCCGGGGATACACCTAATTAATTGGCCAAGCTGCCCCATCTCAGCATGTGGTTGGCACTGTAAAGCCGGATTACATGCTCCATGAACCGGTCCTTAGGATCCAGGCAAGTACTAAACACAAACCCAAGTCTCGTGCACCCAGCACACAACCAAAACATCCAACTTGCCTTGATCTCTACCTCTACATAACTCACAATGTCTCATTCAAGAGTATGGTAATATAAACTGATGATTTCATGTCCCAAACATCCCATTCTAAGCATGGCTAAGCATATGCATGGATATAAATGACATGACAAAATAAATCCCAACCCAAGCTACAAGGAAACAAGGTAATGCAATTCTAGGGAAACTTCCTAGCATGGGTTTCATATTTCATTTGACAATGCAAATAATTCTATCTACTCATCCTAGCATAGGATCAAAGTGGTCAAGGACACTTGCCTCCTTCTTGCTGCTCTTGAAATGGGTAGTCCTGATCTTGGAAAGGAATAACTTGCTATTGAACAGGTTCTACTTCATACCATCACACATAGCAAAAGAAAAACAACAATCATAAGACATAGTTCACACTTCTACTTCATACAAACCACACATTCATGTTTATAAAAGTTCTTTACCATTATATGTGTTGTGGTTACTTTATGTGTGTTAAGTTGTGGCTTGCATGCACTTTTAACCATGTATATATGATTCCTACTTTTGTGTCCACATTTATACTTACATACTATTTATATGGGTTTCCAATAAATTTCTTATATTCAACTACTACACCTTTTTACTACCAAGTGTGTATGAAAAGTATTTTTCTTCCCCATATGTGCCTTCATAATTTCTACCAACCCTAAACTGAACCCTTTGGATTTTAAAAACTCCATTTATCATTTTTTTATACTCCCATGCATAATTGTGTATTTTATTATGAAATTAGTAATACACATCACCTAAACAGTATAGGTTCTGGTCCTAAATAATTTAATAACATATTTTGACCTTGGCTTCTGATATATACTATTTCATAATTATTTTCCCTATTTTTTTCTATAGCTATTCTTTACTTAAAAATGTGTCCCTATACTAATAAATGTGAATAATAGATGAAACAGATTTATTTCAGCCCAAAAATATATTTTTATCTCACTCCAAAGTTTTCTAAGTACTGAGAAAGTTTTTAATTAATTTTGACAATTATGTTTGTCCCCCTTTTTAATTTTTAAACACTAGTTACATATTCAATTTTCTAAATTAAATACTAAACAAGGCTAAAATAATGAATTCACCCCATTACAGGGTCTATAATATTATTTTCATAATTTCCAGTGGTCTAGCTACACTTATCAGAGGTGTTTTACCTAATTTTTATTAAGTCCAGGGGCTAAAACTGATTTTTAAATGAATTTACATGATTTTCTGGAGTTCCAGGGGCTAGAGCTGAAGTTTCCGGGGCTAGCTCTTATTTCCCGAGAACCCCAGGGGGTAGCACGTAAGAATTCCAGTCTTTATAACGCGGGGCTGACGTGGACCGTCCGATTTTAAACCGACGGCTGAGATTATAACATCGAACCGGTACGCGGGGTTTTAAAGTCTACCGTGCGATTTAAAATAAACGGCGCACAAGCGGCCACGTCGCTCTGATCGTGCGCGGGCGGCGCTGCCGGCGGCGCACGGCGGCGGGAAGCGGCGATCTCGCCGGAAAGTTTCGGATCCTCGAGAATTCTGCCTAGAACTGTGATCTTATGGCATAGATCGGTAGAGGGGAGGTCAGGGATCTCACCTCGGGGGTTTTCTTGAGCTCGGGGGTCCTGGAAAGTGATCGGCGGCGAGGTCCGAGGCAAAACCACGGCGAAGCTCGTCGGCGCTGGGTTTACACCGTAAGTCTTCGGGTTTTCTGCACCTGCAAAGTTCCCCGGAGGCGGTGGATCAAGACCAGCGAGTTAGATCAGAATTTCCGAGCTTAGATCGGCCAGAATTCACCGGCGAAGTCTCGGTGCTCACCAGAGTAAAAATCGGCGATCGCGTGGGAAAAACCGATCGGGGCTGGCGTTTTTATAGCCGGGGAGGGGCGGTGGGTCTGTTGCGATCGAGTTTGAGTCGTTTGGGACCAGAATTCGGGCTGCGGGACGCGGAAATCCGGTCGGTTGCGATCGCGCGCGCGGGAGAGAGTCCAGGGTCGCGGGGTTAGCGATGACAGGCGGGTCCCACCCGTCTGTGAGAGACAGCGCGGCGCGCGCGGGGGCGGGCTGGCGCGGGGAAACTGGGCCGGCTGGCGGGTTTCGGCCCACTGGCCGGTTTTTTTCCCGTTTCTCTTTTTCTTTTTCCATTTCTTTTCTGTTTTGAGTATAATTTGAATTCCAGTTTGAATTTGAATTTTTGCAAAACATGCAACACGTCCAAAAATTTTTAAATTCCCCTCTGAACATGGTTTAGAGTTTTGAATCAAAATTTGGGGTGTTACACCACAGCCCCGGTCTTAGCTCAGCCGGATACAACAAAGCCCTTTCAACGTGTATTGTGACGCGTCCGGTATTGGGCTCGGCTGCGTGTTGATGCAGGAAGGACGGGTGGTCGCATATGGCTCACGCCAACTTCGGAACCATGAGCAGCATTATCCGACTCATGAACTTGAGCTTGCTGCAGTGGTGTTGGCGCTAAAAATGTGGAGGCACTATCTCCTGGGGAATCTGGTGCATCTCTACACCGACCACAAGAGCTTGAAATACATTTTAACCCAGAAGGAGCTGAACATGAGGCAAAGGAGGTGGTTAGAAATGATCAAAGATTATGAAATCTATATTCATTACCACCCTGGCAAGGCGAATGTTGTTGCCGACGCGCTGAGTCGGAAATCACATGTCCATCACCTCACCATTACACCAGTGGAGGAGGAAGAGCCGAGTTTATACTTGGTTCCTTATGGATCGTTGTACAACCTTGCCCTCATCCCTACCATCAGGGAGGACATCATTGCAGCTCAGAAGGTTGACAAGGGTATGGCACATCTCCGGAGACGGATAGATAATGGGGAGATCAAGTGTTTCCAAAAAGATGAGGAGGGGACGCTATGGTTCGATGACTGCATAGTCGTACCCCGGGATATGGAGCTGAGGAAGAAGATCCTCGACGAAGCCCACTTGTCTAAGTACTCCATTCATCGGGGCAGCAACAAAATGTACCAAGATTTGAAAAAGAAATTTTGGTGGACACGGATGAAGCGGGAGGTATCGAAGTACGTATCCGAGTGCGATACGTGTAGACGAGTGAAGGCTGATCACATGAGGAAATCAGGGCTGCTGCAACCCCTGAAATTTCCAGCATGGAAATGGGAGGACGTGAGCATGGATTTTATTGTGGGATTACCCTTAACATCCAACAAACATGATTCCATTTGGGTGATCGTTGACCGACTGACCAAGTCAGCTCACTTCATCCCCGTACATACACATTTCCATGCCAACAGATATGCGGAGTTATATATTGCCAGGATTCTATGCCTGCATGGTGTACCCAAGACCATAGTCTCAGACCGAGGTGCATTGTTTGTGTCTCTCTTTTGGGAGCAGTTGCATGCTGCTTTGGGTACTAAACTGATTAGAAGCTCCGCTTACCACCCTCAGACAGATGGCCAGACAGAGAGGGTGAATCAAGTATTAGAAGACATGTTGAGAGCATGTGCCATCCACCATGGTAGGAACTGGGACGATCACCTAACATTGGCGGAATTCTCGTACAACAACGGCTATCAGGCGAGTATCAAGATGGCACCCTACGAAGCTCTCTACGGTCGCAAATGCCGCACCCCATTAAATTGGTGCGAGTCCGGTGAAAGGGTCACATTCGGGGTTGATGTGGTGAACGACGCCGAAGAGCGCGTTCGGACGATTCAAGCTAACTTGAAGACTGCTCAATCCCGGCAGAAGAGCTACGCTGATAAGAGGCGTAGACCGTTGCACTTTGACGTCGGTGAACACGTGTATCTCCGCGTGTCTCCGATGAAGGGCGTGCACCGGTTCGGTGTGAAGGGGAAGCTCGCTCCCTGTTTTATTGACCCTATGCTATCACCGAGAAGTGTGGACCAGCAGCGTATAGACTGGAGCTACCGGCATCCCTTGCTGGTGTCCATAATGTTTTCCATGTTTCGCAACTGCAAAAATGTTTGAAGCATACAGCTGCTGTTCCTACCGAAGACATCGGCGAGCTGAAACCGGATTTAACATATGATGAGTATCCGGTGGCAATACTTGATGAACAAGCCAGGACCATGTTTAGCAGAACGTTGTGGTTCTACAAGATACTCTGGAGCAACCACACCGCCGAAGAAGCGACGTGGGAGAGCGAGGAATTCCTTCGCTCAAATTACCCAGAGTTCATGGCATCCCAACGCGGGTAAGTCCCTATTACATCACTATCTCTTCTTTTGTAATCTCGGGACGAGATTCTTTTAAGGGAGGAGGGATGTAAAAGCCCAAGAAAAGTCACTTGCAAAAACTTTGCTTCACCTCACAACACCACAGTTTTTATTGTGGATATCTTAGGAAATGTTGTGAAGAGCAAGTAACCTCCATCAAAAGAGTAATTAGAGGGGAAAGCCTTCACTTTCACAAAGTAGGATTTCTGCACCTGAACATGAGAGGTTGAGCTCACCCCTAAAACCTAAAAAGTCTTGGGAAGGTTCAGTCCAAGTTTCATGTAAATCCAACACTTTTTGAGGCACTTTTGGAGGTATTTGAAAAAGAGGCCAATTTGAATGTAAATTCAAATTGCAGCAACTTTCATCACTCAAATTCAAAAGTTAGCTTCATATTCAAACTAAGCACATTTTTCTGAGTTAGCCCACCAATTTTCATCCCTATTGGAGTTCATCTTGTCGGGAGCTAAATTTGCAATAATTCAAAACTTAATTTGAATTTCAGTTTAAACATGAAGCAAATTTAACCCAACAAAGTTTAAATTTGAGAACTCAAATTCAAACCAATACTTGGGGGCTAAGTCTCCCATTCAATGTACAGTAGCTGGGATATTTACAAAAGAAAGGTGGAGAAAGAATTAGAGGGGAGAAGAGGGCCCACTGGTCAGCCACCCCGGGGAGCAAACCGACTCGGGCACGCGGTCGAATACCCTATGGCCGACAGCGCACGGGGTCGACCCCGTCCCAACGCGGCCACCGCGCCACCTCCTGCTCGGGGGATGAGGGCGCCGGCTACAAAGCGTGCGGTTGCACTGCTGGGCTACGTGAAACCCCCCGTATCCTCTCTGTTCCACCGCCCACAAACCCGGCCACACACTCGGTGTTTCGCCACCCACTGATCGCCGGCGTCCGAGCAAACCAGGCGCCCTCATGCCCGACGCTCAACACAAGAAACGACCGCCATAAGGTGCTGGTTCTGCTTGTCCTTACCGTTCGGCATTTCATGCACCGTCGGGGGAGAATTTCTTCCGGGAACGCTACGGGGTTCTTAAGGCCGAGCTCCACCAAATCAAAAAATTCACGGGTATTGGCTTATCACCGGGTGTACCGAGCTAAACACACGATCTACACCCTGCCACAACCACCTAGGATCAAAAACCAGCAAGAACCATGGGCTAGGGTTACGGTTCTTCGAAGTTTTCTGAGAACAGCCGATATCCGGCCTAGGTCACCGATGAGGTCGTAGTTGCAGCTGTTTTCACGAGGATTGGTGCCCATGTCCGTGTTCAGCAGGTGTCAGTGGAGCTCCCCGAGCAAACCGCATCGAAAAAGGTGCAGAGGATGCCGAGTTCGACGTTGCCGGTGAGCTTCCGGCCGCTGTTACTGGCGGGAGCACTGTTCCGGCCGTTGTCACGCTCTGGTGAGGGCACCACCGTGTTCCCCAGGCCGAGATAAGCACAGGCGGCAAGAATCGGCAAGTTCGGAGGGCCGGAACCCCTCTCCAGCGAGAGCTCCGGCGAGCTCGGCGGCCGGATCGCGCCGGGCGTCGGGAGGAGGAAGATGACTGGGGGCCCCGCATGTCAGTGGCGATATTTTAAATCGTCGGATCCGCTGCGGCCCGGGATCCAGTGTGGTGACGCGGGAAGGTTCATGTGGATCCGTGTGGCGTGATTCCAGCAGCCGACACGTGTAGGAGGGACCCACAGTCAGAGTTTGAATGTTTCCCGAATTAATTTGAATTTCCAGATTTAGTTCAAACTTTAGAATCCCATAACTTTTGCTAGGAAGCTCCAAATTTAGTGATTCAAATTGGGTTGGATTCATCTTGCAAAACTCTATCCAAATATGCCACCCAATTTGTATGAAACCTATTATTTAATTCTGTAAAATTCTTTAAAGCTTTCCAGCAAAAGAATTTTGGAGGGAGTTTGGTTCATCCAAAAATCCCCAAATTTTGCCAGAGTGCTCTTTAGAATGTTAGTGAATCCCTGTAAGAGTTTCAGACCATTTGGAGTTGATTTGACCAGAGCAATTCAAATTTGAAGGTGCTGTGTTCATTTGAATACAGAAACATTTTCAGAGAATTTCCAAAACTTGGAAATTCAGTTCTGGACAAACGTTAGCTCCAAAAATGCTAGGAAAATTCATGCAAACTCTATGAGCTATAATTGAAATTTTAGTTCACTAAGTTGGGCATGAACAGGGTGTTACCTCATAATTTATTCTCCTTTGCTTATTTGCTAAGAGAATTATTCTGGGCAAACCACTCACTGACAAGTGCTAAATTTTCATCCAGAGAGTTGTCTTGTGAAAAGGAACTCACAAAAATTCTCAGCTCCATTGGAGATCTAGATCACCCCTGCTCTGTTTAACCACTTGAGGGGTTATTATAGAAGAAGGGGATAACCACTTAGCACTTAAATCATGTGCTTAGGTCCAAGCTCAACCCACTAGCCCCAGTTTCCTTTTAAATTCTTGAACAGAGTTCCAGTTGTTAAAAACTTGTTATTATAACTAGTAACAAAGCATTACAATAAACTTATGTACATATCCATTAACATGTAGTATTTATTAACGTGTAGTTACTGAAGGCGAGGAAGCTCCGGAGGTTCTCGACTTCCTGCTTCCAGAAGAAGAACTCACCTCTGACCAGCAGCAACAAGGCAAGCCCCGGTTTGCATTAACTCTTTTATCAAGTTTTACTTTGTTCACAAAATTAGGTGATGTATGAATGTGCACTAGGTGTAGGATGAATGGAACCCCACTTGCATGACCAGGATTTTTCCATAAGAGTGAGGGTAGGGCCTAAGACCTCGAGTAGACAAGCTATGCTTAATGATTCATAGGACTTCGGTACAAGTCGAGTAGTTGGAATCTACTCGCGAGATAGGCTTGGGACGCACGGGATTGGTTCGAGTGATGCGAGATCATTTTTGTAATGAAAACGAGACTAGGCAGAGGCTAGGGCGCAGCAAGAGGGAGTCTTGTGTGCGCAGCCCTGTCCGTGTCGATTGAGGACCGATCCGTGTGCGGCCCACGCTGACCAAGTTTGAACGTACCGAAGGCATATCAGATATATGGGCCCCGATAAACCGATGTAGTCTAAACCTCCGGGCGTCGAGGCATAACGCACCGATTTGTAGGTGTAGGCTGACGGCAGCAAGGTGGAAATCTGCCAATGGGCATAGAGAGATGCTCCGTGTGGGGAACCTCCTGCTCGTTTCGGTGTGACCGGTTCGACATTTGGGCTGTTGGGTGAAAGCTTGTCCCGTACGACATCGAGTGAGCATGTTGTGCAGCTCCACGGGTGGGCGTACGTGACGTGCTCTTTGGGTTTCCCTGCAGGTGTATATCGAGTCGATTCGCCGTCCCTCGCGGTGAAGAGTACCACTTGGTCACTGAGTCGTGACGTAGAATAATGTATGAAATATGTTGATTCAATATTGCTGATATGATATAATATTGTATGGCTACATGTTTGCCACCAAATATTGCTTACTAAATTTCAGCTTCCTGAACTGTTAACTTGTGCTAAAAGCTGAACTAAGGATGAACTTGTAGGCGTGTCCATTTGCTGCAATATTACTATCCTATGTCATTGTACACCTCATGTAGATTTTCATGTTTAGGTGAGTCGTTTAAGCCTTGCTGAGCCTTCGTGCTCACGGTTGCTGCTTAAGTGTTTTTCAGGTGAGGAGCCACCCACGGACTCGGAGTACAAGTCCACCGGCGAGGGTTACCCTCCGTCCGGGACCACGGCTGAGTGGGAGTCGTACACGCCGCGGTGAGCTGAGACGTGCAGCTAGTGTGGGTTGCCGTAGGGCTGGGCAACCAACTTTTGCTAGATAGGTGGGCGTGAGTTGTACAGAGTAGACTTCCGCTGTGTAAAATAAATACTAGTTTGTAACTGATGTTTGTACCTTTTTGTACAGTTCAGTTTGTTTTTCCCATGTAATATAATGTGCCCTTATGACGTGTGCTGTCGGGTGTTGCATCATGCGGCACCACCCTCTGCGATCCTAGATGAGCGGATCCCAGTCCGCCACAGAGCCAAGTGTTGGCTGACTTCGTGGCTGAGTGGACGCCAATGAAGACTGACCCAGGGGGCCACGAAGACGGTGAACTGAAGCACCAAGCTCCGGTCCTCACCGGGCCTCACTGGACGCTCTTCTTCGACGGCTCCTCGCTAAAGCAGGGGGCCGGTGCCGGCGTACTGCTTCTCATGCCATCGGGGGAGCAGTTTGGGTACATGGTGCGTTTCAATTTCAAGGCAACCAACAACATGGCAGAGTATGAAGCACTCATCTTTGGCCTAAAGACAGCCCTGTCTCTGGGCGCTCGCCAGTTGTTGGCACACGGCGACTCCCAGCTAGTTGTCAAGCAAGTTAAGGATGAATGCTGCTGCAATGACCCACAACTAGCTGCTTATCTGCTCCACGTGCAGATGTTGGAGAAAGACTTCCTCGCCTTGGACCTACGCCATGCACCACGCGCTGGCAATAGCGCAGCTGATGACCTCTCAATGAAGGCCTCCACCTGAGCCCCTGTGCCCGAAGGAGTCTTCGAGAGGACGTTGCTGCGGCCCACAGCCCAGCCTGCCGAGCCAGGCGAAGGGGGCTGGACCAGCACCTCGAAGCTGGCAGTCCCGGCGGCCCTGCAGCCATGGACGCCGCCAAGGATCGTAAGCATCACTGGGGACTCCGTGCAACCCAGCGCTCAAGATCCAGAAGCTCAAGTCAGACCCAATGCATGGATCACAGAGATCCGGGACTACTTGAAAGACAACATCCTCCCTGATGAACGTGTATCCGCTGAACGGATCGTGCGCATGGCTAAGAGGTACGCGCTGGTAGAAGGGGATCTCTATCGGCGTGGCGCCAACCACGTCCTATTGTGGTGCATAACCCAGGGGGAAGGCTGCGACTTGCTCGCTGAGATCCATGGAGGCAAATGTGGGAGTCACTCTTCCTCACGCACGCTTGTCGGTAAAGCCTTCCGACATGGCTTCTACTGGCCGACAGCACTCCAGGATGCCGTCAAGCTGGTCGAGAGCTGCAAGGCGTGCCAGTTCCACGCCAAGCAGATCCACACACCGGCTAAGGCGGTACAAATGATCCCGCCTTCATGGCCGTTCGCCGTATGGGGGTTGGACATCTTGGGACCATTCCCCAGAGCCGTCGGGGGATTCCGGTCTCTCTATGTCGCCATCGACAAGTTCACCAAGTGGCCGGAAGCCACACCCGTCGTCACCATCAACAGGAAATCTGCAGTAAAGTTCATCAAGTTGATCGTCTGCCGGTTTGGGGTCCCGAACAGAATCATCACCGACAACGGGACCCAGTTCACCAGCGCAGCGTTCCAAGAATACTGCGAAGACCTCGGTATCCAGGTGTGCTATGCCTCCGTTGCTCACCCAAAGAGCAATGGACAGGTTGAGAGGGCCAACACCGAGATTCTTCGGGGCCTCAAGACCCGCACCTATGCTGGCTTGAAGAAACATGGCACCAAGTGGGTGGACGAGCTTCCAAGAATACTATGGGCTAACCGGACATCCCAGAGTCGGGCCACCGGAGAGACACCCTTCTTCATGGTGTACGGAGACGAGGCTGTGCTTCCCCCAGAGATCACCATGAAGTCTCACCATGTCCAAGCTTACGACGAAGCCGCGCAAAACAACCTCCGGCGCGAAGACATCGACCTCGTCGACGAGGCCCGATTACATGCAGCACTCCGCAATGCACGATACAGACAAGCGCTCCGGCGCTACCACCAAAGATCTGTGCGTGTCCGGGAGCTGCAGGAAGGCGACCTTGTGTTGCGGCGCATACTTTCTCGTGAAGGGACCCACAAACTCTCCCCCAGATGGGAAGGACCCTTCCGAGTCACGAAAGTGTGCCGCCCCGAGTGCGTACGCCTTTCCACTGAGGATGGGGATCCGCTCCCGAACCCCTGGAACATCAAACACCTCCGTAAGTTCTATCCTTAGAGCAATAGTAGGACAATCTCTTCTTTTTAATAGATCCCATAGAGTCCAGGAACAGCGCTCGGAGCAGCTAAGTCTCAGGGGACGGTCCAGGACTACGTCCAGCTTGGCCTGGTTCCGACCCCAAGCGCGTAGAGTCTTGCTTCCCTTCTTAATGGGGCGGGTCATGGCCTCCATGTACAGCCTGCCTTCCTCCTATGGGCATTTACACAGAAACCTGTTCTACCTCGCTCTCCCTCATGTGCTCATTGAAATTACGCATTAATTTTTATGACCGCACTTTCTATGTATGCTCACCGTACATTTAGCTCCCCTTTTTCCGCGCTCATCCATAGTCAGCATTTGCTATCCTACCGAAGGTGGTTGCGCTTGAGGCACCTGCCGAAGGCCAAGGGGACTCTCGGGCCTCCCCCAGTCAGGTGTTGCGGTGCTAGTTGGTCACCTCCAGGAAAGGCCTGCGCCATGCATGGGGGGTCCAGGGTGCGTATTCCGCTCAGCCGGCTCTGTTCCCAAAGCGTGCGCACCCTGCCCTCCGGAGGTCCAGGGGAGTACAGCCGCTTTGCCTGGTTCCGTACCCAAAGCCTGTGCACTCTGCTTCCCCAGCGTACAGTCCGGTACTAGGGGCCGGACGGTCATACCCGGACCTTGGAGGGAGCCGGAGCCCCGGTGCCTCGCGCACAGAATTGCCCAAGCCCCGTATACCGGACTAGGACCGTAAGCCGAATAAGACTAAGAGACGGGGAGGGGAGAACCCCCCGAGGAGAATTACGTTTCCTCTACCTGTGTGCAGGACCTCCAGGTTATAGCTATGGGGGCTGCAAGAGGTGGGGGGCAAGGAGCTATGGACGACTCCAGCACAAGACCGGAGGATCCGGCTTTCGCCCCTTCAACAGGGACAAGGCCCGAAGGCCCCACATGTCCAGCGGGGCCGGAGCTCCCGCCTCCTCAGGAGGAGCTCCAGACCCACCATGTGGCCGGCAGAAGCCGGACCTCCCCCTCCGAGGGGAGAGCTCCGAAGGCTCCACGTGTCCCACGGGGCCGGACCTCCCTCTCCTCAGAAGGGAGCTCTGGGCCCGCCACGTGGCCGGCAGATCCGGACCTCCCCATTCTCATGGGGCGAGCTCCGGAGACCTCTGATGCCCTTGATACAATAAGGACCCGGGGAAGGTGTCTGTGCAGAGCTTCAAGATTGGTGGAGGCCTCTGAGTACCTTGCGGAGCTAAGGGCTCGGCCAGGCAAAACCAAGAAGAAGACAAAAGCATAACAGGCACAAAAGGTCACAAGAGTCTATTTATTCATGGCTCCATGAGCTGGACTACAGACTCAATAAAATGAAAAAGAGGGAGATACGAAGCCCTAGGGTCCCCCTGGCTCGCGCCGGAACCTAGAGGCTACAAGGGCGGCCACATCCCCGATGGCGGTCTCCTCCCGCTCAGCGGCAGGGCCCTGTCTCGCTGGCTCCAGTGAGAAAGAAGGGTCCCGGCTCCTGAAGCATGCCAACACATGCGTGGCAACCTCCACGGCCAGGCCCCATCCCTCTGCTTCGAGCTCGTAGGCGACCACCGCTTCTATCCTGCTCAGCTTGGTGCCGATTGACTCCAGCGCATGAATCACTTCAGCCACCTTCAGCGTAGGGGCCGCCGTCTTCACCGGGCTGAAGCCAAGGGGGACCAAGGCAGACTCTGCCTGGTCAACGAAGCTCGAGACCGCACGGGCCTCGGAAGACCGCGAGGCCAAGAGCTCTTCTACCTCGCGGCGGGCTGCCCGCAGGGCGTCGTGGTTTCCCTCAGAGAATTCCCTCTCCTTGGCCACCAGGGAGCTTTCCCGAAGGCGGAGAGTCTAGGCAAGCCGCTCCAAATCTGAAGCCCGGAAGTCGGCAGCCAACTCCCGATCCAGGATCGCCTGGCGCTCCTGGGAGACCTGCTCTTCCTTCGTGGCAAGGTCTGCCTTCCGGGCCTCTAGCTCCGTGGCCCGAGCTCGCAGGTTGCCATCGCCCGCCGCCAGCCGTGCAGCGACCCTCTCCGCCTCGGCCGCCACGGAGCGCTCCTGGTCCTCAACGGCGCGCTTATGGTGCGCCAGCCTCTGCCGTACTTCCTATAGGGTAGAGAAGTTCTCCTCAGCCCGGGCATGCGCCTCAAGGGTCTCCATGTGGAGCCGCCGCGTCTCAGAGTCTAGACGGTCGACGGCCCGCTTCTGCCGGTCGAGGAGCGCCTCCATGATGTCAAGCGACTTCCTCCTGGAGTCGAGCTCGCCCTTGACCCTCGCGGTCCGCTCCCGCAAAAGGTTTCCCCAGGTGAGGAGGCGATCCCTCTCAACCACCTGCTCCTCTCGCTCACGACTGAGCGCGGCCAAGACCTGCCGAACGCTCGTCTGGGCGAGCACGAGAGCATCTACCAGGGGCAGTGGGGCAGCAGAGGCTGGAGCGGCGCCCCCGACTTCCTCCATCACTGTGGCGGACCGGAATCCGCTCATCCAGGATCGCAGAGGGTGGTGCCGCGCGATGTGACACCCGACAGCACACGTCATAAGAACACATTATATTACATGGGAAAAACAAACTGAATGTACAAAGTAGTACACTTCTCAGTTACAAACTAAGGTCCTTATTACACAGCGGAAGTTTCTTTTATACAACTCACGCCCGCCTATCTAGCAAAAGTCGGTTGCCCAGCCCTAGGGCAACCCACACTAGCTGCATTCCTCAGCTTAGCGCGGCGTGTACGGCTCCCACTCAGCCATGGTCCCCAACAGAGGGTAACCCTCGCCGGTGGACTCGTACTCCGAGTCCGTGGGTGGCTCCTCACCTGAAAAACACTCAAGCAGCAACCGTGAGCACGAAGGCTCAGCAAGGCTTAACCGACTCAGCTAAGCATGAAACTCTACATGAGGTGTACCATGACATAGGTTAGTCATATTGCAACAAATGGACTCGCCTACAAGTTCATCCTTAGTTCAACTTTTAGCAACAAGTTAACAGTTCAAGAAGCTGAAATTTAGTAAGCAGTATTTGGTGGCAAACATGTAGTAATACAATGTTATATCATATCAGCAGTATTGAATCACCATATTTCATACATTAGTCTAAGTCACGACTCAGTGACCAAGTGGTACTCTTCGCCGCGAGGGACGGTGAATCGACTCGATATACACCTGCAGGGAAACCCAAAGAGCACGTCACGTACGCCCACCCGTGGAGCTGCACAGCACGCTCACTCGATGTTGTACGGGACCACCTTTCACCCAACAGCCCAAACGTCGAACCGGTCGCACCGAAATGAGCAGGAGGTTCCCCACACGGAGCATCTCTCTATGCCCGTTGGCAGATTTCCACCTTGCTGCCCTCAGCCTACACCTATAAATCGGTGGGTTACGCCTCGACGCCCGGAGGTTTAGGCTACATCGGTTTATCGGGGCCCATATATCCAATATGCCTTCGGTACGTTCAAACTTGATCAGCGTGGGCCGCACACGGATCGGTCCTCAATCGACACGGACAGGGCTGCGCACACAAGACTCCCTCTTGCTGCGCCCTAGCCCCTGCCTAGTCTCATTTTCATTACTAAAGTGATCTCACATCACTCAACCGAACCCGTGTGTCCCAAGCCTATCTCGCGAGTAGATTCCAACTACTCGACTTGTACCGAAGTTCTATGAAATATTAAGCATAGCCTGTCTACGCGAGGTCTTAGACACTACCCTCACTCTTATGGAAAATTTCTGGTCATGCAAGTGGGGTTCCGTCCA
Organism: Neostapfia colusana; assembly: GCA_030760725.1. Classification (NCBI taxonomy): domain Eukaryota; kingdom Viridiplantae; phylum Streptophyta; class Magnoliopsida; order Poales; family Poaceae; genus Neostapfia; species Neostapfia colusana. The sequence goes on along the minus strand of JASWHV010000013.1, from coordinate 37,523,479 downwards.
TCCTATACCTAATGCACATTCACACTTCATATGACACATGTAAACAAAGTAAAACTTATAAAAGGTTAATGCAAACCAGGGCTTGCCTTGTTGCTGCTGGTCAGTAGTTAGCTCTTCTTCCGGAAGGAGGAAGTCCAGCACTTTCGGAGTCTCTTCTTCAGTGACTACACGTTTAATGAAATACGACATGTAAATTTAAACGCAATGTGTAAACTTGAATACTTAACTGCTAATAACTCTAGCTAGCCCTCCCCTTTGGTTCTGAAATTTTTATTGTGGCTTAGTAGGGTCCTAACCAGAGTCTTGACCAAGTTTCAATTGAAACAAAGTTCATTTGAACCTTGTACAGATAAAAGCCCATTTGGTCAATATTTGAGCCTCTGAATAATTCCAGGGGTTTTCACGGCTCCAACCATTACTTTCTGGAAACTAGACTTTAAGATGGTTCTAATGGAGTTGGTTTCATGTCATTTGAAGAATTCTACAGAAAGTTATGCCCTAATTAAGATTTGAGAAAATCTGAAAAATGTTTCTGTACATTTTTCTATTTTCTCTGGGCAGTTCTCTTAATCACCCCATTAGGGTAACTAAATGAACTTGGATGAGTCTGAAAATTTTACTGGGATTCAGGGATCTTCCAGGGAACCTCTCAGCCCAATTTCAGACTTTTTCATAAAGTAGTTCTTCAGATAAAATTCCTAACAGTTTAAATTTTAGGGATTTAATTCTGGAAAACTATTTACTTTCATGAGCTGAATTTGGTATTTCTGGAAAGTACTCAGAATTCTGAGTTCATCAAAATTTGGTTCATCGAATTTGGAGTTTCCTAGCCAAAGTTCTATGCATTTGAAGTTTGAACTAAAACTGGAAATTCCAAAAATGTTTAAATCCTGCGGGTGGGTCCCACTCCTCGAGCCGGCCCACTCAGAATGCGGCCACACCGCGGCCCACGCGATTTTACCCACGCTGCCGCACCGAATCCCGGCCGCAAACCGATCCCCGCGCGAGATCAGAGGCTGACCGGTGGGCCTGGCCCCCCCTTCGTCTATCTCGCGCTCTCCCGCAGCTCCCGCGGCGGCGCCTCGCCGGAGCGCTCACCGCCGTGCGTTTCACTGCCCGAACTTCGACGGAACTTGCCGCCTGTGCCTAACTCGACTCGGAGAACACGCTGGTGCCCTCACCGGAGCTTGACAACGGGCGGAACAGAGCTCATGCCGGCAACAGCGGCCGGGAGCTCACCGGCGACGTCAAACTCAGCATCCCCTGCACCTTTTTCGATGCGGTTTGCTCGGGGAGCTCCGCTGACACCCGCTTATCATGGATATGGGCACCGATCTCTGTGAAAACAACTGCAACTATGACCTCACCGGTGACCTAGACCGGAAATCGGCACCGATGCAAAAAGCTCGAAGAACATTGCCCATACTCGATGAAACTCGACGATTTCTGATCTCAGAGACGTGTGGGCGAGTCTAGATCATGTCTTTAGCTCGGCCTAAGGAGTGGTGGCTTACTTGCTGCGAATTTCTGGATTTCGCATGGTTCGGTTCTAAACACCCCGACACACTAATCCCCCAAATTCTTTGCCGACCATGCGAGAGAGAGGGCGAGGTCAGTACGGTGGTGATCAGTACCTCGAGGCGGTTCTTTCTTGTGTTGCTAGTCGGGCACGAGAGTGCCTGGGTTGCTCGGACGCTGGCGACCAGAGAGCGGCGAGGAACAAGTTTGCGCGCGGAGGCGATTGTGGATGGGGGAACGCTGGGGCAGCCGGGGCACCGTGAAAACAGCCGAGCGGGCGTCGCGCTGGCGTGGTGACTCCGCGCTTTCACCGTGCGGTGGCCGCGTTGGGACAGGGTCGACCCCGTGCGCTGTCACCTGTAGGGGTGTTCGATCTCGTGCCTGAGTCGGTTTGATCCCTGGGTGGCTGACCAGTGGGCCCTCTTCTCCCCTCTATTTCTTTCTCCCCCTTTCTTTTGTAAATATCCCAGCTACTGAACATTGAATGGGAGACTTAGCCCCCAAGTCTTGGTTTAAATTTGAATTCTCAAATTGGAACTGTGTTTGGCTAAATTTGCTGCATGTTTAAACTGAAATTCAAATTAAGTTTTGAATTCTTGCAAATTTAGCTCTTGACAAGATGAACTCCAATGAGGATGAAAATTGGTGGGCTTACTCAGAAAAATGTGCTGAGTTTGAATATGAAGCTAACTTTTAAATTTGAGGTGTGAAAGCTGCTGCAATTTGAATTTACATTCAAATTGGCCTCTTTTTCAAATACCTCCAAAAGTGCCTCAAAAAGTGTTGAATTTACATGAAATTTGGCCTGAACTTTCCCAAGAATTTTTAAGTTCTAGGGGTGAGATCAACCTCTCATGTTCATGTGTACAAATTCCCCTTTGTGAAAATGAAGGCTTTCCCCTCTAATCACTCTTTTGATGGGGGTTACTTGCTCTTCACAATATTTCCTAAGATATCCACAATTACAACTGTGGTGTTGTGAGGTGAAGAAAAGTTTTTGCAAGTCCCTTTTCTTGGGCTTTTACATCCCTCCCCCCTTAAAAGAATCTCGTCCCGAGATTACAAAGGAAGAGATAGCGATGAAATGGAGACTTACCCGCGTTGAGATGTCATAAACTCCGGGTAATCTGAGCGAAGGAATTCCTCGCTCTCCCACATCGCTTCTTCGGCGGTGTGGTTGCTCCAGAGTATTTTGTAGAACCACAGTGTTCTGCTACGCGTGGTTCTGGCTTTCTCATCAAGAATTGCCACCGGATATTCATCATATGTCAAGTCCGGTTGCAACTCGCCGATGTCTTCGGTAGGAACAGCAGCTGTATGCTTTAAACATTTTCGCAGTTGCGAAACATGGAAAACATCATGGACACCAGCAAGGGATGCCGGTAAATCCAATCGATACGCCACTGGTCCACACTTCTCGGTGATAGCATAGGGTCCTATGAAACGAGGAGCGAGCTTCCCCTTCACACCGAACCGGTGCACGCCCTTCATCGGAGACACGCGGAGGTACACGTGTTCACTGATGTCAAAGTGAACGGTCTACGCCTCTTATCAGCATAGCTCTTTTGCCGGGATTGAGCGGCCTTCAAGTTAGCTTGAATCGTCCGAACGCGCTCTTCGGCGTCGTTCACCATATCAACCCCGAATGTGACCCTTTCACCGGACTCGCACCAGTTTAACGGAGTGCGGCATTTGCGACCGTAGAGAGCTTCGTAGAGTGCCATCTTGATACTCGCCTGAAAGCCGTTGTTGTACGAGAATTCCGCCAATGGTAGGTGATCATCCCAGTTCCTACCATGGTGGATGGCACATGCTCTCAACATGTCTTCTAGAACCTAATTCACCCTCTCTGTTTGGCCATCTGTCCGAGGGTGGTAGGCGGAGCTTCTAATCAGTTTAGTACCCAAAGCAGCATGCAACTGCTCCCAAAAGCGAGATACAAACAATGCACCTCGGTCTGAGACTATGGTCTTGGGTACGCCATGCAAACATAGGATCCCGGCGATATATAACTCCGCATATCTGTTGGCATGGAAATGTGTATGTACGGGGATGAAGTGAGCTGACTTGGTCAGTCGGTCAATGATCACCCAAATGGAATCATGTTTGTTGGATGTTAAGGGTAATCCCACAATGAAATCTATGCTCACATCTTCCCATTTCCATGCTGGAATTTTCAGGGGTTGCAGCAGCCCTGATTTCTTCATGTGATCAGCTTTCACTCGTCGGCACGTATCGCACTCGGATACGTACTTAGCTACCTCCCGCTTCATCCGTGTCCATCAAAATTTCTCTTTCAAATCTTGGTACATTTTATTGCTGCCTGGATGAATGGAGTATTTGGACAAGTGAGCTTCATCGAGGATCTTCCTCCTCAGTTCCATATCTCGGGGTATGACTATTCGATCATTGAACCACAGCGTCCCCTCATCATCTTTCCGGAAACACTTGATCTCTCCATTGTCTATCCATCTCCGGAGATGTGCCATGCCTTTATCCATCTTCTGAGCTGCAATGATGTCTTCCCTAATGGTAGGGATGAGGGCAAGGTTGTACAGCGATCCATAAGGAACCAAGTATAAACTCGGCTCTTCCTCCTCCACTTGTGTAATGGTGAGGTGATGGACCTGTGATTTCCGACTCAACGCGTCGGCAACCACATTAGCCTTGTCGGGGTGGTAGTGAATCTCAATTTCATAATCTTTGATCAATTCTAACCACCTCCGTTGCCTCATGTTCAGCTCCTTCTGGGTGAAAATATATTTTAAGATCTTGTGGTCGGTGTAGAGATGCACCAGATTCCCCAGGAGATAGTGCCTCCACATTTTCAGCGCCAAAACCACTGCAGCAAGCTCAAGATCATGAGTGGGATAATGCTGCTCATGGTTCCGAAGTTGGCGTGAGCCATAAGCGACCACACGTCCTTCCTGCATCAACACGCAGCCAAGCCCAATACCGGACGCGTCACAATACACGTCGAAGGGCTTTATTGCATCCGGCTGTGCTAAGACCGGGGCTGTGGTGAGATGCTTCACCAATGTTTGGAATGCTCCTTCACACGCCGTGTTCCAAACATATTTCGTCCCTTTCTTCAGCAATTCTGTCATCGGCTTAGCGAGCTTGGAGAAGCTTGGAATGAATCTCCGATAGTATCCCGCTAACCCGAGGAAGCTTCTGACTTCATGGACTGAAGTGGGAGCTTTCCGTTTCAGCACTTGCTCTATTTTGCTTGGGTCAACCGCAATGCCTTCTGCTGAGATGATATGTCCTAAGAATGGCACTTGGCTATCCAAAACTCGCATTTACTGAACTTGGCGTAGAGCTTGTGGTCTCGCAATCGTTGAAGAACGATCCGCAAGTGTTCGGCATGTTCGGCTTCTGTCTTGGTGTAAACCAAGATATCGTCGATGAATACTACCATGAACTTGTCCAGCTCCGGCATGAACACCGAGTTCATGAGATACATGAAATGGGCTGGAGCATTTGAGAGACCAAAGGACATGACGAGATATTCATATAACCCGTATCTCGTTGAAAAAGCCGTCTTCGGAATATCCTCCGCCCGGATCTTTATCTGGTGATATCCAGAGCGAAGGTCCATCTTTGAGAACACACTTGCACCCACAAGTTGATCAAACAATATGTCGATGCGGGGCAGTGGGTACTTATTCTTGATAGTGATAGCGTTGAGCGGCCGGTAGTCCACACACAGCCTTAAGGTTTCATCCTTCTTCTTCACGAACAGCGCCGAGCATCCCCAAGGCGATGAACTCGGCCTAATGAAACTCTTGCTCAACAGATCATTGAGCTGTTCTTTCTGTTCCGCCAGCTCATTTGGAGCCATCTTGTATGGTCTCCGTGATATGGGCGTAGTCCCGGGTGCGAGCTCGATCTTGAACTCGACATCCCGCTCAGGTGGCATGCCCGGAAGATCATCTGGAAACACGTCGGGATACTCCTGGACTACGGGGATGTCCTCCAACTTGAGAGCTTCAGTATTGTTGATCACTGAAACTTCCCTGACTGGATTATCTAATAAGAGGGACTGCGGACGGTGTAATGGGGAGTTGAGATGAACGGTCCGTGATAGGGTTTCCAGGACAGCGCGATGGTAGCTTAGCCATGACATTCCCAAGATTGCATCAATCTTCTGCCCTTCAAGGATAATCATAGTGGTGGGATATATCTTCCCACCTAAGCACAGTGGTGCTTTTGGAACCATCATTGTTGCTGAAATCTTTCCTCCCGGTGAGCAGATCATATACGAACACTCGGTTGGAAAGGCTTCCAGCTGATGCTTAACCACATATGATGTACTTATAAAGTTGTCGGTTGCACCAGAATCAAACAATATGACGATGGCTTGATGGTTGAGAGTAAACGTACCCGCCAGCACGTTGTCTCCCTCTGGGGCGTCCTCATTGTCGAGGTTGCGGACGCCACCAGTCCGCTGACCAACCTTCTTGACCGGAGGTCGGCCACGAGCACCGCCCTGGAACTGGGCTTTCCCGCTGCTCTGCTGCCCCTGGGGACAGTCCTTCGCGAAGTGGCCCGTCTGGCCACACGTGAAGCAGGTGAAACGGGGCGGTCCCCCGCTGATCGGTGGACGGAATCCCGGGGCGCGATGTGGCGGTGGAAACGCCCGGGGTACCGTTTGCTGCTGCTGCTGCTGTCTTGGTGGTGGCATCGGCGGACGGAACGGAGGTGCCTTAAAAGGACGTCCCCCGAACCGTTGAGGTCGCGCCGGTGGATGCCACTGCTGCCCGGATGGTGTCCGGTACACCATACGGTACTTCTGAGACGCGCCCCCACCGCTGCTAGGTAGAGCGCTGCGCTTCCTCTGCTCAGCTGCCAACTCCCGCTGAGTGTCCTCTTGCATGATTGCGGCATTGACTAGGTCGTTGAAAGTGCCGCGATTTCACTGAACGAGATGTGTCTTCATTTTGGAGTGTAACCCCCGATAGAAGTGCTCCCGTTCTTCTCCTCAGTGGAGATATAGTCGGACGCGTACTGCGCCAGATGGTTGAAGGCACGGGAGTAGTCATGGGCACTCCTCCCGCCCTGCTTCAGCTCCAAGAATTCTTGGAACTTTCTCTTCATTATTCCGGGAGGGATGTGGTAGGCGCGGAACGCCTCCCGGAATTCTTGTCATTCCACGGCATGGCCAGCCGGACGTGAGGCGACATAGTTCGCCCACCACGCACCAGCGGAACCGTGAAGCTGCTGTGCTGCGAACAGGGTCTTCTGCCGCTCCGTACATTGGAGCAGCCCAAACTTGGACTCGATAGTCCGCAGCCAGTTGTCTGCCTCCAGTGGTTCTTTGGCTTCGGTGAACACTGGAGGGTACGTACTCATGAAATCCGAGTACGACACTTCACGGGGCTCACGAGGCCCTCTGTCTTGACGCCCCCCCCCCCCCCCCGCCTGGGACGTATTCTGCACGATCGTGCAGAGCAGTTCAGTCTGCTTCTCACGACCTCCCACCAGTGCCGCTATCACATCCGCTAGAGTAAGCGGAGGCAGCGGTGGTGGCTGCTGCTGCGGGGTGCTGTCGTAGGCCGGTGGCTGGGAGTCATCGCCTCCCTGTTGGCTAGAGCCACCAACATCGTGCGTGGTCCTAGTGCGAACCATCTGCAACCATACGACAATAATCATCAGTCCCGCAACATTTTGCATGCAGTCCAATAAAAATAGGCGTAAAAACATAATGACAATAAAACATGCGATACATCTCGTATGTAGATAATGTAATAACTTTGCACAAGCTACACCATTACCAGACCAAACACAAGCTAGTTTAATCTAACTTGATGAACCTCCACTTTGGAAGCTCACCATAACTAGGTTTGGTCACTACGAGATATTACTATCGCTTTGTCATCACGTAAACCACCCATAGGGTACAACACCCTCTCCTCTGAGTTCAACTGTCATTTTTCTGTCAGAATGACCAGTTTCTACCTAATCCAAGTTTTGATCTGGTTCTGGGCATTTTCATGACTCAAGCTGAATACCAAAGTTAAAGTTAACTTCAGTATCTTTCCAACGAGTATTCATTTTCCTCCAGATCAGCTTTGGTTAAAAGGTTATGCTAATTCAAAGTCAACAGAATTTCTGGAAGAGATTTTCCAGCACCTCCCTTGGAAGTTGCTGTTTTCAATTCGAGTTTCCACTGAAATCTGTTCTGAAATTTCAGAAACTTTGAATTGCAAAGATGTCACAAATCTTATACTATTTCTAAGGATGTATCATATGAAAATTTTAAATTTTTCTACTGGGAGTTATGTTTGAAAAAAAACAGAACAGTCCAGAGAGTGTTCCACTCTGTCCTGGTTCTGGACAGTTTACATCCCTCTGGCTCTTAGGCCATCTCAAGGTGTGTTTCAGCTCTGGGAGTCTACAACAAAGTTGTAGAGTACTTAATTACCTTTCCAGAACTATATAGCACACCTCCCTGGGCTAAAAGACCTGTGAGTTATGCCCTGTTGAAGATCAGCAAACTTGCTGCCCAAAACAGAGCACTCTGTTTTTCATCCCTTTGGCTATCCTGCTCCACTATCCCATTCTTATACCCAACCAGGGTCTTAATGTTTGAACCTATTGATTTTAGTTCCTTGTTATCTATATTTTCATGCATATGCCTACAATATCTCGGTACTACGTTCCTCACAAAAGAAAATCCTAACCGGATTCTACCGGCATATACGTCTCAAGTGTGGCACTAAACGGTCTCTCGCACACGTTTACTACACGGATACATACGTGGTTAATACCTGCAGAAGACCACACAATAGTGATGCACTCAAAGGTTGTTTTCACTTCAGGCAGTTCCATATTTGAAATTAAATACAAACGCCCGTATCATTGTCATACGGCCGTCCTTGAGTTAGGTCACGTCTCAAGGTACGTGATCGTGTTTCAACACCACACGACGGGGAACCCGAGTATGTCATGAACGGGTCGTCACGGTTTGGAATGTTATCAGCCCAACAGATACCACCTACTGCCCGGTAGGGCACGCCGATGGCAAGCGCTGCGTATGTCCTCCTGGGCTATTTCCAGATGAACACACTCTCGCGTTACTGACCACGCGATGGGGTCTCCACTTACTTGCCTAATGCACGCTAGGGATCAGCGTTTCATATGAACTCAGGAACATGAAGAGTCCAAGAGTTTCATATTGACGTCTCACACCAAGCTGTGAGACCAATCCCTGAACCACGTTCCTTGTCAGGGAGAGCTAACCGAAATTGAACCGCTTTTGGTGGCGTTCCTTATCATTCTTACCAGAGCGTAGGTGCGTCGTTACATAATTAAAATTCAGAAGTATAACACATAGGTTAGTCTTTGCCACTTTTAGTAACTATGCTAGTATAGTCCTTACTTGGTCAAACTACCGATTCTTCACCGTAATCCTAAGTTTTCCCATAATACAGTCCTTAAGTACTGTGCTATCCCCAATGCAGCTCTGATACCAGGCTGTGGCGGACCGGAATCCGCTCATCCAGGATCGCAGAGGGTGGTGACGCGTGATGCGACACCCGACAGCACACGTCATAAGAACACATTATATTACATGGGAAAAACAAACTGAATGTACAAAGTAGTACACTTCTCAGTTACAAACTAAGGTCCTTATTACACAGCGGAAGTTTCTTTTATACAACTCACGCCCACCTATTTAGCTAAAGTCGGTTGCCCAGCCCTAAGGCAACCCACACTAGCTGCACTGCTCAGCTCAGCGCGGCGTGTACGGCTCCCACTCAGCCGTGGTCCCCGACGGAGGGTAACCCTCGCCGGTGGACTCGTACTCCGAGTCCGTGGGTGGCTCCTCACCTGAAAAACACTCAAGCAGCAACCGTGAGCACGAAGGCTCAGCAAGGCTTAACCAACTCACCTAAGCATGAAACTCTACATGAGGTGTACCATGACATAGGATAGTCATATTGCAACAAATGGACTCGCCTACAAGTTCATCCTTAGTTCAACTTTTAGCAACAAGTTAACAGTTCAAGAAGCTGAAATTTAGTAAGCAGTATTTGGTGGCAAACATGTAGCAATACAATGTTATATCATATCAGCAGTATTGAATCACCAAATTTCATACATTAGTCTACGTCAAGACTCAGTGACCAAGTGGTACTCTTCACCGCGAGGTACGGCGAATCGACTCGATATACACCTGCAGGGAAACCCAAAGAGCACGTCACGTACGCCCACCCGTGGAGCTGCACAGCACGCTCACTCGATGTCGTACGGGACCACCTTTCACCGAACAGCCCAAACGTCGAAACGGTCGCACCGAAACGAGCAGGAGGTTCCCCACACGGAGCATCTCTCTATGCCCGTTGGCAGATTTCCACCTTGCTGCCCTCAGCCTACACCTATAAATCGGTGCGTTATGCCTCGACGCCCGGAGGTTTAGGCTACATCGGTTTATCGGGGCCCATATATCCGATATGCCTTCGGTACGTTCAAACTTGATCAGCATGGGCCGCACACGCATCGGTCCTCAATCGACACGGACAGGGCTGCGCACACAAGACTCCCTCTTGCTGCGCCCTAGCCCCTGCCTAGTCTCATTATCATTACTAAAGTGATGTCACATCACTCAACCGAACCCGTGTGTCCCAAGCCTATCTCGCGAGTAGATTCCAACTACTCGACTTGTACCGAAGTTCTATGAAATATTAAGCATAGCCTGTCTACGCGAGGTCTTAGACACTACCCTCACTCTTATGGAAAATTTCTGGTCATGCAAGTGGGGTTCCGTCCATCCTATACCTAATGCACATTCACACTTCATATGACACATGTAAACAAAGTAAAACTTATAAAAGGTTAATGCAAACCGGGGCTTGCCTTGTTGCTGCTGGTCAATAGTTAGCTCTTCTTCCGGAAGGAGGAAGTCCAGCACTTCCGGAGTCTCTTCTTCAGTGACTACACATTTAATGAAATACGACATGTAAATTTTAAACGCAATGTGTAAACTTGAATACTTAACTACTAATAACTCTAGCTAGCCCTCCCCTTTGGTTCTGAAATTTTTATTGTGGCTTGGTAGGGTCCTAGCCAGAGTCTTGACCAAGTTTCATTTGAAACAAAGTTCATTTGAACCATGTACAAATAAAAGCCCATTTGGTCAATATTTGATCCTCTGAATAATTCCAGGGATTTTCATGGCTCCAACCATTACTTTATGGAAACTAGACTTTAAGATGGTTCTAATGGAGTTGGTTTCATGTCATTTGAAGAATTCTACAGAAAGTTATGCCCTAATTAAGATTTGAGAAAATCTGAAAAATGTTTCTGTACATTTTTCTATTTTCTCTGGGCAGTTCGCTTAATCACCCCTTTAGGGTAACTAAATGAACTTGGATGAGTCTGAAAATTTTACTGGGATTCAGGGATCTTCCATGGAACCTCTCAGCCAAATTTCAGACTTTTTCATAAAGTAGTTCTTCAGATAAAATTCCTAACAGTTTAAATTTTAGGGATTTAATTCTGGAAAACTATTTACTTTCATGAGCTGAATTTGGTATTTCTGGAAAGTACTCAGAATTCTGAGTTCAGCAAAATTTGGTTCATCGAGTTTGGAGTTTCCTAGCCAAAGTTCTATGCATTTGAAGTTTGAACTAAAACTGGAAATTCGAAAAATGTTTAAATACTGTGGGTGGGTCCCACTCCTCGAGCCGGCCCACTCAGAATGCGGCCACACCGCGGCCCACAGGGTTTTACCCGCGCTGCCGCACCGAATCCCGGCCCCAAACTGATCCCCGCGCGAGATCAGAGGCTGACCGGTGGGCCCGGCCCCCCTTCGTCTACCTCGCGCTCTACCGCAGCTCCCGTGGCGGCGCCTCGCCGGAGCGCTCGCCGCCAGGCGTTTCACTGCCCGAACTTCGACGGAACTTGCCGCCTGTGCCTAACTCGACTCGGAGAACACGCTGGTGCCCTCACCGGAGCTCGACAACGGTCGGAACAGTGCTCCCGCCGGCAACAGCGGCCGGGAGCTCACCGGCAACGTCAAAGTCAGCATTCCCTGCATCTTTTTCGATGTGGTTTGCTCGGGGAGCTCCGCTGACACCCGCTGATGATGGATATGGGCACCGATCTCTGTGAAAACAACTGCAACTACGACCTCACCGGTGACCTAGACCGGAAATCGGCGCCAATGCAAAAAGCTCGAAGAACATCGTCCATACTCGATGAAACTCGACGATTTCTGATCTCAGAGACGCGTGGGCGAGTCTAGATCATGTCTTTAGTTCGGCCTAAGGAGTGGTGGATTACTTGCTGCGAATTTCTGGATTTCGCATGGTTCGGTTCTAAACACCCCGACACACTAATCCCCCAAATTCTTTGCCGACTGTGCGAGAGAGAGGGCGAGATCAGTACGGTGGTGATCAGTACCTCGAGGCGGTTCTTTCTTGTGTTGCTCGTCGGGCATGAGAGTGCCTGGGTTGCTCGGACGCCGGCAACCAGAGAGCGGCGAGGAACAAGTTTGCGCGCGGAGGCGATTGTGGATGGGGGAACGCTGGGGCAGCCGGGGCACCGTCAAAACAGCCGAGCAGGTGTCGCGCTGGCGTGGTGACTCCGCGCTTTCACTGTGTGGTGGCCGCGTTGGGACGGGGTCGACCCCGTGCGCTGTCACCCGTAGGGGTGTTCGACCTCGTGCCTGAGTCGGTTTGATCCCTCGGTGGCTGACCAGTGGGCCCTCTTCTCCCCTCTAATTCTTTCTCCCCCTTTCTTTTGTAAATATCCCAGCTACTGAACATTGAATGGGAGACTTAGCCCCCAAGTCTTGGTTTAAATTTGAATTCTCAAATTGGAACTGTGTTTGGCTAAATTTGCTGCATGTTTAAACTGAAATTCAAATTCAGTTTTGAATTCTTGCAAATTTAGCTCTTGACAAGATGAACTCCAATGAGGATGAAAATTGGTGGGCTTACTCAGAAAAATGTGCTGTGTTTGAATATGAAGCTAACTTTTGAATTTGAGGTGTGAAAGCTGCTGCAATTTGAATTTACATTCAAATTGGCCTCTTTTTCAAATACCTCCAAAAGTGCCTCAAAAAGTGTTGAATTTACATGAAATTTGGCCTGAACCTTCCCAAGACTTTTTAAGTTCTAGGGGTGACCTCAACCTCTCATGTTCATGTGTACAAATCCGCCTTTGTGAAAATGAAGTCTTTCCCCTCTAATCACTCTTTTGATGGGGGTTACTTGCTCTTCACAATATTTCCTAAGATATCCACAATGACAACTGTGATGTTGTGAGGTGAAGAAAACTTTTTGCAAATCCCTTTTCTTGAGCTTTTACAATTACGTCGTCTTCAAGAGAAGACGACGAACCGGCAACCGGGATGAGATGCCGGTCAGGAGAAGCCGGCGACGGGACTTCGACAGCCGGACCCGCCGAACCCTCACCAGCAGCTGGCTCCTGAGGCGGTGGAGGAGGATGAGTGGGGGGGGGGGGTCGACACTGCCACAGAAGCTGGGCCGCCAGGTACAGGAGGAACCTGCGCTGGCTTGGGGGCCGCGACAACCGTCTCGGCTTCTGAGCGCTGTGGCGCAGACTCCCCATCAGTCGGGGACGACCAAGAAACGCGAGCACTCCAACGGGCTCTGAACCCCGGCTTCCGAGCCGGGGTAGAACCACTAGAGCCCGCCGTCGCCACCGACGGCCGCTCCGCAGTCACCTGGACTGACGGAGCAGGGGATGCTCCTGAAGCTCCCCTCGACACATCAGCAGTCTCCTTGGAGACTCCGCCGCCTGAAGCCCTCCTCGCCGCGTCATCAGTTTCCTTGGAGACTCCACTGCCTGAAGCCTTCCTCAACGCATCAGCAGTTTCCTTGGACACTCCACCGCCTGAGGAGGGAGGACGCGACGCCCGGGAACCTTCAGCCTGTCGTCGCTCAAGAGGAGTCCCGTCGGGATGATGAGCCCGAGACCTCTTAGGGTCGCCACCGGACGGAGCGCCATTTCCAGGAGCAGGCCGTGCAGGCGGCCTGGTTCCCTGATTCGACACAGACGCCGCCACCGGAGGAGATCAAGCGCGCTTCTTCTATGGAGGCGGGTTGGAAGCCATGGCAGGTGAGAGCTCAAGGACAGGGAAGACAAAGACGCAAGAGTTCAAGGAAGGTGCAAGCGCTGGGAAGTGCGAAGGGGAAGCCGCGATGCGGGTAAGATCCCCTTTTAAAACTTCCCAGGTGCGTTTCAAAGCGAATCAAAACTCTTCGAATACGCCGCATGGGCAACCGCTTCGGCTTCAAGACCAAGCGCCGATGACATGTGGACCCAAGTCGTCCAGCTGAAGCGGTGGGCCAAGAAGTCAGTCTCCCAAGGAGACGAGCCGGCAAGGCGCTTCTGCGGTTCCCGAAAAAAGCGCCACAACGTGCAGAAGTGGCAGCCTTGGGAACTGCCGCAGTAAAAGCTACCATCAAGTGGGCGCACGCTCCCACGACCCCGCGACTGTTTGTGCTCCGGCAACGGTCAATGCGGGACTTAGAGAAAATGCGCGGAACAGAAGAGACGGAGGCCCCACCTCGGGCTCGCTATCTCCCCTGAGATGGGCCCGGGGGCCACTGTCGGTACCCTCGATACGGGGTACCGTCGCGCACAGGGGGAAATGCCTAAGGACCTCGCCCTTCTCCACAGTGGGAGCTCCGAAGGCGCCACGTGTCCAGTGGGGCCGGACCTCCCTCTCCTTAGAAGAGAGCTCCGGACTCGCCATGTGGCCAACTGAGCCGGACCTCCCCCCTCCGTGGGGAGAGCTCCGAAGGCTCCACGTGTCCCACGGGGCCGGGCCTCCCTCTCCTCAGAGGAGAGCTCCGGGCCCGCCACGTGGCCAGCAGAAGCTGGACCTCCCCCTCCGTGGGGAGAGCTCCGAAGGCTCCACATGTCCCGTGGGGCCGGACCTACCTCTTCTCAGAGGAGAGCTCCGGGCCCGCCACGTGGCCAGCAGAACAACGCTGCCTGCCCCCGCGCAGTAGGCAGCGGGCGTAAAGACATGCCATACTTGCCCGTACAAGGTATTCAAGGCCCGCGCCTTCCCAAGATGCGGAGACGCGGAGCAGGCCACTGTCAGGTGTCGTTGCGCCCAGTCACATCGCAGACTGGCGCGCTATGTCAGAGCCTGCCCGCTAATAAACACAGCAACAAGACATCCCCTGCCGCCCCTGCCATCATGAACCACTACGACTAGCTTGCGGCATGGGCAGGACGGCAGAACGAAGACTCGGAAACCTTCGCCAGAGACAACTACCGGCATAACTGCAGATATGGTAGTCGGCAGGCAATCTCCCCGGGACCACCTGTCGGGTCCCGGGCCCACCTTGTAAGCCACTCGGGCCTTGGACTATAAAAGGCTCGGGTAGGCAACGTTAGCAGGGGTTCGAACTCTGTGAACTCGCACTCTAGACATCACTCACCCTCAAGCTCAGGACTCCGGACCTGAGCAGCAAGTAATACAGCGAGCACCTCTGCTCACCGTGGACGTAGGGTTTTACGCTCCGGCGGCCTGAACCACGTAAAACTCGCCGTGTCAAGCTTCTCCCTCACTCGTCCCTAACGCTGAAGCTCTCTGCAAGTGTCTAGCCCCTCCGAAAAAGAACCTCCACGGGCTGCCCAGAGCAGGTCCGGGGGAAGTGTCGACTACACACTTCGACAGTGTAGTCGATGCATATCCGGAGCTTCCCGCCGACATTCGGGACGACGACGGGGTTCACCAACCACCGGGGGTGGTGGACTTCCCGTATGAAGCCAGCTTCCAGCAGCTTCTTGATTTCTTCTCGGATGAAGTTCTGCCGCTCGATGGACTGCTTGCGAGGCTTCTGTTGGACTGGCCGGTCGTCAGGGAAGATCTTCAGATGGTGCTCGATCACCTCCCTAGGGATCCCCGGCATCTGCGACGGCTGCCATGCAAACACTTCAACGTTGTGCCGGAGGAAGGTGATGAGCGCGCCTTCCTATTTGCTGTCCAGGCCCCCGGCTACCCGGGTGGTCTGGGCAGCATCGGCGCCGACTTGGACGACCTTCAGGGGGACGTCGCCCTCGTCGAGGGGTTGCACGCGGGGTGCTGTGGTAGAGGCACGGTGGCGTGCACTCGGGTGGAGCCGGCCCGGTTCTGCACTACCAGAGGCTGGTGCTCGAGATGTTGCAAGTGCTTGGAGCTTCTCCAAGGCTGACACTGCAGCAGTGCGGTCTCCACGAATCTTGAGGACGGCTGTTGGTGTAGGCATCTTCAGGACAAGGTAGCCGTAGTGGGATACTGCCATGAACCGGTACAGGGCTGGCCTGCCGATTATGGCGTTGAAGAGGAGGTCGATCTCCGCCACGTTGAACAGAATGTACTCTGTCCGATAGCTGTCCGGTGCCCCAAAGGTCACCGGAAGGCTGATGTTGCCGTAGGGAACGACTTGTCCCGGCCCTACCCCTGAGAACGGGCTCGATGGGGTGAGCTTGGCCATCAGGATCTGCAGCTTCTGGAAAGCTGCACGGCTGATGAGGTTCAGCCCAGCCCCACCATCTACCAGAACGTGGTACATCCTCAAGTTGGCGATGGTGGGTGCTACCAAGAGCGGTAGTTGGCCGGCCCCAGCCATGTTCCTGGGGCAGTTGCTGGCATCGAAGCTGATGGGTGTTCCCATCCACTTGAAGTGCGGCACGGCACTAGGGAGAGGAGCCACCGATGCTTCCGCTCGGCGCAGAGTCTTAACCGCGCTTCGGGACGAGGGGTCAGCAGACCCGCCGTAGATGACGTAGAGCGTCTTCTGGCGCTCGGCATCGCTGGAGCTGGAGTCCTCATGGTTGCGCACCGCCTTCACGGCGTGCTGAGGCTCCTGGAACTCCACTTGGTGGTCGACGTTGTCTTGGGTCGACCTTCTGCTTGCCCTCCCTTTGACGGAAGGGAGGAGCATCAGCACGCGGTTGCTTTCCCTTGTGGAAGCGCTCCGCGAGGTTCTGAATCTCCCAGCACTCAGCATCTGTATGGCTGCTGGTGTTGTGCACGGGGCACGGCTCGCCTTGGTCACCATCTGGAGCTGGTGACTGTCGCTGCCTCTTGTCGGGGCGTGGCCCCCGAGCTCCACTGGGTGCTGCTGCTGCAGCAACGGGAGCTGCGGTTGGTGGTTTCATCTTGCCACCGCCCCGGTTCTTGATCTTCTTGCTGCTTCCATAGGAAGAAGCGCCAGATCCGGGCTGTCCTCCTGATTCGGAGGCCGGTTGTGAGTGCCAGTTCCGCCCTTCTGCTGCCCTGGCGCACTTGTCCACCAGGCTGAAGAGCTCTGAGACGTCGCGAACCTCTCTGGTTGCGAGCTTCTCGAGCACCTTCGTATCCCGTACACCCTGCCGGAACGCCACCACCACTGAAGCATTTTGGATATGCGGGATGGTGTTCCGTACCTGGGAGAACCGCTGGATAAAGGAGCGCAGCGTCTCTTCAGGCTGTTGTTGGATGGCGTGGAGGTCGAGCTCCGTGCCAGGCCGGGTGTAGGAGCTGCCGAAGTTTGCAGTGAACTGTCGGCAGAGCTCTCCCCAGGAGGTTGTGGAACCCTGGGGGAGATTCATGAGCCAAGACCTTGCTGGGCCGGTCAAGGCGACGGGGAAGTAGTTGGCCATGACGCCCTCGTCCCCTCCTGCAGCAAGGATGGCGGTGGAGTAGATCTGGAGGAACTCCGCCGGGTTGACGCTGTCGTCGTACTTCTCGGGCAGGTGCAGCCGGAACTTGCGTGGCCACTTCGCGAAGCGAAGGTGTGGCGCCAGGGCTGCACATCCTGCTTGTGACGCCCTCAATTCTGTGAAAAACCACGGAACCAAGAACTAATGCATATGTGTGCCCAGGATGTTCATCACACATAGACATATGTTCTACAAACTGAATTCAGATTATATATTACCATGAATAACAGAGTTTATTACAATATCTCATGAGTCATGGACTCATGCTCACAGAGGAAGTCTTTCTTCTATTGCGGAAGCAATTTAACTAATGCGGAAGCAAATCTAAGAAGTAAGGTCTTCATCTCTATCTCATCCCCACAGGCAAGGTTGAGAACAGATCACACGCCTTAATGCTCCACTTGCTCTTCATAGTAATCTTCTCCTGCTGCTGATAATAATAATGCAAGTTTGAGAACAATGATGTACTCAGCAAGTGCGGGAAAACATGATATGTAGCTCATAAAAAGGTAGGTATAAAAAGGCTCGTTTGCAGAAAAGCAGATTTATAAAACCATGATAAAACATCAACTTAACATTAGATGAATGTAATCCCAGCATGTATTAAATTACCAACATACCTCCATCACTTTCCATGTTCCAC
Organism: Neostapfia colusana; assembly: GCA_030760725.1. NCBI lineage: Eukaryota > Viridiplantae > Streptophyta > Magnoliopsida > Poales > Poaceae > Neostapfia > Neostapfia colusana. The sequence goes on along the minus strand of JASWHV010000013.1, from coordinate 37,505,640 downwards.
CCGAACATTAACCAACTTCATTTTTGCTCACGAATACCTCCTCGTATTCGCTACCATCTCACGAATACCTTCTCGTATTCGCTACCATCTTATCTCATAAACAACTTCGTCTCACACCGAGACCAATCTCGTTGCCATGACTCAACAGTCATGCAACCATCTTGTCACCCGGACTCAACAGTCCCAAAACCAGACCATAACCATAATCAATAACCATAACCAAAAAACATCCCAATAATCATCCCAACTAATCATGGCAGTTGGCCAGGCGCTCGTGACCGTAAGCTCGGCTATCATGATAGTTTTAAGAACCCTGCAGAGTTTGCACCTCTTTACCCACAAGTTTGTGATTTTGTTACCCGTCGGCGACTGCAGAACCTCCATTATACCAGTACACAACCGTCGGTGTATAGTCAAGAGATCACAAAATAGCCTTTACAAAGGGGCTACTAGATGTATGGACTCACTAAGGTTTCACCGGCAGGCTAGAATCTCCAATTCTCCCACCCACGGGCCCCCTCTTGTGCCATAAAGTTCCAAGGGCAGTCCTCACTCGACTCCCATTCCCCGCGCCTTCCAAAGTCCATAACAATCTAGCAACTTACCTAATTACTAAGCTAAGCCGCACCCATACTTGGCCTTGTGGTGGCACTGTTATCCTGGCATGTGCATGCATGAACCGGTCCTTAGATCTACGGCAAGTAAACCACCATCTCATGCTACCTCATTCACAAACCCAGGCTTGCCTAGATCTCCCTCCCATCCATGTTCATTAACATCATCAGTTTCTCATTATCATTACGAGTGCAGTTAGCTAGACACATCTATCCCGCTTCCCAATCCCATGGACCCAGCGAAGCATAAAAGCAAAAACCATACCCGACTCATAAACTTCCCAGGCTACAAGGGTGGTTTACTCAAAACTAGTAAACTCCTATAAAAAGGGTTTCCCATCATGTTTGACTCAGCACACACACCTTTTCGCAAAACAAAACAGTTTTACCCAAAACATAGGATCAATATGGTCAAGGAGCACTTGCCTTGTTCTTGCGGTTCCGGTTGTTCTTGGATTTCAAAACCTTGTTCCTGCAGTTCGTCGTAGACAGCTCCCTGAGCTTGTCCTGCTATGTAGGATCACGTGCATATAAGATTCACAGCAATCAATATCATACACAAACCTTAAACTAGATGCGACGATGCATATGCATGCTATCCTATGATTAGTTTTATTAGATTGGTTTGTACGTGTTCTTGCATGGCTTTGCATGGGTTTTATGATGCACAGAGGTGTTCGGATCAAATGTTGACGTGGCGATGACCTTGTCTTTAGATCAACCCGATCAACAAGTGATCTGTCCACAAGAAAGCTTCTGTTCAAAAGGAATCAAAGAACAGATGCAAAGAAAACACAACGATGTCGTAAGGTGGTATTGGAGACCTACCTTACGTTCTTCTCGGTCTCGAGGTCCTCCTCAGATTGTTGGGCTTTCCTCCAGCGATCTTCCTTGCTGCACTCCGGTGATGGTTTACTCGGCGGGTTGGGGACTAGGCCTCTAAGTCGTCGGCTCAAGAGTTGGAAAAGAAGTTTGTGGTTTCGGCCAGAGGTTCTGGGTTCTATTTATAATCGGGAAGAGAAGAGTTCTAATCTGATTGTATCCCGAATAAGAGTCCTGTTCAAATTTGTCGTCGAATCCTACAACTTATCTTTAGTTGATTTGGTGCGGTATCATTGTGGAATTCAGGTCGGCTTATGTTCCGGTATTTCTACGCGTACAGAATCCAAAAACCGTCCCTAGAACTTGTTACCTCCTCAGTGATGAGCTCCGGAGGCTCCATGTGACACCCTCAATTCTGTGGAAGACCACGGAACTGAGAACGAATGCATATGTGTGCCCAGGATGTTCGTCACACATACACATATGTTCCACAAACTGAATTCAGATTATATATTACCACGATTAACAGAGTTTATTACAATATCTCATGATTTTTGGACTCATGTTCACAGCAGAAGTCTTATTTCTATGCAGCGGAAGTCTTTATTCTAATGTGGAAGCGATTTAACTATGCGGAAGCAAATCTAAGCAAAGGTGGCTCCATCTCTACTCCCTCCACAGGCAAGGTTGAGAACAGATCACACGCCCTAATGCTCCACTTGGTCTTCGTAGTAGGCTTCTCCTGCTGCTGATGATGAAATAATAATGCAAGTTTGAGTACAATGATGTACTCAGCAAGTGCGGGAAAAACACGATATGCAGCTCATAACAAGGTAGGTATAAAAAGGCTTATTCGCAAAAAAGCAGATTTATAAAACCATGATAAAACAGCAACTTAACTTTAGATGAATGTAATCCCAGCATGTATTAAATTACCAACATACCTCCATCGCTTTCCATGTTCCACCCGAACATTAACCAACCTCATTCTTACTCACGAATACCTCTCGTATTCGCTACCATCTCACGAATATCTTCACGTATTCGCTACCATCTTATCTCATAAACAACTTTGTCTCACACCGAGACCCATCTCGTTACCATGACTCAAAAGTCATGCAACCATCTTATCACCCGGACTCAACAGTCCCAAAAACCAAACCATAACCAAACCATCCAAAACCATAACCAATAACCATCCCAATAACAATCCCAACTAATCATGGCAGTTTGGCCAGGCGCTCGTGACCGTAAGCTCGGCTATCATGATAGTTTTAGACTCTGCAGAGTTTGTACCTCTTTACCCACAAGTTTGTGATGTCGTCACCCGTCGGTGACTGCAGAACCTCCATTATACCAGTACACAACCGTCGGTGTATGGTCAAGAAATCACAAAATTGCCTTTACAAAGGGGCTACTAGATGTATGGACTCACTAAGGTTTCACCGGCAGGCTAGAATCTCCAATTCTCCCACCCACGGGCCCCCTCTTGTGCCATGCAGTTCCCAGGGCAGTCCTCACTCGACTCCCATTCCCCGCGCCTTCCACAGTCCATAACACTCTAGCAACTTACCTAATTACTCAGCTAAGCCGCACCCATACTTGGCCTTATGGTGGCACTGTTATCCTGGCATGTGCATGCATGAAACGGTCCTTAGATCTACGGCAAGTAAATCACCATCTCATACTACCTCATTCACAAACCCAGTCTTGCCTAGATCTCCCTCCGATCCATGTTCACTAACCTCATCAGTTTCTTATATCATTACGAGTGCAGTTAGCTAGACACATCTATCTCGCTTCCCAATCCCATAGACTCAGAGAAGCATAAAAGTAAAAACCATACCCGACTCATAAAACATCCCTGGCGACAAGGGTGGTTTAACCAAAGCTAGTAAACTCCTATAAAATGGTTTCCCATCATGTTTGACTCAGTACGCACACCTTTTCGCAAAACAAACAGTTTTTCCCAAAACATAGGATCAATATGGTCAAGGAGCACTTGCCTTGTTCTTGCGGTTCCGGTTGTTGTTGGATCTCAAAACCTTTTTGTTGCAGTTCGTCGTAGACAGCTCCCTGAGCATGTCCTGCTAGGTAGGATTACGCGCATACAAGATTCACAGCAATCAATATCATGCACAAACCTTAAACTAGATGCGATGATGCATATGCATGCCATCCTATGATTAGTTTTTTTAGATTGGTCTATACGTGTTCTTGCATGGCTTGCATGGACAGAGGTGTTCGGATCAAAGATGGACGTGGCAATGATCTTGTCTTTAGATCAACCTGATCATCAAGTGATCTGTCCACGAGAAGGCTTCTGTTCAAAAGGAATCAAAGAATAGATGCAAAGAAAACACAACCATGTCGTAAGGTGGTATTGGGGGCCTACCTTACGTTCCTTTCGGTCTTCGAGGTCCTCCTCAGACCGCTGGGCTTTCCTCCGACGATCTTCCTTGCCGCGCTCCGGCGATGGCTTTCTCAGCGAGTTGGAGCTAGGGCTCTAAGTCATCGGCTCAGGAGTTGGAAAAGAAGGTTGTGGTTTCGGCCAGAGGTTCTGGGTTCTATTTATAATCAGGAAGAGAAGAGTCCCAATCTGATTGTATCCCGAATAAGAGTCCTATTCAGATCGTCGTTAGATCTAACATCTTATCTTTGGTTGATTCGGTACGGTAACGTTGTGGAATTCAGGTCGGTTTCCTTTACGTACCGGTATTCTTACGCGTACAGATTCCAAAATCGCTTCAGAACCCGTCACCTTTGCGGTGATGAGCTCCGGAAGCTCCACGTGTCAACCGGGCCTGGTCTCTTCCTTTCCGCAGAGATGGGCTCCGGTTGTGCCGCGTGTCAAACGAGCAAGACTTCCCTCTTCTTCGGAGGTGAGCTCCGTGTGCGCCACGTATCCCGGCGGTCGGGACCTCCTTTCTTACTCGGAGGTGGCTCCGCGCACGCCACGTGTCAGTGCCGGACCTTTCCTCTCTTCTTTCCTCAGAGACGAGCTCCGAGGTTAACACGTGTCCAGCAGTGTTAGACCCTCCGGAGATAAGCTCCGGTGGTGACACGTGTTCGATAGCACCGGACCTCTCGAAGGTAAGCTCCGAGATCGACACGTATCCCGCGTGACCAGTCCTCTGATTTCCATGATGACTAGCTCCGGGGGCAACACGTGTCCCACAGGGTCGGACCTCTCCCCTTTTCGGAGATGAGCCCCGAGCCTGCCACGTAGACTACTTTAGTGGCGGACCTCTCCCTACTTCGCAGGGATGAGCTCCGAACACGCCACGTGGCCAGCGGGCCGCGGAAGTTATCTTCGGCGCTCTCTAAGAGCTGGATTTGGCTCTTATTGGCTATCCTTTTGATATTTTTCTCTGTTCCTACTTTTCTTAAAATGTTTTCTCTTCATAAAACATGAACATATGCTGACACCCGAGATGAGGGTGTCACAAATCTACCCCCCATAAATTGAATCTCGCCCTCGAGATTCGTCAGTAGAGAATAGATGGGGAAATTCTGCCTTGATATCCTCTTCAGGCTCCCATGTGGCTTCAGCTTATGTGTGATGGCTCCATTGTACCTTGCACCATCGAATCACCTTGTTCCAGGTGACCCTTTCCTTTACGTCCAAGATTCGGACAGGGTGTTCCGCATAAGTCAGATCCTCTTGAAGTTCAACTTCTCCCATTGATACTTGCTCCTCTGTTGCTCTCAAGCACTTCTTGAGCTGGGATACATGAAACACGTCATGTACGTCGGAGAGGTGGGTTGGGAGCTCTAGTCGATAGGCTACATCTCCTCGCTTATCCAAAATCTTAAATGGTCCGATGTAGTGAGGTGCTAGCTTGCCTTTGACGTTAAAACGTCATTGGCCTCGGATAGGAGACACCTTAAGGTATACGAAGTCTCCTACTTCAAAGGTCAACTTCCTTCGCCTATTGTCCGGGTAGCCCTTCTGTCGTGACTGAGTAGCCTTTAAGTTCTCCCGTATCGTTTGGACTTGCCTTTCAGCTTCTTGTAGAACTTCGGGTCCAAACACCTGGTTCTCTCCGGTTTTGTTCCAGAACAGTGGTGTTCTACACCGTCTACCATATAATGCTTCGAAAGGCGACATCTTCAAGCTAGCTTGATAGCTGTTGTAATAGGAGAATTCTGCATACGGTAAAACTCCTATTCCAACTACGCCCATGTTTCAAGGCGCAAGCTTTCAATATGTCTTCCAAAATTTGGTTTGTCCTTTCGGTTTGTCCATCAGTTTGTGGGTGATAGGCGGAGCTAAGATCCAGCCGTGTACCCATGTCTTTCTGCAGCTTCCTCCAGAATCTAGAGGTAAACTGAGAACCTCGATCTGAGAATATCCTCCTCGGGACTCCGTGATGGCACACGATCTGCTCCATGTACAACTCTGCTAATTGTGCAACATTGTAATTGGCCCATACAGGGAAAAATGGGCGGTTTTCGTCAATCGGTCCACGATGACCCAGATGGAGTCGTAACCCGACTGAGTACGTGGCAATCCGACGATGAAATCCATACTGATGTCCTCCCACTTCCATTCGGGTACCTTCAAAGGTTGCAACAATCCAGCGGGTTTTTGATGTTCGGCCTTCACCCGTTGGCATGTGTCGCATAGGGCAATGTATTCGGCTGTATCCCTCTTCATACCATACCACCAATAACAAGTTTTCAAGTCCTTGTACATTTTGGTGCTTCCGGGATGTATAGAATAGGGGGAATCATATGCCTCCTTCAATATCATGTCGCGGAGGTGTTTTATGTTAGGCACACAAATCCTTTTTCCTATCCAAAGCGTACCCGCCTCATCTTCTTTGAAATCCTTCTCTATTCCTTGTCGGATTCTTTCCTTGATCTCCTCATCCGTTGTTTGGCCATCTCTTATCTCTTGCTCCAATGAGGAGTGGATATCCATTATTTCCATGTTGTTCAAGAATCCGAGGTGTAACCGTTCGAACTCCTTACGTAGTTCGGGTGGTAGCTTCCGAACCGTGAGTTGGTGACATGCTCCCTTTCGGCTTAATGCATCAGCTACTACATTGGCCTTCCCGGGGTGGTAGTTGATTCCAACATCATAATCCTTGATGAGTTCCAACCATCGACGTTGCCTCAAATTCAAGTCCGTTTGTGTAAATATGTACTTGAGGCTTTTGTGATCCGTATAGATCTCACATCGATGACCAAGGATATAATGTCTCCAAATCTTTAATGCATGCACTACTGCTGCTAGCTCCAAGTCATGTGTAGGATAATTAAGCTCGTGCTTCTTTAATTGTCGTGAGGCATAGGCTACCACTTGTCCTTCTTGCATGAGTACACATCCGAGCCCCTATCTGGATGCATCACAATATGTGTCAAAGCTCTTGCTTACGTATGGCAATACCAGAACCGGTGCTGTGGTTAACCTTCCCTTGAGTTCCTCAAAACTTCCTTGGCTGTCTGGTGTCCATTGGAAGACTTTTCCCTTCATTAGCAACTCCGTCATAGGCTTTGCTATTTTAGAGAAGTCTTTAATGAAGCGTCGATAGTATCCAGCGATCCCAAGAAAACTCCGAATATCCCTCACGCTCTGCAGTTGGTCCCACTTTAGGACATCTCTTACTTTTCCGGGATCAACCGATACCCCTTCCTTGGAGATAATGTGGCCTAGGAAAGATATTTCCTTTAGACAAAATTGACACTTGTTAAGCTTGGCATACAATTGATGCTCACACAATTTCTGCAAGGTCAATTTCAAATGTTCTTCATGCTCCTCCTCACTTTTTGAATACACCATAATGTCGTCGATGAAAACCACGACAAACTTGTCCAAGTACTCCATGAAAACCTTGTTCATAAGGTACATGAAGTATGCGGGTGCATTGGTCAACCAAAAAGACATGACGGTATATTCATACGAACCATACCGTGTTCGAAAGGCTGTCTTGGGTATATCGGAGGGCTTAATCTTCAGCTGGAAATATCCCGACCGAAGATCAATTTTGGAGAACACTCGGGCTCCTTTCATTTGGTCTAACTGGTCCTCTATACGGGGCAGAGGGTATTTGTTCTTGATTGTCACCTCGTTGAGAGACCTATAGTCCACGCACATCCTTTGGGTTCCATCCTTCTTGTCTACGAAGAGCACGGGGGCTCCCCATGGTGATGAGCTTGGGCATATAAAACCCTTCTCCAACTGCTCTTGAATTTGTTTCTTGAGTTCTACCAGTTTATTGACGGGCATCCTATAGAGTCTCTTGGCTATGGGTGCAGTTCCGGTACCAAATCAATGGCAAACTCAATGTCCCGATCAGGGCGTATACCTGGAAGCTCTTCCGGGCACACGTCTGAAATTTCCTGAACCACCGGAATGCTGTCCAATGTTGCTCCTTCAACGTGGTTCAAATTTGCCCTTTCAGTGGTTTGTTGGGCTGACTCAAACTCGACACGGATGCCGTGCTCATTTGTCAACTGCACGCTTCTTTCAGCACATTGGATTACCCCGTTGTGCTTGCTTAACCAATCCATCTCGAGTATTATGTCAATCCCTTGGGAGTCCAAGACAATAAGGTTGGCAAGGAAGTCTACCCCCCTTATTTTAAGGCTTACTTTCGGACATACTATATTAGTCCTCATCTCTCCACCGGGAGAATTAACTAACATAGCACATTTCAAGTGGGTAATGGGTAGGTGATGTTTGGCAACATATTTGGATGATATGAAGGAATGTGATGCTCCAGAATCAAACAAGATGGTGGCTGGGTTGGAGTTGGCAAGGAACATACCAATTCCGATGTCCTCAGCTTGTTGTGCTTCCTCAGCAGAGACATGGTTCACGTTGCCGCGAGCATAGTTCTGCTGCCCCGGATTTCCTTGATTGTCCCCTCCGTTCGGTCGCGGGTTCTGCTTGGGCACGTTGCCTTTCTGTCCAGGGCCTCTCCTCGGGCACTGGTTTGCGAAGTGTCCTATCTCCCCGCATGCAAAGCATGCCCTGTTGCCTGCGGCAGCAGGTACGTTGGGGTGGGTGTTTTGAACAGGAGCGCCATTGTTAGGTCGGGGCGCAGGAGGCATGGGCACACGAGGTGCCGGTGCAATGAATTGTTGTTGTGGTGGCTAACCAGGGTGGTACGCAGGAGTGGTTGATCCATACTGCGGTGCAGGGGGCATGTACCGAGGTCGTACGTTGCTCCCTTGAGGCGGGTATGACATCTTCCTCTTGCACTCTCGCTCGATCTCTTGGATCTTGTTTTCAACCACTATGGCCTTGTCAACCAGCTTCTAGAAGCTCACGTAGTCATTGTTGAGGAGTTGAACCTGAATCTCATTGTTCAATCCTCTCATGAACAGGTACTGCTTCCTCTGATCTGAATTGACATCTTTGGGGGCATACCGGGACAGTTGCGTGAACTTGTTGAGGTACTCATTCACACTTTTCTGCCCTTGGCGGAGACCTTCGAACTCCTGCCTCTTGAGCATCATTACACCAGCAGGGATGTAATGAGAGCGGAAACTTTCCTTGAACTCAGTCCAAGTGATTGTCTCCGGGTTGATATGGGCGTTGCATAGGGCATCCCACCAGTCAGCAGCGGCTCCCGTAAGTTGGTGCGATGCGAAGAGAACCTTCTCTCGGTCATTGCACTGTACTATGGAAAGCTTCTTCTCTATGGATTTTGTGGGGACCACCCTGTGGTTCACCCACTCCAGGATCGCATAGGGTGGTGCCGTGCGATGCGGCACTCAACAGCACACACGAAAAGAATAAAGAACAACATACAAACGTTTATTTGATATAAAACAGCAGAAGTCTTTTTACAAAACTTAATTATACAGTGGAAGTTATATACATAGCTACTCTCAAACCCTATCTTAGCAAAAGTGTAGCCGTCCAGCCCGGGGACGCTACACACTAGCAGCATGGAACCGGAGAATCACGGCGGCGTGCAGGGCTCCAGCTCGGCCGTGTACCCCGACGGGGGCATCGCCTCGTCCTCGGAACCTTCCTCATAACTCTCACCTGTACACAGCTCAAATATTGCAACCGTGAGCACGAAGGCTCAGCAAGTCTTAACCGTCAACCCTAGGCATGGAACTCTACGTGCAAGGATGTGTAAGGTAGGAAGGGACTTTGCAAGAAAGACACGCCTATAAGTTGATCCTTGCTTTCAGTTTTTATAGCAGCGGATTTGTATGCCTTAGGCAGCCCTCACAATGGAAGTCCACAATCAAACAAGAAACGCTTTCCTCCGATGTGGTGATGCCCAAAGTGGAATATAAACTTAATTAGCTCTATAACTACAGCACTCAAGGTATTCAAGACATTAATAGATCAATAAAACATTTTCACTTGGCTTATTTCACTTCTTACTACGTCACAGCGCAGTGAACAAGCGGGTACTCAAATAACCGCGAGGGACGGTGATTGCAATCAAGACACACCTGGATAACACGTTGCATACACCCACTTTCAGAAGCGTGATTCCACACCCCTTTCTACTCTGTTGTATGCAACAAACTTTCAAAGGCAACCCAAATGCCGAACCGGTCCATCCGTAACGGGCAGGAGGTCCCCGCGTGGAGCGTGACTGTGCCCACCGGCAGATTTACACCTTGCTACCCTCAACCCACTCCTATTTACGGTTGGGTAAGCCTTGGCACCCAGGTTAACCAATTACATCGGTTTCCTGGTTCCCATATGCCAGTATGCATCCGGTACTGTTCGATACTTGTCCAGCACGGCCGCACACGGACGGTCCTCAACCGACACCAACAGGGCTACGCACGTGAGACCTCTGCTCACTGCATCCTATCCCCCCTGCTGGGTCTCATTTTTTTACAACTCAAGCCATTATCTACTTCTTTTCTTTCCGGGTGATAAGTACTATCTCGCGAGTAGCTTCCAACCACTCGACTTCTACCGAGATCCTATACATTAGTATGTCATTCTCTACTCGTCGAGTTTATAAACTACCCAACCCTCCATAGGATTTAAAGAGGCTATGCAAGTGGGGTTTCAATCACCCTAACTCTAATGCAAACATTCAACCTAGACATAAATGATACAAATGAAAACTTTATAAAAGGTACTTAAGTACAAACCGGGGCTTGCCTGGTTGCGAGTTAAAGGAAAAGTCAGCTTCAGGTGGCAAGACGTCCAAAGGCTCCGGTGCGTCCTCAACTTTGGTCACTATTATGAAATGTAATAAAATACATGTATAAGTATTAAGGATTTATAAGAATTGAACTACTCTTCATAGCTATTGCTATTTAGGATCCTTAATTGGCTTTGGGATTTTTACAGTAGATACTAGACTCTCTAAGGATGATTTGAGCCAAATTTGGAGACATGTAATTGCACAATGTAGTCTTTAAAATTCCTACAAGTAAATGCTTCTCTGAATTTTGAGTCCAATTCAGGAGCCTTGACATAGCTAGAAACAGAAGATCTGATTAGGGTCAGTCTCCATGGTTCTAACAAAATTTGTTTCACCATTTTTGGAGCTACCATCAGAGAGATATGAATTTTTGAAGTTGGACAGGAGTTCTGAAAAAGCTTCTGTTTAAATTTGAATTTCCAAATAAAAGCTGAACTTGGGAAGGCAGTTTAGCCTAGCAAATGATCTCCAATGAAGCCCAAATTTTTACTGAAGATCAGTAACTATGGAACGGATTTTCTGCCCAAATTTGAGACTATTTCATAAAGAGTTGCTCCTGTAATAAATCTCTAAAGGATTTAATAAAACAATTCTACAGAAATTCCTGGGCATGTTCATAGCCTAAAATTGGTTTCTCTGTGAAGTACTCCTAATGAGGATTCCAACAAAATTGGTTTCATTCTTTTTGAAGATTTCTACACAAAGTTATGGGCTTATAAAGATCAGCTAATTCCAGGAATTATTTCTCTAATAGAAACTTCAAATAATTGGAACTGGGCTCACTGTTTTAAATCGGACCAGTGAGATTTCGGCAACACCGGGGGCTACGGGGTTATTCCCGCGCAGCTACAGTCAATCCCGAGCCACAATCCGATCCCCGCAACTATACGGAGGCTGACCAGTGCGACCCGGCCCTCCTTCGTCTTCCTCGCGCTGTCCGCGCCTCCCGCTGCGGCGCACACCGGCGAGGCTCGCCGGAACGGGGTTCCCGTGGTCCAAACTTCGTCAAACTCGCCGCCTGTGAGTGCTACACAGTGCTGAACATGATGGTGGGGTCGGGAGCCGATGACAGCGGCCGGAAAGGTGCTTGCACCGGCGACCATGTCAAACCTTACTTCGGTGACCTCGCTCTCCCTCAACAGTGGGTCTTTCGGGCTAGGGTTTGCTCCAAAAGCACCAGTGTCCCATGGACAACATCGACCCATAGCTCGCTCTCCCTAAAAACCACCGGAGAGGGGACCTCACCAGCGACCCGAGCCCGCAAAACGCCGGCGGCGACAAAAACTCGAAGAACTCCTTCAGTTCTTGATGGTTTCCTACGCCGTTTGAGCGAGAAGGATCGCAGGGATCTAACAAAGCTTCTCCTAGACCAGGATGAGATCTAGCTATCGCAGCACGAAGAATTTGATTGTAGACCGAGAAGTATTGCTATGAACTAGGGTTTGGTAAAACCCGAAATTCTCACTACCCGGTTGATCAATCATCCTGAGGCTTTCGGTAACATGATCTATGGACAACCACGCACCTTTCTTGTGCAGGGAAGGGCGGTGAAGCTGGCCGTAGCGCGCTGTCCACCGTTAACCGAACGGGGTTCCTGACACGACCCCACGGTCTTGTCGAGCCAGGATCATGCTGAGGGGTACTGCGTTGCACAGCACCGAATAACACACATCAAAGGTACAAAGCGGAAGTAAAATTTTATTACATAAATGAGTTTATGAACATGTTTACAGCAAAATATGTCCAGTCTACACTCACGGGCATAGACTATGCATCAAGTTTACGTTCAGCCCTTGAACGTGTCCTTGCTAGCACACACACACACACACTAACTCTGCAGCGTGCACGACTCCCACTCGACGGGGTTCCCCTCCTGGGGTTCCATCTCCTCTTCGGGAGTCCCTTCCTCATAGAACCCTGCAAAAGCTTCAAACAGAAGCAGTAAGCACGAAGGCTCAGCATGTCTGACCCGTCTCACCTAAACATGAAACTTCTACATGAGGGGTGAGGGGTTACATGAGGTAAAAATCATTTGCAAGGACTCGCCTAATTAGTAGAACCTTACTTTCAAGTTTTAGCAGCAGGTTGTGGAGAACCTTAAGCTAAGGAACATGAGAGAGTCGCAATCAAACAAGAAACACATTTCTCTCATGTACTTTGCCCAAAGTTGAAAGGAACTTTAATTAGCTCTAAACTACAGCAAATCATTAACAATCAAGTCCATCTTTCAATCAGCAACATTTTAACATGTAACTAGCCTGTTCTTTCTACGTCACGGTACATTGAATAAGTGGTACTCACTGACCGCGAGGGATGGCGATTATAATCGATTTACACCTGCAGGGTTACCCGAACAACCCGTCACGTACGCCCGTACTCGATGTTGCCTACAACCACCATCACGGACGCCGTACGCAACTACCTTTCACCCGTTAGCCAAATGTTGAACCGGTCCAATCGCCCCGAGCAAGAGGTCTATGCACGCACATCTCAGTGCCGCCTGCCAATTTACACCTCGAGCTCTCAACCTACCCTCTGAACGACCAGCTAAGCCTCAACACCCAGCTACCCGAGTTACATCGGTTTCCCGGTTCCCATATAGCCGGTAGGTCTTCGGTACTGTTATAGCTTGTTCAACAGGCCCGCACACGGCTCGGTCCTCAATCGACACAAGCGGAGCTACAGCACACAGGCCCCAAAGTCCTGCTGCCCTTACCCTCCGCTTGGTCTCATTTTCTTGCCATGTGTTTCATGTGCTATCTCTACCCGAGTCGAGTGCCTCTAGCCTATGCTCGCGAGTAGTTCCAAGTACTCGACTTGTACCGAATCCTACCCTAACTTAGCTTTGCAGTAGCTAACGAGGTTTGCAATCCTAAACCCAACCCATGGTTTTCTTGGCTATGCATTTGGGTTCCAAACCAGACTCCAATGCAAAGAATAATAGTATTCAAAGATGTGCTCAAAACAATAAACATTTATAAAAAGGTTAATGCAAACCGGATCTTGCCTTGCTGCTCTTGGTCGTAGGCTAGCTGCTCCTCCGGAGTAACGAAGTCTAGGACTTCGGGTTCCTCCTCGACCTTAGCGACTACATGATATAAGACATACATGTATTAATTTGAATGCATTTATATTAAGTTTGAACTTGTGAAGCTTATAAGTCCCACTAGACGACTCAATGACTGTGAAACTTTTACTGGGGCTTGGTTACAACCTAAACAGAGATTTGGTCAAGTTTTAGTTGCAGCAAAGCTCATTTCAGCCCTCCACAATTAATTATGTACTTCACCTTAATTGAAGGCTTTTAGGGTGTTCTAAGTATTTTCACGAAACAAACTATGACTTTCTGAAAAATAGATTTTCAGAGGGTTCTAATGGAGTTGGTCTCACTTAATTTGAAGGTCCCTGTAAGGGCCTCAGTTTTTGACACCCATTTGCAGTGTTCATCCCCACACCACACACCTCCTTTGAGGAAAAATGATGAACACAAATAAAGAGCAAGTAACAATTATCAACATGCTCATTAGGGAACAAACTCACACATTGCAAAAGTGGTACTTCCCACATGTGATATAGATGGGCTGGACATATGAAAACTCCTACACTTTGCCAAGGATGTCCATGCCAAGTTTCACCCAAATTCAAAACATTTTTGAGGTCATCTTGGGTGTAGATAGGAAAGGGGCAGTTTGAAAACATATTCAAATTCAAACTGTTTTCACCCACTGAATTTAAAAGTGGAAGGCATATTCTTGCTCAGCACATTTTTGTGAGCTCACACACCAATTTTCACTCCATTTGGAGTTGATCTTGACATGAGCTAAGGGGGAGAAATTCAAACTTTATTTGAATTTCAAACTGCACTTGTGCTGAAATTCATTCAAACCAAACCTCATTTGAACTTTGATCAATTCAAATGGCTCTTGGGTGAATAATTTGAGTTGCCAAGGGTAGAATAGGGTTCACTGTTTACCACAGCTGTTAGGAATAAATTTCAGAGGTTAAAAGAGGAGTGGGACCCACATGTCAGCCTCAGCCTCAAAGCAAACCGACTGAACCACAGTTCAGTCGGTTCCCGGCTGTTGTGCGCGCGCGCCACCGAAGGGGCCGGCCGGCGCCAGCTCCTGCTGCGTGCCCCAAGCCGGAGACCAGACCGCCGAGCTATTTATTCCCTCCCCGGCGTGCCTCAGTCACCATTTCCCCGAGCTACCGACGTGCGCGACTGCTTTTCCCACTGCCATCGCCGCCGCTCGAGTTCCTGCTTGATCAAGCCGATCGCAGCTCCCTCTTTCCATTCCAAGGTCCCAGCAAGGTACTAGCAACCATCCTCCATCCTTCCCATTGATAGAAATCGATTGAAACCGAGTGATATCGGCTGTGCCGAAAGATCAAACTCGGAACTGGAAACCGCCGCACCTCGGGCTCTCGTGGACAGCCCAACCTGGGCGTTGTCACGCCCGAGCCAAGGCACCCTTGGACGCGCAAGTGATCGGTGCTGCTCATCCCCGAGCCACAGCTCGAGTGGTTGCTCACCGGCGGCGAATTTCCACTTTTCCCCTTTCTGTGTGCAGAACGACCCTCGGGTACGATTCTGTTTAATTCGTGCTCTAGAAAGGATTAGAGGGCCTCAGGCCACTCCCACACGAACTAGACACGGTGACGCACAAGTTGCCTTCACAACTCTGGGCCGGAGAACTTCTGTGCCCGGCGTAATTCAAGGTCTACTAATGGCGGAACGCACGGGGGGTATCGGGCGCACGGTGAGGACCTATTTCGGGCCTTCCCCGAGCTGCCCCGAGTTCATGTCGACCTTCTCTGAGGTCCACTGATACTCCCCGACCGGTTTCCCAAGTAGCTGAGGCACTAGGAGCATCAGCCGACATGGCCGAAGTCGTTCCGATATGGCGGCTCGTCGCCGACCATGCTCCGGCCGTTGTCATGAGCAGCTGACCCTCGGATCATGTTCCCCAAGTAAAAGTAGGCAGGGGCGGCCAGAATCAAGAAGTTTGAAGCTGTACAGCAGCCGGCGGCGAGCTCTCCGGCGAGGTCCCTCGGCGGCGGAGCGCGGGTGTCGCGAGGTTGAAGAAGGGGGTGGACCCCAGCTGTCAGCGGCCGATATTTTGAATCGGGATCCGGCTGCGGCCGGGATCGGGTGTGCTGGCGCGCAAAAGCCTTGTGGGCCGCGGTGTGCTGTCGCTTCGGCGTGCGACGCGTGTCCCCTGGGCCCACGCGCGAGTTTAAACTTTTCCCCGATTTTCAGATTTCCTTCAAACTTCAAATCCTTATAACTTTGGCTAGAAAGCTCCAAATCGAGTGAACCAAATTTTGCTGGATTCAGCTCTCTGAGTACTTTCCAGAAAATCAAGTTTCACTTCATGAAATTCCTTAATTCTCCAGAATTAATTCCTTAAAGTTTAAACTGTTAGGAATTTTAACTGGAGAATCCTTTGGAGGAAAATCCTGAAATTTTGCTGAGATGTTCACCAAAATATCCTTGAACTACCATAAAAATTTCAGATCCATTTGAGCTCATTTAGTCCACCTAATGGTGTGATTAGTAAAACTGTTCCAGAGAAAATAGAAAATGTTCAGAAACATTTTCAGAATTTTCTCTGAAATTGTTTAGCTCATATCTTTAGTTAGAGACTTCCAAATTAAGTGAGACCAATTCCATTAGAACCCTCTGAAAATCTAGTTTTCAGAAAGTCATAGTTTGTTTCATGAAAATACCTAGAACACCCTAAAAGCCTTTAATTAAGGTCAAGGACATAATTATTTGTGGAGGGCTCAAATGAGCTTTGCTGCAACTAAAACTTGACCAAGTCTCTGTTTAGGTTGTAACCAAGCCACAGTAAAAGTTTCACAGTCATTAGGTCTATCTAGTAAAGGTTATAGACTTCACAACTTCAAAGTTAATACAAAAGCATTTAATTAATACATACATTGTTCTTATCATGTAGTCGCTAAGGTCGAGGAGGAACCCGAAGTCCTAGACTTCGTTACTCCGGAGGAACAGCTAGCCTACGACCAAGAGCAGCAAGGCAAGCCCCGGTTTGCATTAACCATTTTATAAATTTTTATTGTTTTGAGCACATACTTGTTTTCTTTATGTTGTGCATCAGAGTCTTGTTTGGAAACCCCACTGCATAGCCAAGAAAACCATGGGTTGGGGTTTAGGATTGCAAACCCCGTTAGCCACTGCATTGCTAGGATAGAGTAGGATTCGGTACAAGTCGAGTAGTTGGAACTACTCGCGAGAATAGGCTAGAGGCACATTGCTCGGGTAGAGATAGCACATGATACACATGGCAAGAAAATGAGACCGAGCGGAGAGTAAGGGCAGCAGGACTTTGGGGCCTGTGTGCTGTAGCTCCGCTTGTGTCGATTGAGGACCGAGCCGTGTGCGGGCCTGTTGAACAAGCTAGAACAGTACCGAAGACCTACCGGCTATATGGGAACCGGGAAACTGATGTAACTCGGGTAGCTGGGTATTGAGGCATTGCCCGTCGTTCAGAGGGTAGGTTGAGAGCTCGAGGTGTAAATCAGCTGGCGGCACAGAGATGCGCGTGCAGGGACCTCTTGCTCGGGACGATGGGACCGGTTCAATATTTGGCTAACGGGTGAAAGGTAGTCGCGTACGGCGTCCGTGATGGTTGTTGTAGGCAACATCGAGTACGGGCGTACGTGACGGGTTGTTCGGGTAACCCTGCAGGTGTAAATCGATTATAATCGCCGTGCCTCGCGGTCAGTGAGTACCACTTGTTCACTGTACCGTGACGTAGAAAGAACAGGCTAGTTACATGTTAAAATGTTGCTGATTGAAAGTTGGATATTGATTGTTAATGATATGTTGTAGCTTAGTGCTAACTAAAGTTCTTTTCAACTTTGGGCAAAGTACATGAGAGAAATGCGTTTCTTGTTTGATTGCGGCTCTCTCATGTGCCTTAGCGTAAAGTTCTCCACAACCTGCTGCTAAAACTTGAAAGTAAGGTTCTACTAATTAGGCGAGTCCTTGCAAATGATTTTTACCTCATGCAACCCATCACCCTCATGTAGAAGTTTCATGTTTAGGTGAGACGGGTCAGACTTGCTGAGCCTTCGTGCTCACTGCTTGTGTTTGAAGCTTTTGCAGGGTTCTATGAGGGAGGGACTCCCGAAGAGGAGACGGAACCCCAGGAGGGGAACCCCGTCGAGTGGGAGTCGTGCACGCCGCAGAGTTAGTGTGCGAGTGTGCTAGCAAGGACACGTTCGAGGGCTGAACGTGCACTTGATGCTTAGTCTACGCCCGCGAGTGTGGACTAAACTTATTTTGATGTAAACATGTTAATAAACTTGTTTATGTAATAAAGCTTCCGCTTCCGCTTTGTACCTTTGACGTGTGTTATACGGTGTTGTGCAACGCAGCACCCCTCAGCGTGATCCTGGCTCGACAGGACCAGTGGGGTCGTGTCAGCGTGGTATCAGAGCTCGCTTGAGGTTTAACACAGTACAAAGGTCTTCTTTTTCAAAAATCCAGTGAGGAACGAGTTAGTAGCCCGTATAAGGATGTTATTAGTATATAGAAAGTGGCTTATTAACTTATTTGTTATGTCGGAAAATCGTGCATCTCGGGACGTTCATGTCTTGGGGGGTGCACGTAAGCGCTGTCCACCAGTGCGCACAAGCTGAAGGGTGGAGCCCCACGGGTGGCAGGTAACCCGACCCGCTTTGATATCCTCTACAACTCTTCATGTCGTTTGGGGTATTCGAGCAACGTCTGTCCCTGGCGTGCGTGGTGCAACATGGGAGACCCCGTCACGTGGTCTGAAACGTGAACACGTAACTCAAGGCGTGTTTGGCTTGAGAACATCCGGGCGAGTGATGACGGCCGGGTGTACAAACTGTATGGATTCCGGGCTCGGTGTGCAGCCGAGTCTGATGATTGTTTGAGTTTCTGCAGGTAGCCTTACCACGAAACGGTAGACGTGTAGCATCCGTGTGCGAGTGACGAGTAGTGCCACTGAACTAACGAAGCCGGCTAAATCCGGTATAGGTTTTTCCTTTGTGAGGACGTAGTACCGACATAATCTGGTGACGCCTCGACGTCACACCCAACTAAATGAACAACTTCATTTAAAAACTTGAAGGTTTTGATCCAAAGTAGTAAAACTTGATGTAACTCCTTCCCTTGAACAGGATATTCAAAGTTAATAAATTTTCAACTTATAGGATGTTAAGGACAGAGCACTCTGTTTTCAGCTAAATCAAGGCTGAAGTTAATCAGAGGTTAGAGGTTGAGTTCTTTCGAGGTTGGGGTCGTATGATACATTTCTGGAAAGCTTTGGAGGAGCTTTACAACTTTTCTGTTGAGTTCCAGAGGTGTTTCATCCCTTAACCACTCGAAAAATGCAGTAGAGTTGAAACTGTCCAGAAAACAGGACGGAGCAAAGACTCTCTGTAGACTCTCTGTAAATTAAGCATAACTTCCTGCATAAAAATCCAAAAATAGAAAATGAGGTGGTTCTGGGAAGCTTATGAGATGGGTTACAACTTTGTAACAGAAAGTTTTGTCAGATTAGGAACAGAATTAACTGGAATTCTTGGATCAAATCAGTACCTAAGGCAGGGAGGTGCTGTCCAATTGTTCCCAGAAATTCTGTTAACTTTGACATCTCATAACTTTTGAACCAGAGCAGATCTTAGGCCAACCAAATACTTTCTGGAAAGCTATTGAAGTTAACTTTAACTTTGATGTTGAGCTCCAGGACTGGTTTTGCTTTTAACCTGGCCTAAATCAGATTGATATGGAAACTGGTCAGGGCTGTCATGGGAACAGCAGATCAGCAGTCAAATTTGTTTAAAAATTTGAACTATGTTTCCAAGTGTTAAGGGTTCAATGACATATCTTATGTTATAACTCAATGGTTTACTGTTTAAATAAATATTTGACATTTCTCAAATATATTTTTACAGATGGCAGCAGATAAACGGTTGGAGAACGGGTGGGTAGTTTCCCACTGCTCTGACCGTAGCGGCTACCCGGGAGCATTGTGGCTAATGCTCCAATATTTCGGGTACAACCAGATGCCGCAATACTTCGCCAAGGAAGAAGGCGAAGAGGGGAACAAGACGTGGACGATCCATGTCGAGGTTCCTGCAGGGCCTACGCCACCCGGTTGGGTGCCATTCACCGTCACGGTGAGAGGAAGACAACCGGAAGGGATGTGGCAAGTGGCAGCCCGTGACACTATGTCACGTTTCTGCCAACTACACGTACAGGCTATGGAGGGAACTCCATACGCACTCGTTCCGGTGGAGGGACGAGCTCAGCATGTGTGGGAAGAGAGGTACCTAGAGGCAACAAACCCGAGTTGCCCAAGGTACAACCCCGCGGAGGCAAATCTCAGCCTCCAAATGAGGGCGGGAAACGCTGTGATGGACAGCCAAGCTGTTCATACGGAGCATCTCGCCACCAAGCTCAAGGAGAGCACAAGCCGTGGAGATCATTTTGAGAGTGCTCACAGTGCACTCCGCAATGTGCTCCTTCCGACGATCAAGCGACTGAATGAACAACACAATCAGTTGCGTCGTCTGAAGAAGGCAAAGAAGAAGAGCCGTGTTGACATTGCGGCGTTGCAAGAGCTGGTGCAGACCCTAACCCAGCAGAATGAGGACCTTGCTCAAGAGCGGGACGACGCTATTGAGGAAGGACAAGGCTGGGAAGAGGACTACAACCAGGCTATGGACGAGGTGCATGCATTGCAGGACCTCGTGCCCCCGGTATTGGGCGTACCGGTAGTCTTGGGTCTTCCAGCCATGGGAGAACCTGGAATGGGAGAAGAGGTGGTAGACCCCGAGCCACCAGCAGAGGTACCGGAGGAGGACGACCCACAGGAGGTCGAGTTCTACTCCGAGTAGGGGGTTACGGTTGCCAAGTAGGGCAGCTAGGGTAGCGTAACCCAACTTTTGTAATCGGTGACATGTCGTGTAGACAGTAGCGTATGTATAGGTAGTGACGACATGAGCACGACTTCTCGGAGATCCGAGAATAATGTATCTTGTATAAAGTTTATGCTTTATCAATATATGTGAATGTTGTGCAAGTTAATCATGCGTCGCTTCAATACTTACTCCTGTTTATGGAATTTTGAGTAAGACATGTGCTAATTGCTGCTGTGTTGAATTTCAGAATGACGCGTACTCGTGCCAACCCCGATGTTGGAGGTACTAGCCAAGGGGGAGAGACCTCCCAACCACCTCCCGAGGACTCCTCGGGACAGCAGCAGCAACAGCAACAGCAAACACCGCCACCGCCACTGCCAACGGTTACATTGGCCGACATTGTCGCGGCAATGGCGGGTTCACACCAGCAGCATACAGAGCTGCTGCAAACGTTAATTGCGAATACGTCTCGCCCAGAGAGACGTCAAGATCGTGAGGAGCGCCAACAGAGCTCCTACTCTGACTTCCTGGCGACTCATCCCCCTGTATTCTCAAGGGCGGATGAACCACTTGACGCGGACAACTGGCTCCGCGCCATAGAGATGAAGTTCGGGCTGCTCCAAATCAGCGAGCAGCGCAAGACTCAGTTCGCGGTCCAGCAGCTCCAAGGATCCGCGAGCGCGTGGTGGGCCAACTTTTGTGCTTCACAACCCACCGACCGAGTGATGACCTGGGCGGAGTTCCGGACGGCCTTCCGGGCCTATCATATACCGCCCGGTTTGATGAAGAGGAAGACGCAGGAATTCCTACACCTGCAACAAGGGAGCCGGAACGCGCTGGAGTACTCCAGAGCGTTCAACGATCTCGCACTCTACGCGTCGTATCACGCAGATACGGACGAGAAGCGGCGGGACCACTTTTACCAGGGGCTTAACCCGCTCCTGAAGGACAAGCTGGCGATGTTCAATCGCGGCAGCCTCAACGACATAATTGATGCTGCGATTGTTCAGGAAGACTCCGGCAAGGAGTTGGCGGCGGCAGAGCGAAAGCGAAGCGCGCCGCAGAGCAGCGGAGAAGGAGGCGGTCCTTCTCAGAAGTTTCGGATGGTGAATCGCCCACCATCAGGTCCGCGCTGGCAGCCACCACAGCGGTCGATGCCGTTCCGCGGTCGGCCGTATTCTTCACCGGCATTCCGGCCGGCACTGCCAGCACCACCGCAACAACAACAGCAGCAGCGGGCGATGCCGCGTGCGTTTGCACCTCCGCAACGCATGCCGGGCTTTCGTCCACCAAGTACTCCACCAGCAGCGGCCACATGTTACAAGTGTGGTCGTCCAGGACACTTCGCGAGCAGTTGCCCGGAGAGGCAAGGCGGCGGAGTGGTACCACAGTTTCCGGGGAGGAATCAACCCCGGAACCCTACTAATGCGCGGCGGGCAAACCCTAGGCCCGGTACTGTCCACCAGCTTGCCATTGAGGACGTGCCGGAGGGCGAGCCAATCCTTGCGGGTATGTTCCAACTCCACCAGCATCCCGCTATAGTACTATTTGATTCAGGCGCCACGCATAATTTTATTAGCCAAGCTTTCATTGCTAAACACAGCTTGCCAATACTACCCACCGATAGTCCATATTTAATTTGTTCACCGGGTGGGAAGATTTCAGCAAGCGTAATGGTCTCCAAAGCACCATTATGCTTAGCGGGTAGAGTGTACCCCACGTCTCTCATTATCTTAGAGGGACAGAAGGTCGATGTCATCCTAGGGATGTCGTGGTTAAACCGCCACGGCGCTGTTTTAGACACCGTCCTCCGAGTCGTGCACTTAAACTCAGGAGTGCACGGTTCTCACTCATTATTTCTGGACAGTCCAGAAATAAAACTTCCAAGTGTCTATCAAGCCACAACCATCAGATTGGAAGACATTCCAGTGGTCCGAGAATTCCCTGATGTATTCCCGGATGATTTGCCGGGGATGCCACCCGATAGAGAGGTGGAGTTCAAGATTGAACTTGCACCGGGAACCATGCCAATATCCCGAAGGCCGTACAAGATGGCGCCCAAGGAGTTGGCTGAACTGAAGACTCAGCTCACGGACCTTCTGGAGAAGGGTTTTATTAGGCCGAGCTCCTCGCCATGGGGCTGTTCGGCATTATTTGTCAAAAAGAAGGATGAAACGTTGCGGCTTTGCGTGGACTACCGTCCATTAAATGCCGTAACCATCAAGAACAAGTACCCGTTGCCACGGATCGACATGTTGTTTGATCAGTTGGTCGAAGCAAAGGTCTTTTCCAAGATGGATTTAAGATCCGGGTACCATCAGATTAAGATCAGGGCTGAGGACATTCCAAAGACAGCTTTTTCGACAAGGTACGGACTTTATGAGTACCTGGTCATGTCCTTTGGCCTAACCAATGCTCCAGCTCACTTCATGTACTTAATGAACTCGGTGTTCATGCCGGAGCTGGACAAGTTTGTCGTGGTCTTCATCGACGACATCCTGGTATATTCCAAGTCGGAGGAAGATCACAAGAAACATCTGCGTATAGTCTTGCAACGGCTGCGGGATCACAAGTTATACGCAAAGTTCAGCAAATGCGAGTTTTGGATATCGCAAGTGCCTTTCCTCGGGCATATCATCTCAGCGGAGGGTATCGCTGTGGACCCGAGCAAAATCACGCAAGTGCTGAATTGGAAATCCCCGAGAACTGTTCATGAGGTACGGAGTTTCCTCGGACTCGCGGGATATTATCGGAGGTTCATTCCGAACTTCTCGAAGATTGCCAAGCCAATGACAAAGCTGCTGAAGAAGGCTACCAAATATGTTTGGAGTCCAGCATGTGAAGCAGCATTCAAGGCTTTAGTCAAGCACCTGACATCAGCACCGGTTTTGGCGCAGCCAGACACAACAAAACCGTTCGATGTGTACTGCGATGCATCCGGCATTGGGCTCGGATGTGTGTTGATGCAAGACCGAAGGGTGGTCGCGTATGGGTCACGGCAGCTTAGGAATCATGAGCAAAATTATCCAACTCACGACTTGGAGCTCGCTGCCGTGGTACTTGCACTGAAAATGTGGAGGCACTACCTACTCGGTAACCTCGTACATTTATATACCGACCACAAAAGCCTCAAGTACATATTCACTCAGAAGGAGCTGAACATGAGGCAACGAAGATGGTTAGAACTGATAAAGGATTACGAGATAGAGATCCATTATCATCCGGGCAAGGCAAACGTTGTGGCAGACGCGCTAAGCCGCAAGTCACACGTCAATAATCTGACCATCACACCGTTGGAAGAGAGCGAACCACCACTACATGTGATTCCACATGGAGCTCTCTACAATCTAGCTTTGATCCCCACCATCCGTGAAGAGATAGCGGCAGCCCAGAAGAATGACAAGGGCATATCACATTTGCGGAGACGTGTAGACAGTGGGGAGTTGAAATGTTTCCGGAAGGACGGAGACGGCGTCCTATGGTTCAAGGACCGGATCGTCGTACCCCGAAACCCGGAGTTACGGAAGAAAATCTTTGATGAGGCTCACTTATCAAAGTTTTCTATTCACCCCGGCAGCAACAAGATGTATCAAGAACTCAGAAGCAAGTTTTGGTGGACACGGATGAAGCGAGAGACTGCAAAATACGTGTCCGAGTGTGATACATGTCGACGGGTGAAGGCAGACCACATGCGGAAACCGGGACTGCTGCAACCACTGGGCATTCCTGCCTGGAAGTGGGAGGACGTGAGCATGGATTTCGTCGTCGGTTTACCCACCACCTTACAGAAACATGATTCTGTGTGGGTGATCGTCGATCGGCTCACCAAAGTTGCCCATTTCATCCCGGTCAACACCAACTACAACGCCAAGAAGTACGCTGAACTGTACATCTCACGGATCCTATGCTTATACGGCGTACCCCGTACTATCGTATCGGACCGGGGCACTTTATTTGTGTCCCGTTTTTGGGAGCAGCTCCACGCTGCCTTGGGGACGAAGCTGATCCGTAGTTCAGCCTACCACCCGCAGACGGATGGGCAAACGGAGCGGGTAAATCAAATCTTAGAAGACATGCTACGAGCTTGCGCTATCGACCACGGCAAGAACTGGGATGATCACTTGCCGTTAGCCGAGTTCTCGTACAACAATGGGTACCAAGCCAGCATCAAGATGGCGCCCTACGAGGCGCTATACGGGAGAAAATGCCGCACACCATTGAATTGGTGTGAGTCTGGCGAGAGGGTTACCTTCGGGATTGATCTTGTCAACAACGCGGAAGAAAAGGTTCGATTAATTCAAGCGAACCTAAAAGCCGCTCAATCCCGACAGAAACAGTATGCGGACCGGAGAAGGCGTCCGTTACAATTCGAAGCTGGAGACCACGTATATCTACGAGTGTCTCCAATGAAGGGCGTAAACAGATTTGGGGTGAGAGGAAAGTTAGCACCCCGATTCATCGGTCCATTCCAGATTACCGAAAGATGTGGATCGGTGGCATACCGGCTAACATTACCAGAAGCACTTTCCGGTGTGCACGACGTCTTTCACATTTCCCAGCTGAGGAAGTGTCTCAAGCTATCAACTACCGTTCAGCTGGAAGACATTGAAGAACTGCAACCGGATCTCACCTATCGGGAGTAACCGGTGCAGATTATTGATGAAAAGGCCCGAACCACACGCAACCGTACGTTGTGGTTCTACAAGGTTCTGTGGAGTAATCACTCCATGGATGAAGCGACATGGGAGAGCGAAGAATTCCTTCGCACTAACTACCCCGACTTTCTCACGTCGCATATCCGGTAATTTTTCCACCGTCCTCTCTCTCATTTTCACCTTATAATCTCGGGACGAGATTCTTTTAAGGGGGGAGGAATGTAAGGGCCTCAGTTTTTGACACCCATTTGCAGTGTTCATCCCCACACCACACACCTCATTTGAGGAAAAATGATGAACACAAATAAAGAGCAAGTAACAATTATCAACATGCTCATTAGGGAACAAACTCACACATTGCAAAAGTGGTACTTCCCACATGTGATATAGATGGGCTGGACATATGAAAACTCCTACACTTTGCCAAGGATGTCCATGCCAAGTTTCACCCAAATTCAAAACATTTTTGAGGTCATCTTGGGTGTAGATAGGAAAGGGGCAGTTTGAAAACATATTCAAATTCAAACTGTTTTCACCCACTGAATTTAAAAGTGGAAGGCATATTCTTGCTCAGCACATTTTTGTGAGCTCACACACCAATTTTCACTCCATTTGGAGTTGATCTTGACATGAGCTAAGGGGGAGAAATTCAAACTTTATTTGAATTTCAAACTGCACTTGTGCTGAAATTCATTCAAACCAAACCTCATTTGAACTTTGATCAATTCAAATGGCTCTTGGGTGAATAATTTGAGTTGCCAAGGGTAGAATAGGGTTCACTGTTTACCACAGCTGTTAGGAATAAATTTCAGAGGTTAAAAGAGGAGTGGGACCCACATGTCAGCCTCAGCCTCAAAGCAAACCGACTGAACCACAGTTCAGTCGGTTCCCGGCTGTTGTGCGCGCGCGCCACCGAAGGGGCCGGCCGGCGCCAGCTCCTGCTGCGTGCCCCAAGCCGGAGACCAGACCGCCGAGCTATTTATTCCCTCCCCGGCGTGCCTCAGTCACCATTTCCCCGAGCTACCGACGTGCGCGACTGCTTTTCCCACTGCCATCGCCGCCGCTCGAGTTCCTGCTTGATCAAGCCGATCGCAGCTCCCTCTTTCCATTCCAAGGTCCCAGCAAGGTACTAGCAACCATCCTCCATCCTTCCCATTGATAGAAATCGATTGAAACCGAGTGATATCGGCTGTGCCGAAAGATCAAACTCGGAACTGGAAACCGCCGCACCTCGGGCTCTCGTGGACAGCCCAACCTGGGCGTTGTCACGCCCGAGCCAAGGCACCCTTGGACGCGCAAGTGATCGGTGCTGCTCATCCCCGAGCCACAGCTCGAGTGGTTGCTCACCGGCGGCGAATTTCCACTTTTCCCCTTTCTGTGTGCAGAACGACCCTCGGGTACGATTCTGTTTAATTCGTGCTCTAGAAAGGATTAGAGGGCCTCAGGCCACTCCCACACGAACTAGACACGGTGACGCACAAGTTGCCTTCACAACTCTGGGCCGGAGAACTTCTGTGCCCGGCGTAATTCAAGGTCTACTAATGGCGGAACGCACGGGGGGTATCGGGCGCACGGTGAGGACCTATTTCGGGCCTTCCCCGAGCTGCCCCGAGTTCATGTCGACCTTCTCTGAGGTCCACTGATACTCCCCGACCGGTTTCCCAAGTAGCTGAGGCACTAGGAGCATCAGCCGACATGGCCGAAGTCGTTCCGATATGGCGGCTCGTCGCCGACCATGCTCCGGCCGTTGTCATGAGCAGCTGACCCTCGGATCATGTTCCCCAAGTAAAAGTAGGCAGGGGCGGCCAGAATCAAGAAGTTTGAAGCTGTACAGCAGCCGGCGGCGAGCTCTCCGGCGAGGTCCCTCGGCGGCGGAGCGCGGGTGTCGCGAGGTTGAAGAAGGGGGTGGACCCCAGCTGTCAGCGGCCGATATTTTGAATCGGGATCCGGCTGCGGCCGGGATCGGGTGTGCTGGCGCGCAAAAGCCTTGTGGGCCGCGGTGTGCTGTCGCTTCGGCGTGCGACGCGTGTCCCCTGGGCCCACGCGCGAGTTTAAACTTTTCCCCGATTTTCAGATTTCCTTCAAACTTCAAATCCTTATAACTTTGGCTAGAAAGCTCCAAATCGAGTGAACCAAATTTTGCTGGATTCAGCTCTCTGAGTACTTTCCAGAAAATCAAGTTTCACTTCATGAAATTCCTTAATTCTCCAGAATTAATTCCTTAAAGTTTAAACTGTTAGGAATTTTAACTGGAGAATCCTTTGGAGGAAAATCCTGAAATTTTGCTGAGATGTTCACCAAAATATCCTTGAACTACCATAAAAATTTCAGATCCATTTGAGCTCATTTAGTCCACCTAATGGTGTGATTAGTAAAACTGTTCCAGAGAAAATAGAAAATGTTCAGAAACATTTTCAGAATTTTCTCTGAAATTGTTTAGCTCATATCTTTAGTTAGAGACTTCCAAATTAAGTGAGACCAATTCCATTAGAACCCTCTGAAAATCTAGTTTTCAGAAAGTCATAGTTTGTTTCATGAAAATACCTAGAACACCCTAAAAGCCTTTAATTAAGGTCAAGGACATAATTATTTGTGGAGGGCTCAAATGAGCTTTGCTGCAACTAAAACTTGACCAAGTCTCTGTTTAGGTTGTAACCAAGCCACAGTAAAAGTTTCACAGTCATTAGGTCTATCTAGTAAAGGTTATAGACTTCACAACTTCAAAGTTAATACAAAAGCATTTAATTAATACATACATTGTTCTTATCATGTAGTCGCTAAGGTCGAGGAGGAACCCGAAGTCCTAGACTTCGTTACTCCGGAGGAACAGCTAGCCTACGACCAAGAGCAGCAAGGCAAGCCCCGGTTTGCATTAACTATTTTATAAATTTTTATTGTTTTGAGCACATACTTGTTTTCTTTATGTTGTGCATCAGAGTCTTGTTTGGAAACCCCACTGCATAGCCAAGAAAACCATGGGTTGGGGTTTAGGATTGCAAACCCCGTTAGCCACTGCATTGCTAGGATAGAGTAGGATTCGGTACAAGTCGAGTAGTTGGAACTACTCGCGAGAATAGGCTAGAGGCACATTGCTCGGGTAGAGATAGCACATGATACACATGGCAAGAAAATGAGACCGAGCGGAGAGTAAGGGCAGCAGGACTTTGGGGCCTGTGTGCTGTAGCTCCGCTTGTGTCGATTGAGGACCGAGCCGTGTGCGGGCCTGTTGAACAAGCTAGAACAGTACCGAAGACCTACCGGCTATATGGGAACCGGGAAACTGATGTAACTCGGGTAGCTGGGTATTGAGGCATTGCCCGTCGTTCAGAGGGTAGGTTGAGAGCTCGAGGTGTAAATCAGCTGGCGGCACAGAGATGCGCGTGCAGGGACCTCTTGCTCGGGACGATGGGACCGGTTCAATATTTGGCTAACGGGTGAAAGGTAGTCGCGTACGGCGTCCGTGATGGTTGTTGTAGGCAACATCGAGTACGGGCGTACGTGACGGGTTGTTCGGGTAACCCTGCAGGTGTAAATCGATTATAATCGCCGTCCCTCGCGGTCAGTGAGTACCACTTGTTCACTGTACCGTGACGTAGAAAGAACAGGCTAGTTACATGTTAAAATGTTGCTGATTGAAAGTTGGATATTGATTGTTAATGATATGTTGTAGCTTAGTGCTAACTAAAGTTCTTTTCAACTTTGGGCAAAGTACATGAGAGAAATGCGTTTCTTGTTTGATTGCGGCTCTCTCATGTGCCTTAGCGTAAAGTTCTCCACAACCTGCTGCTAAAACTTGAAAGTAAGGTTCTACTAATTAGGCGAGTCCTTGCAAATGATTTTTACCTCATGCAACCCATCACCCTCATGTAGAAGTTTCATGTTTAGGTGAGACGGGTCAGACTTGCTGAGCCTTCGTGCTCACTGCTTGTGTTTGAAGCTTTTGCAGGGTTCTATGAGGGAGGGACTCCCGAAGAGGAGACGGAACCCCAGGAGGGGAACCCCGTCGAGTGGGAGTCGTGCACGCCGCAGAGTTAGTGTGCGAGTGTGCTAGCAAGGACACGTTCGAGGGCTGAACGTGCACTTGATGCTTAGTCTACGCCCGCGAGTGTGGACTAAACTTATTTTGATGTAAACATGTTAATAAACTTGTTTATGTAATAAAGCTTCCGCTTCCGCTTTGTACCTTTGACGTGTGTTATACGGTGTTGTGCAACGCAGCACCCCTCAGCGTGATCCTGGCTCGACAGGACCAGTGGGGTCGTGTCAGTCCCTAGCTAAAGATATGAGCTAAACAATTTCAGAGAAAATTCTGAAAATGTTTCTGAACATTTTCTATTTTCTCTGGAACAGTTCCACTAATCACACCATTAGGTGGATCAAATGAGCTCAAATGGATCTCAAATTTTTATGGTAGTTCAGGGGTATTTCGGTGAACATCCCAGCAAAATTTTAGGATTTTCTTTAAAGGATTCTCCAGTTAAAATTCCAAACCGTTTAAATTTTGAGGAATTAATTATGGAGAAATAAGGATTTTCATGAAGTGAAACTTGATTTGCTGGAAATTGCTCAGAGATCTGAATCCAACAAAATTTGGTTCACTCGATTTGGAGCTTTCTAGCCAAAGTTATGAGGATTTGAAGTTTGAAGGAAATCTGAAAATCGAGGAAAAAGTTTAAACTCGCGGGTGGGCCCTGGGGACACACGTCGCCTACTGAGGTGTCGGCACACCGTAGCCTACGGGGTTCCAGCGCGCCAGCACAACAGATCCCGGCCACACCCGATCCCGGTTTGAATTTTTGAGCCGCTGATGCGTGGGCCAGCCGGCTTCTTCTTCCTCCCGACGCCCACACTCTGCCGCCGGGGTATCTCGCCGGAGGGCTCGCCGTCGGCTTCTGTAAAGCTCCAAACTTCACGATTTTGGCCGCCTCTGCCTATTTCCACTCGAGGAACAGGATTCTTGGGTCAGCTCGCCATGAAAATGGGCGCCACATGGTCGGCGACAAGCAGCAGCCTCGGGAGAACTTCGGCCGCGTTGCCCGTCCTCCCTAGCACCTAACCCGATCGAGCTAAGGGTCGTCGAGTATCAATGGACCATAGGAAAGGTCGACATGAGCTCTACGGAGCCTGGGAAGGGCTGTGTTGGGCTGTCACCGTGTGACCTAGGTCGGAAATCGGAATTTCTACTAAAACTCAAAGAACAGCGTTTTCCCTCCAGGGTTCTTCGTGGTTCCTGCTCCTATGGATCCGCACGGGCTACTAGAAGTGATCCTCTCCATGAGAGGATGAGTGATGCAGTGTGGCTTACGAATTTCTCGGATCGGTGCAGACGTCACTTTTGCACACCGTCGGGAAAACATGAAATTCCGGCTTTAGCAGTGCTTGTCACGCCGCCGGAGCTCGCGGGAGAGAAAGAGGGGTTGAAGACGATCCTCTTTGCTATTTACAGCTCCGTGAACGGTGGGCTGTGGTGGCCGGAAGGACGGTTCCCGCAGCCGCGGCTCGAGCTGAACCGGCAGAGACAAGATCACCGCGGTGGAGCTCGGGGAAGACCGCGCAGGGTCTGGACCCGATGCGAAGGTGTCAAAGATGGCTTGGCGCACCCGGTGCTGGTCTCAGATCGCCAGGAGGGTCACTGGATTGGCCGGGCGACAAGGAACCGAAAGTTCACTCGGGCGGCGAGGTGCTTCGGCTTTTTGGGTGGAAGTGCGACGAGGCAGCGGTGAAGACCCCTGCGACTGCTCGGGCGTGCAGATAAGGGCCCTGCGAGGCGGTTCACCGGCCGAGGGCGGCAAGCAGCTGCTGTCCTCGCCGTTTCTTCGCCGTGGCGGTCGCTGCAGCACGCGCGAGTACCCGAGCTGAGCTCTCAGTCGGTTTCTTTTGCCTCAGTGGCTGACATGTGGGTCCCACCCGGGGTTTTAACCTCTGAAATTCACCCCTAATCACTGTTGTAAACAGTGAGCCCCAAAATACCCATGGTGATTCAAATTATTCACCCATGAGCCATTTGAATTGATTAGAATTCAAATTTGGTTTGGTTTGAATGAATTTCAGCACAAGTTCAGTTTGAAATTGAAATAAAGTTTGAATTTGCCCCACTTAGATCATGTCAAGATGAACTCCAAATGGAGTGAAAATTGGTGTGGGAGCGCACAAAAATGTGCTGAATAAGAATATGCTTCCCACTTTTGAATTCATGGGATAAAAACAGTTTGAATTTGAATATGGTTTCAAACTGCCCTCTTTATAACTATACCCAAAATGACCTCAAAAAGGTTTTGAAAACTTGGCATGGACATCCCTAGCAATGTGTAGGAGTTTTCATATGCCCAGCCCATCTATATCACATGTGGAAAATGCCACTTTTGCAATATGTGAGTTTGTTCTCTAATGAGCATGTTGATGGTGGTTACTTGCTCTTCATTTGTGTTCATCATCTTTCCTCAAATGAGGTGTGTGTGTATGGTGATGAACACTTCAAATATGTGTCAAAAACTGAGGCCCTTACATTCCTCCCCCCTTAAAAGAATCTCGTCCTGAGATTATAAGGTGAAAATGAGAGAGAGGACGGTGGAAGATTACCGGATATGCGACGTGAAAAAGTTGGGGTAGTTGGTGCGAAGAAATTCTTCGCTCTCCCATGTCGCTTCGTCCACGGAGTGATTACTCCATAGAATCTTGTAGAACCACAACGTACGGTTGCGTGTGGTTCGGGCCCTTTCGTCAATAATTTGAACCGGTTCCTCCCGATAGGTGAGATCCGGTTGCAGTTCTTCAATGCCTTCCAGCTGAACGGTAGTTGATAGCTTGAGACACTTCCTCAGCTGGGAAATGTGAAAGACGTCATGCACACCGGAAAGTGCTTCTGGTAATTGTAGCCGGTATGCCACTGATCCACGTCTTTCGGTAATCTGAAATGGACCGATGAATCGGGATGCCAACTTTCCTCTCACCCCAAATCTGTTTACGCCCTTCATTGGGGACACACGTAGGTATACGTGATCCCCCACTTCGAATTGTAATGGGCGTCTTCTCCGGTCCGCATACTGTTTCTGACGGGATTGAGCGGCTTTTAGGTTCGCTTGAATCAGTCGAACCTTTTCTTCTGCGTTGTTGATGAGGTCAATCACGAAGGTAACCCTTTCGCCACACTCACACCAATTTAATGGTGTACGGCATTTTCTCCCGTATAGCGCCTCGTAGGGCGCCATCTTTATGCTGGCTTGGTACCCATTGTTGTACGAGAACTCGGCTAACGGCAAGTGATCATCCCAATTCTTGCCGTGGTTGATAGCGCAAGCTCGTAGCATGTCTTCCAAGATCTGATTTACCCGCTCCGTTTGCCCGTCCGTCTGCGGGTGGTAGGCCGAACTACGAATCAGCTTCGTCCCCAATGCAGTGTGTAGCTGCTCCCAAAAACGGGACACAAATAAAGTGCCCCGATCCGATATGATGGTACGGGGTATGCTGTACAAGCATAGGATCCGTGAGATGTACAGTTCAGCGTACTTCTTGGCGTTGTAATTGGTGTTGACCGGGATGAAATGGGCAACTTTGGTGAGCCGATCGACGATCACCCACACAGAATCATGTTTTTGGAAGGTGGTGGGTAAGCCGAC
Organism: Neostapfia colusana; assembly: GCA_030760725.1. NCBI lineage: Eukaryota > Viridiplantae > Streptophyta > Magnoliopsida > Poales > Poaceae > Neostapfia > Neostapfia colusana. Next base: position 37,472,869 of record JASWHV010000013.1, on the reverse strand, counting down.
GATGAAGTCCATGCTCACATCCTCCCACTTCCAGGCAGGAATGCCCAGTGGTTGCAGCAGTCCCGGTTTCCGCATATGGTCTGCCTTCACCCTTCGACATGTATCACACTCGGAAACGTACTTCGCGATCTCCTGCTTCATCCATGTCCACCAAAACTTGCTTCTGAGTTCTTGATACATCTTGTTGCTGCCGGGGTGAATAGAAAACATTGACAAGTGAGCCTCATAAAAGATTTTCTTCCGTAATTCTGGGTTACGGGGTACGACGATCCGGTCCTTGAACCATAGGACGCCGTCTCCGTCCTTCCGGAAACATTTCAACTCCCCACTATCTACACGTCTCCGCAAACGCGACATGCCCTTGTCATTCTTCTGGGCTGCCGCTATTTCTTCACGGATGGTGGGGATCAAAGCTAGGTTGTAGAGAGCTCCATGTGGAGTCACATGCAGTGGTGGTTCGCTCTCTTCCAACAGTGTGATGGTCAGATTGTTGACGTGTGACTTGCGGCTCAGCGCATCAGCCACTACGTTTGCCTTGCCCGGATGATAATGGATCTCTATTTCGTAATCCTTTATCAGTTCTAACCATCTTCGTTGCCTCATGTTCAGCTCCTTCTGAGTGAATATGTACTTGAGGCTTTTGTGGTCGGTATATAAATGTACGAGGTTACCGAGTAGGTAGTGCCTCCACATTTTCAGTGCAAGTACCACGGCAGCGAGCTCCAAGTCGTGGGTTGGATAATTCTGCTCATGGTTTCTAAGTTGCCGTGATCCATACGCGGCCACTCTTCGGTCTTGCATCAGCACACATCCGAGCCCAATGCCGGATGCATCGCAGTACACATCGAACGGTTTTGTTGTGTCTGGCTGCGCCAAAACCGGTGCTGATGTCAGGTGCTTGACTAAAGCCTTGAATGCTGCTTCACATGCTGGACTCCAAACATATTTGGTAGCCTTCTTCAGCAGCTCCGTCATAGGCTTGGCAGTCTTCGAGAAGTTCGGAATGAACCTCCAATAATATCCCGCGAGTCCGAGGAAACTCCGTACCTCGTGAACAGTTCTCGGGGATTTCCAATTCAGCACTTGAGTGATCTTGCTCGGGTCTACAGCGATACCCTCCGCTGAGATGATATGCCCAAGGAAAGGCACTTGAGATATCCAGAACTCGCATTTGCTGAATTTCGCGTATAGCTTGTGATCCCGCAGCCGTTGCAAGACTATACGCAGATGCTCCTTGTGATCTTCCTCCGACATGGAATATACCAGGATGTCGTCGATGAAGACCACGACAAACTTGTCCAGCTCCGGCATGAATACCGAGTTCATTAAATACATGAAGTGAGCTGGAGCATTGGTGAGGTCGAAGGACATGACCAGGTACTCATAAATTCCGTACCTTGTCGAGAAAGCCGTTTTCGGAATATCCTCCGCCCTTATCTTAATCTGATGGTACCCAGATCTTAAGTCCATCTTGGAAAAGATCTTTGCTTCGACCAACTGATCAAACAACATGTCGATCCGTGGCAACGGGTACTTGTTCTTGATGGTTACGGCATTTAATGGACGATAGTCCACGCAAAGCCGCAACGTCTCATCCTTCTTCTTCACAAATAATGCCGAACAGCCCCATGGCGAGGAGCTCGGCCTAATAAAACCCTTCTCCAGAAGGTCCGTGAGCTGAGTCTTCAGATCAGTCAATTCCTTGGTCGCCATCTTGTACGGCCTTCGGGATATTGGCATGGTTCCCGGTGAAAGTTCAATCTTGAACTCCACCTCTCAATCGGGCGGCATCCCCGGTAAATCTTCCTGGAACACGTCAGGGAACTCTCGGACTACTGGAATATCTTCCAATCTGATGGTTGTGGCTTGATAGACACTTGGAAGTTTTATTTCTGGACTGTCCAGAAATAATGAGTGAGACTCGTGCACTTCTGAGTTCAGGTGCACAACTCGGAGGACGGTGTCTAAAACAGCGCCGTGGCGGGTAAACCACGACATCCCTAAGATGACATCGACCTTTTTTCCCTCTAAGATTATGAGAGACGTAGGGTAGACTCTACCCTCTAAGCACAATGGCGCTTTTGGGACCATCATGCTTGCTGAGATTTTCCCACCCGGTGAACAGATCACAAAAGGACTATCGGTGGGTAGTATTTGCAAGCTATATTTATCAATGAAAGCTTGGCTAATGAAGCTATGCATGGAGCCTGAATCAAATAGTACTATGGCGGGATGCTGGTGGAGTTGGAACATACCCGCAAGGATTGGCTCGCCCTCCGGCACGTCCTCTATGGCAAGCTGGTGGACGGTGCCGGGCCTAGGGTTTGCCCGCCGCGCATTAGTAGGGTTCTGGGGTTGATTCCTCCCCGGAAATTGCGGTGCCACTCCACCGCCTTGCCTCTCCGGGCAACTGCTCGCGAAGTGTCCTGGATGACCACACTTGTAACATGTGGCCGCTGCTGGTGTAGTGCTCGGGGGACGAAAGCCCGGCATGCGCTGCTGAGGTGCATACGCACGCGGCATCGTCCGCTGCTGCTGTTGTGGTTGCGGAGGTGGTACTGGCAGTGCCGGCCTGAATGCCGGTGAAGAGTACGACCGACTGCGGAAAGGCATCGACATTTGGGGTGGCTGCCAGCGTGAACCTGATGGTGGGCGATTCACCATCCGAAACTTCTGAGAAGGACCGCATCCTTCTCCACTGCTCTGCAGCGCGCTTCGCTTTCGCTCTGCCGCCGCTAACTCCTTGCCGGAGTCCTGAACAATCGCAGCATCAATGATGTCATTGAGGTTGCCGCGATTGAACATCGCCAACTTGTCCTTCAGGAGCGTGTTAAGCCCCTGGTAAAAGTGGTCCCGCCGCTTCTCGTCAGTATCTGCGTGATACGACGCGTAGAGCGCGAGATCGTTGAATGCCCTGGAGTATTCCAGCGCGTTCCGGCTCCCTTGCTGCAGGTGTAAGAACTCCTGCGTCTTCCTCTTCATCAAACCTGGCGGTATGTGATAGGCCCTGAAGGCCGTCCGGAACTCCGTCCAGGTCATCACTCGGTCGGTGGGCTGTGAAGCACAGAAGTTGGCCCACCACGCGCTCGCGGATCCTTGGAGCTGCTGGACCGCGAATTGAGTCTTGCACTGCTCGCTTATCTGGAGCAGCCTGAACTTCATCTCTATCGCGCGGAGCCAGTTGTCCACGTCAAGAGGTTCATCCGCCCTTGAAAATACCGGGGGATGAGTCGCCAGGAAGTCGGAGTAGGAGCTCTGTTGACGCTCCTCACGGTCTTGACGTCTCTCTGGGCGAGACGTATTGGCGATAAGCGTTTGCAGCAACTCCGTGTGCTGCTGATGTGAACCCGCCATTGCCGCAACGATGTCGGCCAATGTAACCGTTGGCAGTGGCGGTGGCGGTGTTTGCTGTTGCTGTTGCTGCTGCTGCTGTCCCGAGGAGTCCTCGGGAGGTGGTTGGGAGGTCTCTCTCCCTTGGCTAGTACCCCCAACATCAGGGTTGGCACGAGTACGCATCATTCTGAAATTCAAAACAGCAGCGATTAGCACATGTCTTACTTAAAATTCCATATGTAACAGTAGGTATTGAAGTGACACATGATTAATTTTCACAACATTCACATATATTGATAAAGCATAAACTTTATACAAGATACATTGTTCTCGGTTCTCCGAGAAGTCGTGCTCATGTCGTCACTACCTATACATACTCTACTGCATACACCACATGTCACCGATTACAAAAGTTGGGTTGCACTACCCTAGCTGCCCTACTTGGCAACTGTAACCCCTACTCGGAGTAGAACTCGACCTCCTGTGGGTCGTCCTCCTCCGGTACCTCTGCTGGTGGCTCTGGATCTACCACCTCTTCGCCCATCTCGGGTTCTCCCATTGCTGGAAGGCCCAAGACCACCGGTATGCCCAATACCGGAGGTACGAGGTCCTGCAAAGCATGCACCTCATCCATAGACTGGTTGTAGTCCTCTTCCCAGCCTTGCCCTTCCTCAATAGCGTCGTCTCGCTCTTGAGTATGGTCCTCGTTCTGCTGGGTCTGATTCTGTACCAGTTCTTGCAACGCCGCGATGTCGACATGGCTCTTCTTCTTTGCCTTCTTCAGACGATGCAACTGGTTGTGTTGTTCATTCAGTCGCTTGATCGTCAGAAGGAGCACATTGCGGAGTGCGCTGTGAGCACTCTCAAAATGGTCTCCACGGCTCGTGCTCTCCTTGAGCTTTGTGGCGAGATGCTCCGTATGAACAGCTTGGCCGTCCATCACGGCGTTTCCCGCCCTAATCTAGAGGCTGAGATTTTCCTCCGCGGGGCTGTACCTTGGGCAACTCGGGTCCGTTGCCTCTAGGTACCTCTCTTCCCACACATGCTGAGCCCTTCCCTCCACCGGAACGAGTGCGTATGGAGTGACCTCCATAGCCTGCACGTGTAGTTGGCAGAAATGTGACATGGTGTCACGGGCTGCCACTTGCCACATCCCTTCCGGTTGTCTTCCTCTCATCGTGACGGTGAACGGCACCCAACCGGGTGGCGTAGGTCCTGCAGGGACTTCGATATGGATTGTCCACGTCTTGTTCCCCTCTTCGCCTTCTTCCTTGGCGAAGTACTGCGGCATCTGATTGTATCCGAAATATTGAAGCATCTGCCTCAATGCTTCCGGATAGCCGTTGCGGTGAGAACAGTGGGATACCACCCACCCGTTCTCCAACTGTTTGTCTGTTGTCATCTGTAAAAATATATTTGATAGATGTCAAATATTTATTTAAACAGTAAACCACTGAGTTATAACATAAGACATGTCATTGAACCCATCAAACTTGGAAACATAGTTCAAATTTTAAACAAATTTGACTGCTGATCTGCTGTTCACATGACAGCCCTGACCAGTTTCCATTTCAACCTTATTTAGGCCATGCTAAAGGCAAAACCAGTTCTGGGGCTTATCATCAAAGTTAAAGCTAACTTCAATAGCTTTCCAGAAAGTAATTGCTTGGCCTAAGATCTGTCCTGGTTCGAAAGTTTTGAGAGGTTAAAGTTAACAGAATTTCTGGAGAAAATTGGACAGCACCTCCCTGCTTTAGGTACTGATTTGATCCAAGAATTCCAGTTAATTCTGTTCCTAATCCGACAAAACTTTCTGTTACAAAGTTATAACCCATCTCATAAGCTTTCCAGAACTACCTCATTTTCTATTTTTGGACTTTTATGCAGGAAGGTATACTCAATTTACAGAGAGTTTACAGAGAGTCTTTGCTCTGTCCTGTTTTCTGGACAGTTTCAACTCCACTGCATTTTTCGATTGGTTATGGGATGAAACACCTCTGTACCTCAACAGAAAAATTGTAAAGCTCTTCCAAAGCTTTCCATAAATGTATCATATGACCCCAACCTCGAAAGAACTCAACCTCTAACCTCTGATTAACTTCAGCATTGATTCAGCTGAAAACAGAGTGCTCTGTCCTTAACAACCCATAAGTTGAAAACTTGTTAACTTTGAATATCCTGTTCAAGGGAAGGAGTTACATCAAGTTTTACTACTTTAGATCAAAGCCTTCAAGTTTTAAATGAAGTTGTTCATTTAATGGGGTGTGACGTCGATGCGTCACCAGATTATATCGGTACTACGTCCTCACAAAGAAAAACCTATACCGGATTTAGCCGGCTTCGTTAATTCAGTTGCACTAAACGTCACTCGCACACGGATGCTACACGTCTACCGTTTCGTGGTTAGACTACCTGCAGAAACTCAAACAATTGTCAGACTCAGCTGCACACCGAGCCCGGTATCCATACAGTTCGTACACCCGGCCGTCATCACTCGACCGGATGTTCTCAAGCCAAACATGCCTTGAGTTACGTGTTCACGTTTCAGACCACGTGACGGGGTCTCCCAAATTGCACCATGCACGCCAGGGACAGACGTTGCTTGAATACCCCAAACGACATGAAGAGTCGTAGAGGATATTAAAGCGGGTCGGGTTACCTGCCACCCGTGGGGCTCCACCCTTCAGCTTGTGCGCACTGGTGGACAGCGCTTACGTGTACCCCCCAAGACATAAACGTCCCGAGATACACGATTTTCTGACATAGACAGATAGGTTAGTACGCCATTTTCTATATGCTAATAACATCCTTATACGGGCTACTAACTCGTTCCTCACTGGATTTTTGAAAAAAGATGACCTTTGTAGTGCGTTAAACCTCAAGCGAGCTCTGATACCATCGCTGACACGAACCCACGGTCTTGTCGAGCCAGGATCACGCTGAGGGGTACTGCGTTGCACAGCACCGAATAACACACATCAAAGGTACAAAGCGGAAGCGAAATTTTATTACATAAACGAGTTTATGAACATGTTTACAGAAAAATATGTCGTCTACACTCACGGGCGTAGACTATGCATCATGTTCACGTTCAGCCCTTGAACGTGTCCTTGCTAGCACACACACACTAACTCTGCGGCGTGCACGACTCCCACTCGACGGGGTTCCCCTCCTGGGGTTCCGTCTCCTCTTCGGGAGTCCCTTCCTCATAGAACCCTGCAAAAGTTTCAAACACAAGCAGTGAGCACGAAGACTCAGCAAGTCTGACCCATCTCACCTAAACATGAAACTTCTACATGAGGGGTGAGGGGTTACATGACGTAAAAATCATTTGCAAGGACTTGCCTAATTAGTAGAACCTTACTTTCAAGTTTTAGCAGCAGGTTGTGGAGAACCTTACGCTAAGGCACATGAGAGAGCCGCAATCAAACAAGAAACGCATTTCTCTCATGTACATTTCCCAAAGTTGAAAGGAACTTTAATTAGCTCTGAACTACAGCAAATCATTAACAATCAAGTCCATCTTTCAATCAGCAACATTTTAACATGTAACTAGCCTGTTCTTTCTACGTCACGGTACATTGAACAAGTGGTACTCACTGACCGCGAGGGACGGTGATTATAATCAATTTACACCTGCAGGGTTACCCGAACAACCCGTCACGTACGCCCGTACTCGATGTTGCCTACAAAAACCATCACGGACGCCGTACGCGACTACCTTTCACCCGTTAGCCAAATGTTGAACCGGTCCAATCGTCGCGAGCAAGAGGTCTCTGCACGCGCATCTCAGTGCTGCCAGCCGATTTACACCTCAAGCTCTCAACCTACCCTCTGAACGACCAGCTATGCCTCAACACCCAGCTACCCGAGTTATATCGGTTTCCCGGTTTCCATATAGCCGGTAGGTCTTCGGTACTGTTCTAGCTTGTTCAACAGGCCCGCACACGGCTCGGTCCTCAATCAACACAAGCGGAGCTACAGCACACAGGCCCCAAAGTCCTGCTGCCCTTACCCTCCGCTTGGTCTCATTTTCTTGCCATGTGTTTCATGTGCTATCTCTACCTGAGTCGAGTGCCTCTAGCCTATACTCGCGAGTAGTTCCAACTACTCGACTTGTACCGAATCCTATCCTAACTTAGCTTTGCAGTAGGTAACGAGGTTTGCAATCCTAAACCCAACCCATGGTTTTCTTGGCTATGCAATTGGGTTCAAACCAGACTCTAATGCAAAGAATAATAGTATTCAAAGATGTGCTCAAAACAATAAAAATTTGTAAAAGGGTTAATGCAAACCGGAGCTTGCCTTGCTGCTCTTGGTCGTAGGCTAGCTGCTCCTCCGGAGTAACGAAGTCTAGGACTTCGGGTTCCTTCTCGACCTTAGCGACTATATGATATAAGACATACATGTATTAATTTGAATGCATTTATATTAAGTTTGAACTTGTGAAGCTTATAAGTCCCACTAGACAGAATCCATGACTGTGAAACTTTTACTGTGGCTTGGTTACAAACTAAACCGAGACTTGGTCAAGTTTTAGTTGCAGCAATGCTCATTTGAGCCCTCTACAATTAATTATGTCCTTGACCTTAATTGAAGGCTCTTAGGGTGTTCTAAGGATTTTCATGAAACAAACTATGACTTTCTGAAAACTAGATTTTCAGAGGGTTCTAATGGAGTTGGTCTCACTTAATTTGGAGGTTCCTAGCTAAGGATATGAGCGAAACAATTTCTGAGAAAATTCTGAAAATGTTTCTGAAAATTTTCTATTTTCTCTGGAACAGTTTCACTAATCACATCATTAGGTGGATCAAATAAGGTCAATTGGATCTGAATTTTTTATGGTAGTTCAAGGATATTTTGCTGAACATTCCAGCAAAATTTCAGGATTTTCCTCCAAAGGATTCTCCAGTTAAAATCCCAAACAGTTTAAATTGAGGAATTAATTCTAGAGAAATAAGGATTTTCATGAAGTGAAACTTGATTTGCTGGAAAGTTCTCAGAGAGCTGAATCCAACAAAATTTGGTTCACTCGATTTGGAGCTTTCTAGCCAAAGTTATGAGGATTTGAAGTTTGAGGGAAATCTGAAAATCGGGGGAAAAGTTTAAATCTACCGGGGCCTACGGGGACACGTGTTAAGCGCGGATCCGACAGCACACTGCGGCCCACATGGTATTTGCGCGCCAGCACACCAGATCCCGGCCACACCCGATCCCGATTCAAAATTTTGAGCTACTGACGCGTGGGCCAGCCGGCTTCGTCTTCCTCCCGACGCGCCCGCGCCGCCTCCCCTTGCCGGAGCAGAACCGGAGCTCGCCGGCTCGCCGCTGCCGGCCATCCCATGGTCTGAAACTCGCCGGCAGGGGGTTGTCGATGTCGAGGAATACATCTGTGGGGTCAGTTCGAGTTGGCGGTGACCAGAAATAGTCCGGCGACGTGCCGCGGCCTCGGTTTAGGTTCGGCGCCGTCGACCGTGGGTTCTAACCCGCCAAAACCTTGAACAATCGGTCCTACAGCATCAGTGTACTTCTAGGAAGCTCGACAAGGTGTCAAATGGGTTCTCAGATGGCGGCAAGCTGGTCGGCACCGTGGGACCGAGCGTGCCCGCCATGACCGCTCTTGATCGAGCTCAGAATTCGTCACTCCTAGACAGTTTTGACATGACCCCAACGGTCTTGTCGAGCCAGGATCACGCTGAGGGGTGCTGCGTTGCACAGCACCGGATAACACACGTCAAAGGTACAAAGCGGAAGCGAAATTTTATTACATAAACAAGTTTATGAACATGTTTACATCAAAATAGTTCCAGTCTACACTCACGGGCGTAGACTACGCATCAAGTCCACGTTCAGCCCTCGAACGTGTCCTTTCTAGCACACACGCACACTAACTCTGCGGCGTGCATGACTCCCATTCGATGTTTCCCCTCCTGGGGTTCCATCTCCTCTTCGGGAGTCCCTTCCTCATAGAACCCTGCAAAAGCTTCAAACACAAGCAGTGAGCACGAAGGCTCAGCAAGTCTGACCCGTCTCACCTAAACATGGAACTTCTAAATGAGGGATGGTGGGTTACATAAGGTAAAAATCATTTGCAAGGACTCGCCTAATTAGTAGAACATTACTTTCAAGTTTTAGCAGCAGGTTGTGGAGAACCATACGCTAAGGCACATGAGAGAGCCGCAATCAAACAAGAAACGCATTTCTCTCATGTACTTTGCCCAAAGTTGAAATGAACTTTAGTTAGCTCTAAACTACAGCAAGTCATTAGCAAACAAGTCCATCTTTCAATCAGCAACATTTTAACATGTAACTAGCCTGTTCTTTCTACGTCACGATACACTGAACAAGTGTTACTCACTGACCGCAAGGGACGGCGATTATAATCGACTTACACCTGCGGGGTTACCTGAACAACCCGTCACGTACGCCCGTACTCGATGTTGCCTACAACAACCATCACGGACGCCGTACGCAACCACCTTTCATCCGTCAGCCAAATATTGAACCGGTCCCATCGCCCGAGCAAGAGGTCTCTGCATGTGCATCTCAGTGCCGCCAGCCGATTTACACCTCAAGCTCTCAACCTACCCTCTGAACGACGGGCAATGCCTCAATACCCAGCTACCCGAGTTACATCAGTTTCCCGGTTCCCATATAGCCGGTAGGTCTTCGGTACTGTTCTAGCTTGTTCAACATGCCCGCACACGGCTCGGTCCTCAATCGACACAAGTGGAGCTACAGCACACAGGCCCCAAAGTCCTGCTGCCCTTACCCTCCGCTCGGTCTCATTTTCTTGCCATGTGTTTCATGTGCTATCACTACCCGAGTCGAGTGCCTCTAGCCTATGCTCGCGAGTAGTTCCAACTACTCGACTTGTACCGAATCCTACTCTATCATAGCAATGCAGTAGGTAACGGGGTTTGCAATCCTAAACCCAACCCATGGTTCTCTTGGCTATGCAGTGGGGCTTCCAAACAAGACCCTAATGCAAAGAATAAAGTAAACAAGTATGTGCTCAAAACAATAAAAATTTGTAAAAAGGTTAATGCAAACCGGAGCTTGCCTTGCTGCTCTTGGTCGTAGGCTAGCTGTTCCTCCGGAGTAACGAAGTCTAGGACTTCGGCTTCCTCCTCGACCATAGCGACTACATGATAGAAGCAATATATGTATCAATTTAAATGCATTTGTATTGAGTTTGAAGTTGTGAAGTCTATAACCCTTGCTAGACAGACCTAATGACTGTGAAACTTTTACTGTGGCTTGGTTACAACCTAAACAGAGACTTGGTCAAGTTTTAGTTGCAGCAAATCTCATTTGAGCCCTCCACAATTAATTATGTCCTTGACCTTAATTGGAACTCTTATGTTGCTCTAAGGATTTTCATGAAACAAACTATGACTTTCTGAAAACTAGATTTTCAGAGGTTTCTAATGGAGTTGGTCTCACTTAATTCGGAAGTTCCTAACTAAAGATATGAGCTAAACAATTTCAGAGAAAATTCTGAAAATGTTTCTGAACATTTTCTATTTTCTCTGGAACAGTTTCACTAATCACACCATTAGGTGGATTAAATGAGCTCCAATGGGTCTGAAATTTTTATGGTAGTTTAGGGATATTTTGGTGAACATCCCAGCAAAATTTCTGGATTTTCCTCCAAAGGATTTTCCAGTTAAAATTCCAACCAGTTTAAATTTGAGGAATTAATTATGGATAAATAAGAAATTCCATGAAGTGAAACTTGATTTGCTGGAATGTACTCAGAGAGCTGATTCCAGCAAAATTTGGTTCACTCAATTTGGAGCTTTCTAGCCAAAGTTATGAGGATTTGAATTTTGGAAGAATTTTGAAAATCGGGGAAAAAGTTTAAACTCTCGGGGGGGGGGGGGGACGTGGGGACACGTGTCGAGCGCGGAGGTGTCCGGCACAACGGAGCTCACAGGATATTTGCGCGTCAGCACAGCCGATCCCGGACACACCCGATCCCGATTTAAATTCTTCAGCCGCTGACACGTGGGCCAGCCGCCGTTCTCTCGCGCCCGCGCCGCCGACCTCGCCGGAGCGGACTCGGGGCTCGCCGGCTCGCCGCTGCCGGACCTCCCATGGTCTGAAACTCGCCGCCAGGGGGTTGTCGACGTCGAGGAACACGTCAGTGGTGTCAGGTCGGGCTAGGGGTGACCGGAAATAGCCCGGCGACGTGCCGCGGCTTCGGTTGAGGTTCGGCGCCGTCGACCGTGGGTTCTAACCCGCCAACACCTCAAACAAACGGTTCTACAGCATCAGTGTACCTCTAGGAAGCTCGACAAGGTGTCAAAAGGGTTCAGGGATGGCGGCAAGTCGGTTGGCACTGTGTGATCGATCGTGCCCGCCATGACCGCCCTCGATCGAGCTCGAAATTCGTCACTCCTAGACAATTTCACGCCACGGATGCAGAAAAGAACTTGATCGCCGGCTAGTCCAGCGTCTATGTGCAAGATTTGATAACCTCCGAAAGATCATAGAGCGAGAATTTAAAGAAACCGTACCGGAAGCTCGGTTTACGGTCGCCGGAGCAAAAACTGGAAATTCTCTGTGGATTCTTCACGGTTTGCTTCCAAACTTGGAGGAGAGCAGCACGGTAGTCGCGTGCTCCTGTTGCCTCTCTTGCTGGACCGTGACAACGCCGGTGGAATGCTGTCCACGGGCGCCTGACCTTCGGCTGAGGTTGAGTCGCCGCTGTGGCGATCGTTTTCGGGCAAAGGAGGTCGGAACTTGGGGTTTCTGGTGTTGGGGAGGTGGAGTGCGATCTCAGGTGGCCGTCTAGCAGCTCGGGGAGGGAGAAGGCGAGCTGGTTTTGCCGTTCTCTGATCGAGCAGAGAGGCGGCAGGTTGGTGGCTCGGTGATCGCGGGAGAGGAGGAAATGATCGGTGCCTGCCCCCGTGGAGCGCCTTAAGAGGGCCCTGGAACCGCCCTTGGGCTCGCGTGTGGGCGCGGGAAGCAGCTGGTGGCGCTGCTGCTCCTCGGTGGCGAGCGCAGCTGCTCCCGAGCGTGGAGTCGGCAGCTGCTCAGTGGAAGTTCCCATCGAGACTCTGACTTTGGGTGCAAGTTTCTCCTTCTTCCCTCTATGACATGTGGGTCCCACCCAGGGTTTTAACCTCTGAAATTTACTCCTAATCAATGTTGTAAACAGTGAGCCCCAAAATACCCATGGTGATTCAAATTATTCACCCATGAGCCATTTGAATTGAGTAGAATTCAAATGGGGTTTGTTTTGAATGAATTTCAGCACAAGTTCAGTTTGAAATTCAAATAAAGTTTGAATTTCCCCCACTTAGCTCATGTCAATATCAACTCCAAATGGAGTGAAAATTGGTGTGTGAGCTCACAAAAATGTGTTGAGTAAGAATATGCCTCCCACTTTTAAATTCATGGGATAAAAACAGTTTGAATTTGAATATAGTTTCAAACTGCCCTCTTTCTAGCTATACCCAAAATGACCTCAAAAAGGTTTTGAATTTGGGTGAAACTTGGCATGGACATCCTTAGCAATGTTTAGGAGTTTTCATATGTCCAGCCCACCTATATCACATGTGGGAAATACCACTTTGGCAATATGTGAGTTTGTTCTCTAATGAGCATGTTGATGGTGGTTACTTGCTCTTCATTTGTGTTCATCAACTTTCCTCAAATAAGGTGTGTGGTGTGGTGATGAACACTTCAAATGTGTGTCCAAAAACTGAGGCCCTTACATTCCTCCCCCCTTAAAAGAATCTCGTCCCGAGATTATAAGGTGAAAATGAGATAGAGGACGGTGGAAAATTACCAGATATGCGACGTGAAAAAGTCGGGGTAGTTAGTGCGAAGGAATTCTTCGCTCTCCCATGTCGCTTCGTCCATGGAGTGATTACTCCATAGAATCTTGTAGAACCACAACATACAGTTGCGTGTGGTTTGGGCCTTTCCATCAATAATCTGCACCGGTTCCTTCCGATAGGTGAGATCCGGTTGCAGTTCTTCAATATCCTCCAGCGGAACGGTGGTTGATAGCTTAAGACACTTCCTCAGCTGGGAAATGTGAAAGACGTCATGCACACCGGAAAGTGCTTCTGGTAATTTCAGCCGGTATGCCACTGATCCACATCTTTCGGTAATCTGGAATGGACCGATGAATCGGGGTGCTAACTTTCCTCTCACCCCAAATCTGTTTACGCCCTTCATTGGAGACACCCGTAGGTATACGTTATCTCCAACTTCGAATTGTAATGGGCGCCTTCTCCGGTCCGCATACTGTTTCTGGCAGGATTGGGCAGCTTTTAGGTTCGCTTGAATCAGTCGAACCTTTTCTTCCGCGTTGTTGACGAGGTCAATCCCGAAGGTAACCGTTTCGCCAGACTCACACCAGTTAAATGGTGTGCGACACTTCCTACCGTATAGCGCCTCGTAAGGTGCCATCTTGATGCTGGCTTGGTACCCATTATTGTACGAGAATTCGGCTAACGGCAAGTGATCATCCCAATTCTTGCCGTGGTTGATAGCACAAGCTTGTAGCATGTCTTCTAGGATCTGATTTACCCGCTCGGTTTGCCCATCCGTCTGCGGGTGGTATGCTGAACGACGGATCAGCTTCGTCCCAAGGCAGCGTGCAGCTGCTCCCTAAAACGGGACACAAATAAAGTGCCCCGATCCGATGTGATAGTATGGGGTACGCCGTACAAGCATAGGATCCGTGAGATGTACAGTTCAGCGTACTTCTTGGCGTTGTAGTTGGTGTTGACCGGGATGAAATGGGCAACTTTGGTGAGCCGATCGACGATCACCCACACAGAATCATGTTTCTGCAAGGTGGTGGGTAAACCGACGACGAAGTCCATGCTCACATCCTCCCACTTCCAGGCAGGAATGCCCAGTGGTTGCAGCAGTCCCGGTTTCTGCATATGGTCTGCCTTCACCCTTCGACATGTATCACACTCGGACACGTATTTTGCAGTTTCTCGCTTCATCCGTGTCCACCAAAACTTGCTTCTGAGTTCTTGATACATCTTGTTGCTGCCGGGGCAAATAGAAAACTTTGATAAGTGAGCCTCATCAAAGATTTTCTTCTGTAATTCCGGGTTACGGGGTACGACGATCCGGTCCTTGAACCATAGGATGCCGTCTCCGTCCTTCCGGAAACATTTCAGCTCCCCACTGTCTACACGTCTCCGCAAATGTGACATGCCCTTGTCATTCTTCTGGGCTGCCGCTATCTCTTCACGGATGGTGGGGATCAAAGCTAGGTTGTAGAGAGCTCCGTGTGGAATCACATGTAATGGTGGTTCGCTCTCTTCCAACGGTGTGATGGTCAGATTGTTGACGTGTGACTTGCGGCTCAGCGCATCTGCCACTATGTTTGCCTTGCCCGGATGATAATGGATCTCTATTTCGTAATCCTTTATCAATTCTAACCATCTTCGTTGCCTCATGTTCAGCTCCTTCTGAGTGAATATGTACTTGAGGCTTTTATGGTCGGTATTTAAATGTACGAGGTTACCGATTAGGTAGTGCCTCCACATTTTTAGTGCAAGTACCACGGCAGCGAGCTCCAAGTCATGAGTTGGATAATTTTGCTCATGGTTTCTAAGCTGCCGTGATCCATACGCGACCTCTCTTCGGTCTTGCATCAGCACAAGCGCAATGCCGGATGCATCGCAGTACACATCGAACGGTTTTGTTGTGTCTGGCTGCGCCAAAACCGGTGCTGATGTCAGGTGCTTGACTAAAGCCTTGAATGCTGCTTCACATGTTGGACTCCAAACATATTTGGTAGCCTTCTTCAGCAGCTCTGTCATTGGCTTGGCAATCTTCGAGAAGTTCGGAATGAACCTCCGATAATATCCCGCGAGTCCGAGGAAACTCCGTACCTTGTGAACAGTTCTCGGAGATTTCGAATTCAGCACTTGAGTGATCTTGCTCGGGTCCACAGCGATACCCTCCCTGAGATGATATGCCCGAGGAAAGTCACTTGCGATATCCAAAACTCGCATTTGCTGAATTTTGCGTATAACTTGTGATCCCGCAGCCGTTGCAAGACTATACGCAGATGTTTCTTGTGATCTTCCTCCGACTTGGAATATACCAGGATGTCGTCGATGAAGACCACGACAAACTTGTCCAGCTACGGCATGAATACCGAGTTCATCAAGTACATGAAATGAGCTGGAGCATTGGTGAGGCCGAAGGACATGACCAGGTACTCATAAAGTCCGTACCTCGTCGAGAAAGCTGTCTTCGGAATGTCCTCAGTCCTTATCTTAATCTGATGGTACCCGGATCTTAAGTCCATCTTGGAAAAGATCTTTGCTTCGACCAACTGATCAAACAACATGTCGATCCGTGGCAACGGGTACTTGTTCTTGATGGTTACGGCATTTAATGGACGATAGTCCACGCAAAGCCGTAACGTCTCATCCTTCTTCTTCACAAACAATGCCGAACATCCCCATGGTGAGGAGCTCGGCCTAATAAAACCCTTCTCCAGAAGGTCCGTGAGCTGAGTCATCAGTTCAGCCAACTCCTTGGGCGCCATCTTGTACGGCCTTCGGGATATTGGCATGGTTCCCGGTGCAAGTTCAATCTTGAACTCCACCTCTCTATCGGGTGGCATCCCCGGCAAATCATCCGGGAATACGTCAGGGAACTCTCGGACCACTGGAATATCTTCCAATCTGATGGTTGTGGCTTGATAGACACTTGGAAGTTTTATTTCTGGACTGTCCAGAAATAATGAGTGAGAACCGTGCACCTCTGAGTTTAAGTGCACGACTCGAAGGACGGTGTTTAAAGCAGCGCCGTGGCGGGTTAACCACGACATCCCTAGGATGACATCGACCTTCTGTCCCTCTAAGATAATGAGAGACATGGGGTACACTCTACCCGCTAAGCAAAATGACGCCTTGGAAACCATTACGCTTGCTGAAATCTTCCCACCCGGTGAACAAATTAAATATGGACTATCGGTGGGTAGTATTGGCAAGCTGTGTTTAGCAATGAAAGCTTGGCTAATAAAATTATGCGTGGCGCCTGAATCAAACAGTACTATAGCGGGATGCTGGTGGAGTTGGAACATACCCGCAAGGATTGGCTTGCCCTCCGGCACGTCCTCAATGGCAAGCTGGTGGACGGTGCCGGGCCTAGGGTTTGCCCGCCGCGCATTAGTAGGGTTCCGGGATTGATTCCTCCCCGGAAACTGCGGTGCCACTCCGCCGCCTTGCCTCTCCGGGCAACTGCTCGCGAAGTGTCCTGGACGACCACACTTGTAACATGTGGCCGCTGCTGGTGTAGTTCTCGGGGGACGAAAGCCCGGCATGCGTTGCTGAGGTGCAAACGCACGCGGCATCGCCCGCTGCTGCTGTTGTTGTTGCGGTGGTACTGGCAGTGCCGGCCTGAATGCCGGTAAAGAGTACGGCCGACTGCGGAACGGCATCGACCGCTGTGGTGGTTGCCAGCGTGGAACTGATGGTGGGCGATTCACCATCTGAAACTTCTGAGAAGGACCGCCTCCTTCTCCGCTGCTTTGCGGCGCGCTTTGCTTTCGCTCCGCCGCCTCTAACTCCTTGCCGGAGTCCTCCTGAACAATCGCAGCATCAATGATGTCGTTGAGGTTGCCACGATTGAACATCGCCAACTTGTCCTTCAGGAGCGGGTTAAGCCCCTGGTAGAAGTGGTCCCGCCGCTTCTCGTCAGTATCTGCGTGATATGACGCGTAAAGCGCAAGATCGTTGAACGCCCTGGAATATTCCAGCGCGTTCCGGCTCCCTTGCTGCAGGTGAAGGAACTCCTGTGTCTTCCTCTTCACTAAACCTGGCGGTATGTGATAGGCCCTGAAGGCTGTCCGAAACTCCATCCAGGTCATCACTCGGTCGGTGGGCTGTGAAGCACAGAAGTTAGCCCACCACGCGCTCGCGGATCCTTGGAGCTGCTGGACCATGAACTGAGTCTTGCGCTGCTCGCTTATCTGGAGCAGCCCGAACTTCATCTCTATGGCACGGAGCCAGTTGTCCGCGTCAAGTGGTTCATCCACCCTTGAGAATACCGGGGGATGAGTAGCCAGGAAGTCGGAGTAGGAGCTCTGTTGGCGCCCCTCACGATCTTGAAGTCTCTCTGGCCGAGACGTATTGGCGATAAGCGTTTGCAGCAACTCCGTGTGCTGCTGATGTGAACCCGCCATTGCCGCGACGATGTCGGCCAATGTAACCATTGGCAGTGGCGGTGGCGGTGTTTGCTGTTGCTGCTGCTGTCCCGAGGAGTCCTCGGGAGGTGGTTGGGAGGTCTCTCCCCCTTGGCTAGTACCCCCAACATCAGGGTTGGCACGAGTACGCGTCATTCTGAAATTCAAAACAGCAGCAATTAGCACATGTCTTACTTAAAATTCCATAAGCAACAGTAGGTATTGAAGTGACACATGATTAATTTGCACAACATTCACATATATTGATAAAGCATAAATATTATACAAGATACATTATTCTCGGGTCTCCGAGAAGTCGTGCTCATGTCGTCACTACCTATACATACGCTACTGTCTACACGAAAGGTCACCGATTACAAAAGTTGGGTTACGTTACTCTAGCTGCCCTACTTCGCAACCGTAACCCCCTACTCGGAGTAGAACTCGACCTCCCGTGGGTCGTCCTCCTCCGATACCTCTGCTGGCGGCTCTGGATCTACCACCTCTTCTCCCATCCCGGGTTCTCCCATTGCTGGAAGACCCAAGACCACCGGTATGCCCAATACCGGAGGTACGAGGTCCTTCAATGCATGCACCTCGTCCATGGCTTGGCTGTAATCTTCTTCCCAGCCTTGCCCTTCCTCAATAGCGTCGTCTCGCTCTTGAGTAAGGTCCTCGTTCTGCTGGGTCAGGTTCTGTACCAGTTCTTGTAATGCCGCGACGTCGACACGGCTTTTCCTCTTCGCCTTCTTCAGATGATGCAACTGATTGTGTTGTTCATTCAGTCGCTTGATCGTCGGAAGGAGCACATTGCCGAGTGCGCTGTGAGCACTCTCGAAATGGTCTCCACGGCTCGTGCTCTCCTTGAGCTTCGTGGCGAGATGCTCTGTATGAACAGCTTGGCTGTCCATCACGGCGTTTCCCGCCCTCATCTGCAGGCTAAGGTTTGCCTCCGCGGGGTTGTACCTTGGGCAACTCGGGTCCGTTGCCCCCAGGTACCTCTCTTCCCACACATGCTGAGCCCGTCCCTCCACCGGAACGAGCGCGTATGGAGTGCCCTCCATGGCTTTCACGTGTAGTTGGCAGAAACGTGACATGGTGTCACGGGCTGCCACTTGCCACATCCCTTCCGGTTGTCTTCCTCTCACCGTGACGGTGAACGGCACCCAACCGGGTGGCGTAGGTCCTGCAGGGACTTCAACATGGATCATCCACGTCTTGTTCCCCTCTTCGCCTTCTTCCTTGGCGAAGTACTGCGGCATCTCGTTATACCCAAAATGTTGGAGCATTTGCCACAATGCTTCCGGGTAGCCGCGACGGTGAGAACAGTGGGACATCACCCACCCGTTCTCCAATTGCTTATCTGCTGTCATCTGTAAAAATATATTTGAGAAATGTCAAATATTTATTTAAACAGTAAACCTCTGAGTTATAACATAAGATATGTCATTGAACCCATAAAACTCGGAAACATAGTTCAAATTTTAAGCAAATTTGACTGCTGATCTGCTGTTCAACATGACAGCCCTGACCAGTTTCCATATCAACCTGATTTAGGCCATGTTAAAAGCAAAACCAGTTCTGGATATCAACATCAAAGTTAAAGCTAACTTCAATAGCTTTCCAGAAAGTATTTGCTTGGCCTAATATCTGTCTTGGTTCAAAATTTATGAGATGTCAAATTTAACAGAAATTCTGAAGAAAATTGGACAGAACCTCCCTGCTTTAGGTACTGATTAAATCCAAGAATTCCAGTTAATTCTGTTCCAAATCTGACAAAACTTTCTGTTACAAAGTTGTAACCCATCTCATAAGCTTTCAATAACTACCTCATTTTATATTTTTGGATTTTTAAGCAGGAAGTTATGCTTAATTTACAGAGAGTTTACATAGAGTCTTTACTCTGTCCTGTTTTCTGGACAGTTTCAACTCTACTGCATTTTTCGATTCGTTAAGGGATGAAACACCTCTGGACCTCAACAGAAAAGTTGTAAAACTCTTCCAAAGATTTCCATAAATGCATCATATGACCCCAACTTCGAAAGAACTGGACCTCTAACCTCTGATCAACTACATCCTTGATTCAGATGAAAACAGAGTGCTCCGTCCTTAACAACCTATAAGTTGAAAATTTGTTAACTTTGAATATCCTGTTCAAGGGAAGGAGTTACATCAGGTTTTACTACTTTAGATCAAAATTTTCATGTTTTAAATGAAGTTGTTAATTTAATGGGGTGTGACGTCGATGCGTCACCAAATTATGTCGGTACTACGTCCTCACAAAGAAAAACCTATACCGGACCTAGCCGGCTTCGTTATTTCAGTGGCACTAATCGTCACTCGCACACGGATACTACACGTCTACCGTTTCATGGTCAGGCTACCTGCAGAAACTCAAGCAATCGTCAGACTCGGCTGCACACCGAGCCCGGAATCCATACAGTTCGTACACCCGGCCATCATCACTCGCCCGGATGTTCTCAAGCCAAACACGCCTTGAGTTACGTGTTCACGTTTCAGACCACGTGACGGGGTCTCCCAAGTTGCACCACGCACGCCAGGGACAGACGTTGCTAGAATACCCCAAACGACATGAAGAGTCGTAGAGGATATCAAAGCGGGTCGGGTTACCTGCCACCCGTGGGGCTCCACCCTTCAGCTTGTGCGCACTGGTGGACAGCGCTTACATGTACCCCCCAAGACATAAACGTCCCGAGATACACGATTTTCTGACATAGACAAATAGTTTAGTATGCCACTTTCTATATGCTAATAACATCCTTATACGGGCTACTAACTCGTTCCTCACTGGATTTTTGAAAAAGAAGACCTTTGTAGTGCGCTAAACCTCAAGCGAGCTCTGATACCAACGCTGACACAACCCCAACGGTCTTGTCGAGCCAGGATCACGCTGAGGGGTGCTGCGTTGACAGCACCGGATAACACACGTCAAAGGTACAAAGCGGAAGCGAAATTTTATTACATAAACAAGTTTATGAACATGTTTACATCAAAATAGTTCCAGTCTACACTCACGGGCGTAGACTACGCATCAAGTCCACGTTCAGCCCTCGAACGTGTCCTTGCTAGCACACACGCACACTAACTCTGCGGCGTGCACGACTCCCATTCAATGGGTTTTCCCTCCTGGTGTTCCGTCTCCTCTTCGGGATTCCCTTCCTCATAGAACCCTGCAAAAGCTTCGAACACAAGCAGTGAGCACAAAGGCTCAGCAAGTCTGACCCGTCTCACCTAAACATGGAACTTCTAAATGAGGGGTGGTGGGTTACATAAGGTAAAAATCATTTGCATGGACTCGCCTAATTAGTAGAACCTTAATTTCAAGTTTTAGCAGCAGGTTGTGGAGAACCTTACGCTAAGGCACATGAGAGAGCCGCAATCAAACAAGAATCGCATTTCTCTCATGTACTTTGCCCAAAGTTGAAATGAACTTTAGTTAGCTCTAAACTACAGCAAGTCATTAGCAAACAAGTCCATCTTTCAATCAGCAACATTTTAACATGTAACTAGCCTGTTCTTTCTACGTCACGGTACAGTGAACAAGTGGTACTCACTGACCGCGAGGGACGGCGATTATAATCGATTTACACCTGCAGGGTTACCCGAACAACCCGTCACGTACGCCCGTACTCGATGTTGCCTACAACAACCATCACGGACGCCGTACGCAACCACCTTTCGCCCGTCAGCCAAATATTGAACCGGTCCCATCGTCCCGAGCAAGAGGTCTCTGCACGTGCATCTCAGTGCCGCCAGCCGATCTACACCTCAAGCTCTCAACCTACCCTCTGAACGACGGGCAATGCCTCAATACCCAGCTACCCGAGTTACATCAGTTTCCCGGTTCCCATATAGGCGGTAGGTCTTCGGTACTGTTCTAGCTTGTTCAACAGGCCCGCACACGGCTCGGTCCTCAATCGACACAAGCGGAGCTACAGCACACAGGCCCCAAAGTCCTGCTGCCCTTACCCTATACTCGGTCTCATTTTCTTGCCATGTGTTTCATGTGCTATCACAACCCGAGTCGAGTGCCTCTAGCCTATGCTCGCGATTAGTTCCAACTACTCGACTTGTACCGAATCCTACTCTATCATAGCAATGCAGTAGCTAACGGGGTTTGCAATCCTAAACCCAACCCATGGTTCTCTTGGCTATGCAGTGGGGCTTCCAAACAAGACCCTAATGCAAAGAATAAAGTAAACAAGTATGTGCTCAAAACAATAAAAATTTGTAAAAAGGTTAATGCAAACCGGAGCTTGCCTTGCTGCTCTTGGTCGTAGGCTAGCTGTTCCTCCGGAGTAACGAAGTCTAGGACTTTGGGTTCCTCCTCGACCTTAGCGACTACATGATAGAAGCAATATATGTATCAATTTAAATGCATTTGTATTGAGTTTGAAGTTGTGAAGTATATAACCCTTGCTAGACAGACCTAATGACTGTGAAACTTTTACTGTGGCTTGGTTACAACCTAAACAGAGACTTGGTCAAGTTTTAGTTGCAGCAAAGCTCATTTGAGCCCTCCACAATTAATTATGTCCTTGACCTTAATTGGAACTCTTAGGGTGCTCTAAGGATTTTCATGAAACAAACTATGACTTTCTGAAAACTAGATTTTCAGAGGATTCTAATGGAGTTGGTCTCACTTAATTTGGAAGTTCCTTACTAAAGATATGAGCTAAACAATTTCAGAGAAAATTCTGAAAATGTTTCTGAACATTTTCTATTTTCTCTGGAACAGTTTCACTAATCACACCATTAGGTGGATTAAATGAGCTCCAATGGGTCTGAAATTTTATGGTAGTTTAGGGATATTTTGGTGAACATCCCAGCAAAATTTCAGGATTTTCCTCCAAAGGATTTTCCAGTTAAAATTCCAACCAGTTTAAAGTTTGAGGAATTAATTCTGGAGAAATAACGAATTTCATGAAGTGAAACTTGATTTGCTGGAAATTACTCAGAGAGCTGAATCTAGCAAAATTTGGTTCACTCAATTTGGAGCTTTCTAGCCAATGTTATGAGGATTTGAAGTTTGTAAGAATTTTGAAAATCAGGGAAAAAGTTTAAACTCTCGGGGGGGGGGGGGGGCGTGGGGACACGTGTCGAGTGTGGAGGTGTCCGGCACACCGGAGCTCACAGGGTATTTGCGCGCCAGCACAGCCGACCCAGGCCACACCCGATCCCAATTTAAATTCTTCAGCCGCTGACATGTGGGCCAGCCGGCTTCATCTTCCTCCCGCCGTTCTCTCGCGCCCGCGCCGCCGACCTCGCCGGAGCGGACTCGGGGCTCGCCGGCTCGCCGCTGCCGGACCTCCCATGGTCTGAAACTCGCCGCTAGGGGGTTGTCGACGTCCAGGAACATGTCAGTGGTGTCAGGTCGGGCTGGGGGTGACCGAAAATAGCCCGGCGACGTGCCGCGGCCTTGGTTGAGGTTCGGCGCCGTCGACCGTGGGTTCTAACCCGCCAACACCTCAAACAAACGGTCCTACAGCATCAGTGTACGTCTAGGAAGCTCGACAAGGTGTCAAAAGGGTTCAGGGATGGCGGCAAGTCGGTCGGCACCGTGTGACCGATCGTGCCCGCCATGACCGCCCTCGATCGAGCTCGAAATTCGTCACTCCTAGACAGTTTCACGCCACGGATGCAGAAAAGAACTTGATTGCCGGCTAGTCCAGCGTCTATGTGCAAGATTTGATAACCTCCGAAAGATCATAGAGCGAGAATTTAAAGAAACCGTACCGGAAGCTCGGTTTACGGTCGCAGGAGCAAAAACTGGAAATTCTTTGTTGATTCTTCACGGTTTGCTTCCAAACTTGGAGGAGAGCAGCACGGTAGTCGCGCGCTCCTGTTGCCTCTCTTGCTGGACCGTGACAACGCCGGTGGAACACTGTCCACGGGCGCCTGACCTTCGGCTGAGGTTGAGTCACCGCTGTGGCGATCGTTTTCGGGCAAAGGAGGTCGGAACTCGGGGTTTCTGGTGTTGGGGAGGTGGAGTGCGATCTCAGGTGGTCGTCTAGCAGCTCGGGGAGGGAGAAGGCGAGCTGGTTTCGCGGTTCTCCGATCGAGCAGAGGGGTGGCAGGTTGGTGGCTCGGTGATCGCGGTAGAGGAGGAAATGATCGGTGCCTGCCCCCGTTGAGCGCCTTAAGAGGGCCCTGGAACCGCCCATGGGCTCGCGTGTGGGCGCGGGAAGCAGCTGGTGGCGCTGCTGCTCCTCGGTGGCGAGCGCAGCTGCTCCCGAGCGTGGAGTCGGCAGCTGCTCGGTGGAAGTTCCCACCGAGACCCTGACTTTGGGTGCAAGTTTCTTCTTCTTCCCTCTATGACATGTGGGTCCCACCCGGGGTTTTAACCTCAGAAATTTACTCCTAATCACTGTTGTAAACAGTGAGTCCCAAAATACCCATGGTGATTCAAATTATTCACCCATGAGCCATTTGAATTGAGTACAATTCAAATGGGGTTTGTTTTGAATGAATTTCAGCACAAGTTCAGTTTGAAATTCAAATAAAGTTTGAATTTCCCCCACTTAGCTCATGTCAAGATCAACTCCAAATGGAGTGAAAATTGGTGTGTGAGCTCACAAAAATGTGTTGAGTAAGAATATGCCTCCCACTTTGAAATTCATGGGATAAAAACAGTTTGAATTTGAATATAGTTTCAAACTGCTCTCTTTCTAGATATACACAAAATGACCTCAAAAAGGTTTTGAATTTTGGTGAAACTTGGCATGAACATCCTTAGCAATGTTTAGGAGTTTTCATATGTCCAGCCCACCTATATAACTTGTGGGAAATACCACTTTTGCAATATGTGAGTTTGTTCTCTAATGAGCATGTTGATGGTGGTTACTTGCTCTTCATTTGTGTTCATCAACTTTCCTCAAATAAGGTGTGTGGTGTGGTGATGAACACTTCAAATGTGTGTCCAAAAACTGAGGCCCTTACAAGTTTCACACCACGGATGCAGAAAAGAACTTGATCGCCGGCTAGTCCAGCGTCTACGTGCAAGATTTGATAACCAAAGAAGGATCATAGAGCGAGAATTTGAAGAATCCGTACCGGAAGCTCGGTTTACGGTCGCCGGAGCAAAAACTGGAAATTCTCCGTGGATTCTTCACGGTTTGCTTCCAAACTTGGAGGAGAGCAGCACGGTGGTCGCGCGCTCCTGTTGCCTCTCTTGCTGGACCGTGAAAACGCCTGTGGAACGTTGTCCACGAGCGCCTGACCTTCGGCTGAGTTTAGGTCGCCGCTGTGGCGATCGTTCTCGGGCAAGGGAGGTCGGAGCTCGGGGTTTTTGGCGTCGGGGAGGTGGAGTACGATCTCAGGTTGCTGTCTAGTAGCTCAGGAACGAAGGAGGAGATCGTTTGCTGGTTTTCCCGATTGAGCAGAGAGCTGCGGGGGAAAATTCTGCCGCTGCTCGGGGTTGCACGCGAGGGGATAAAGCCAGCCGATACCTGCTCGGGCTGAGGCGGTGCCGGTCGCGTGGAGGCACGAGCAAGCCGCCCTGGGTGCCAGCACGTGAAGAGGGAAGCAGCTGGTGGCGCCGGTGGCTGCTCGGTGGCACAGCCGACAGCTGCTCGGTGGAATTTCCCACCGAGGCTGAGACTTTGTGTGCAAGACTTCCCTCCTTCTCTCTCTGACATGTGGGTCCCACCTGGGGTTTTAACCTCTGAAATTTACTCCTAATCACTGTTGTAAACAGTGAGCCCCAAAATACCCCAGGTGATTCAAATTATTCACCCATGAGCCATTTGAATTGATTAGAATTCAAATTGGGTTTGGTTTGAATGAATTTCAGCATAAGTTCAGTTTGGAATTCAAATAAAGTTTGAATTTGTCCCACTTAGCTCATATCAAGATCAACTCCAAATGGAGTGAAAATTGGAGTTTGAGCTCACAAAAATGTGCTGAATAAGAATATGCCTCCCACTTTTGAATTCATGGGATAAAACAGTTTGAATTTGAATATGGTTTCAAACTGCCCTCTTTCTAGCTATACCCAAAATGACCCCAAAAAGGTTTTGAATTTGGGTGAAACTTGGCATGGACATCCTTAGCAATGTGTAGGAGTTTTCATATGCCCAGCCCATCTATATCACATGTAACACCCCAAAACTCTGTTAAGAGGCGAATTTAAATATTTTTGGACGTACTGCATGTGGTGCAGAAATTCAAATTCAAATTGGAATTCAAATTCAAATCAAAACAGAAAAAAATGGAAAAAGAAAAAGAAACCCCCCCGGCCAGTGGGCCGAAACCCACCAGCCGGCCCACCATACCCCCCCCCCCGCGCCAGCCCACAGCTGCGCGCCTCTCCCTCTCACTGACACGTGGGTCCCGCGTGTCATCCCCCACCTCTCGCTCGCGCCAACACCCCGGACTCCTCCGCGCGCCCGAATCCAAGCTACCCCGGAAACCCGCGTCCCCCAGCCGAATTCTGGTCCTGGACGACTCCGGCTCGATCCCAACAGACCCGCCGCCCTCCCCCGTCTATATAAACGCCGGCATCGTCCTGTTTTCCCCCCCTGATCGGCTGTTTTTCCGCCCGGTGAGAACCAGAGCTTCTCCGGCCGTTTTCTCTCGATCTTTGCTTGGGTTTTCTGATCTAACGCGTCGATTGTGTCCCACCGCCTCTGAGGAGTCACGCAAGTGCAGAAAACTCGGTGGTTCGCGCTCTAGGCACAGCTCCGACGAGCACCGCAGCGGTTCCACCTCGGACCTCGACGCCGACCGCCTTCTAGTGCCTCCGAGCTCAAGAAAAACCCCGAGGTGAGATCCCCGACCTCCCCTCTACCGTTCTATGCCATGAAATCCCAGTTTTAGGAGGTATAGACGAAGATCCGAAGTTTTCCGGTGAGATCACCGCCACGCGCCGCCGGGCAGCGCCGCCCGAGCACGGTCAGGGCGACGTGGCCGCTTGTGCGCCGTCTATTTTAAATCGCACGGTAGAATTAAAACCCGCGCGTACCGGTTCGGCGATCTAATCTGAGACGTCTGTTTTAAATTGGACGGTCCACATCAGCCCCGCATTATAAAGGCCGGGATTCTTACGCGCTACCCCCTGGGGATCTTGGAAAACACGAGCTAGCCCCGGAAACCTCTGATCTAGCCCCTGGAACTTCAGAAATTCGTGTAAATTCATTTAAAAATCAGTTTTAGCCCCTGGACTTAATAAAAATTATGAAAACCCCTCTGTTATGTGTAGTTAGACCCCTGGAAATTTATGAAATAATAAATTAGACCCTGTAGTAGGGTGAATTTACCTTTTTGACCCTATATGATATTAAATTCAGAAAATTGAATATGGGATTTGGATTTAAATTTAAAAGCTGAGGCAAACACATTGCAAATTCAAGTTTAAACTTTCCTGGCACTTGGAAAACTTTAGAATGAACTAAAAATAAATTTTAGGCTGAAATAAAATCTGCTTAAGTGTAGTTCATATTTATTAGATCTAGAAACACATTTTTAGACTAGGAAATAATTCTGAAAACTGATAAAATAAATTTAAAATAGTTCACATCAGAGGAGAAGTTCAAAAGTGTATTATTTAATATTTTAGATCAGAACCTATTCTGTTTAGATGATAAGTCCTACTATTTAAGATTTAAAACTCAATTTTAGGCATAGAAAATAAATCTGAAAAATAAAGGAAAATAGGTATGCATAACTAGAAAATAATAAATGAAGTCTCCAAATCCAAAGACTTCAGTTTGGGATTTGGCAGAAGGTCTGAAAACCCATTTGGAATAGGGAATTACTTTCCATGCAAACTTGGTAGCTAAAGAGTGTATTAAAGAATTTGTTTAAATTGGAAATTTATATATATAGTGTGCAAACAGAAATCTGAATACAAAAGTTAGAAATCATATACATATGCTTAAAAGTGCATGTAGGCAAAAAATCAACACATCTAGGACAACCACAACACTTAGTAATGTGAATGACCTTCATATGTATGTATGTGTGGTTTGTATGAAGTGAAAGTGTGAACCATGTCTTATGGATTGTTGTTTTCTTTTGCTATGTGTATGGGCATGAGTAGAGCAGGACTTTCCATTCCTAGAGCAGCATGAAGAAGGCAAGTGTCCTTGACCACTTTGATCCTATGCTAGGATGTGTAGATAGAATTATTTGCATTGTCAATTGAAATATGAAACCCATGCTAGGAAGTTTCCCTAGAATTGCATTACCTTGTTTCCTTGTAGCTTGGGTATTTTATCATGTCATTTATTTATATGCTTAGCCATGCTTAGAATGGGATAATTGGGATATGGGATCATCAATTTATTTACCTTACTCTTGAATGAGATATTATGAGTTATGTAGAGGTAGGGATCGAGGCAAGTTGGATGATTTGGTTGGTGCTGGGTGCACGAGACTCGGGTTTGTGTTTAGTACTTGCCTGGATCCTAAGGACCGGTTCATGGAGCATGTAACCTGGCTTTACCGTGCCAACCACATGCTGAGATGGGGCAGCTTGGCCAATTAATTAGGTGTACCCCCGGCGTAGTATGGGTGTGTTGGATGGTGCGGGGAATAGGTGTCAGCTGGACTACCATATGAACCGCAAGGCTCAAGAGGGGCCACTGCAGCGGGGTTGGAGCTTCTTGTATGCTGTTAGGGGTGAAACCTCAGTGGGCCCACGCTCGTCGGGAATCCCTTTGTAAAGGCTTCGTAGTGATCTCCTGGCCACACACCTGGGAAGTGTGAATGTGGTTCGTGGCCACTGGCATAATGGAGGTTCTTTTAGTCCACCCGGCAACGGGGGATGAAATCACTACATGTGGGTACAGTGGTGCAAACTCTGCAGAGTCAAAACTGTCATGACAGCCATGCTCACGGTCAAGAGCGGCTTGGACTTATTCATAATTAGAGGAATGATGACTTTGGAAGTTGTGGATGTTAAGCGGGGAGCTTAACATTGGAAATGATGTATGGTTATTTGATTATGATGATGGGTTGGGGGATTGGGATCATTTCACCTATGTAGTATTGTAGATGCTTAATAAGCTAAGGTGATAGGTATTAATTGCGTAGTGCTTTAGCCATGAGTTCAACCTCTCCTTGCTCTAGCCATGCATGACATAACTTTCCCACACTTGCTAAGTACCAACGGTACTCAAACTTGCATATTTGTTGGTTTAAATTGCTGCTCAGGTCAAGGGGATGATGTGGTGTTCAATGACCAAGACTTTGGACCAGAGGAAGGATTCTAGGTTCATGGAGTCCCCCAGGCAACGCCTGTGACGGAGCCCACAAGAATAATATTCCGCTGCTATTCTATTTACATGTTATGAACTTATTATCGTCCATCGAGACGTGTGCTTTGTAAGACATATTTATATTCGACACCTGGCTTGTAATAAATGATGCTTCACTATTTGTCATCACATGTATGAGAGAATGATCCTGGCATACATGTGATATTCACTCGGTTGTTCTTCGGAGAAACCGGGTGTGACAGAAGTGGTATCAGAGCCAAGGTTGCCCGTAGGAACATGGACCTAGGTAGAAATGGACGTATTTAAGGACCCTATTTTCTTACAAACTATTTTACAAAGGTTGGGTTGAAAAGTGTTATTTAATGGGGTCACTTTATTTATCTTACCCCAACTTTTATTCAAAATAGGATTTTTGTTTAAAATCTTATCTAACTTAAGTTTAAATGCTTTATGTTTTAGATGGTTCACATGATCCGCACCGCTCGCAAGTCCACCGGAGGGAGAGTTCCCGTAGTTGCCCTTGCCCTGAGAGAGGAGAACCGTCTGGTGACGTACCTCTCCTACGGATTCGCAGTAGGAGGCTTGTTGCGCCGTCTTCGACGTATGCTCCAAGCCGCCGGCAATACGGGCAAGCTAACCATACACTACAGCTCCACCTGGACCATCCGTGAGAAGCGGGAAGAATGGAGTTCAGAAATGAGGATTATCCATGAAAATCAGCTGCTCAAGATCCACCGCTCTCCAGCTTGTCGAGCGACACAGGTCGATGCGGAGAAGGATGTCACCTGGGAGGCCATCACCTGCCAGAGTCACATCTACCGTCGCCACCTGGACAGGACTGAGTACATGTATGTCCTCCAGCGTGAGAGTGGTACAACAGAGTACAAGTACCCGCCAGTGCAGCAGGGGACTTCCCATGAGCACATGGACCTGTGCTTGGAGGATGCTGCTATGCTCAGCACTCGACTGCAGGAGTGCCAGCAGGAGCTTCAGGATGTTCATGACACCCTGAAGGAGACTGAGGCGTTGCTTCGAGCCAGCTTGAGGGCGAGAGAAAGAGGAGATGGGAATGAACTATGTGGCACCGTGAATGACACATGGACTCCTGACTCCCCAGATCGTCGGGCGAGCACGCGTCGCCGCACTTCTCCACCAGCAGCTTCCCCACCCAAAGCGGAGTCAGAGGGCAGCCGCAATAATGAGGAAGATCCCGAGGAGCCAGCTCAGTGATACGAGTCGTGTAGAGTCCTTTCCCATAGTTCAGCAGGTTATCGAGTAGTCGAGTCAATACCTTAGTTAATGGTGTGTTAATGTTTGGTGTGTGACGTGATTTGTGGAAGCCATGGGCAATTGTCCACAACCTCGTCTTCAGGTTGTTTTGCTTTGATGTGTGAACCCCTACGAATTAAGAGTGCATCTATTTTCGCGTAAGACATGAATCCCTCAGAAAATATAAATATAATAAGGTCTCAAAATTTTAAAGTTTAAACAAGCAAGTTGGGAAGTTAATATGTAATGCTTTAAATTGACATTTGGATTGATGGTCGGAAGAGGAAAGGGTCGTGGTGCCAACCCCGCCAACAACAACGATGAGGCCGGCAACCCTTATTTTTCTGGAGGACAAGACCGGGGTGGTCGCCGTGAAGGAGTTGATCCCATCCACCAAATGCTTGAAAATCAGAATCAGCTCATCCAGAGCCTAACTCAAGTGGTGGCCAACTTGCATCAAGTTCCACCTCCACAAGCTGCACCACGCCAACCAAGGTTGAGTGAGTTTCTAGGGACTCAACCTCCAAAGTTTGCTAGTGCAGCTGAACCTCTGGAGGCAGATGATTGGCTAAAGACCATTGAGAGCAAGATGAGGATCATACAATGCCAAGGGTATGAGAGGGTGCTGTTTGCCTCTCACCAATTGCATGGACCTGCTGCTGATTGGTGGACCGCTTACGTGGCAGCCCATCATGACCCTGAGAACATCACATTGGAAGAGTTCAAGCGTAGTTTCCGCGACCATTACATACCAAGGGGTGAACTCAAAAACAAGAGAAAGGAGTTCTTGGGACTGCAGCAAGGAAACATGACTGTGAGGAAATACCTCACTAAATTCACCCAACTATCCCGTTATGCACCACGGGACATCGAGACTGATGAGCAGAAACATGACTGCTTTGTGGAAGGACTTACAGCAGAAATGCAGTGTGCAATGTCCTCCAACGAGTATGAAAGCTTCCAAAAGATGGTGGACAGAGCATTTGTTGTGGAAAGGAAGCTGAAGGCCTTGGAAAATGAAAACAAGAGGAAGGCGGGATGGTCACACCAAGCCTCGGGTAGCAACACACGCCCACGTCTGATGCAGCAACCCGCAGGGCAGAAGAGCCGTGCTGCGGTACCCTACTTAGCACCCAGAGGGTACAACCCGAACTTCAGGCCTCCGTCAGCACCAGTACAGCCACAACGTCAGTTTGTGCAGCAGCCTCGCCCCACATATCAACCTCAACCAGCAGTACAAGGACCCCCAAACCAACCCCAAGACAACAAAGGCCAGGCACCTAAGGTAGTAGTGCAATGCTTTAACTATGGTGAAGTGGGGCACTACGCACATAAGTGCCCAAAGAAGAAGCCCGTGCAGCCACAACAGCAGAATGTAATGCGAGGACGGGTGAACCACGTCACCATGGAGGAGGCGCAAGAGGCACCCGACGTGGTAGTTGGTAAGTTTCCTGCCAATTTACACATTGCAACCCTGTTGTTTGATTCTGGTGCTACCCACTTGTTCATTGCTCAAGGGTTTGTTAAGAAGCATGATATAGCAACCACACAAATGAACCATATGCTAGCAGTGAACTCTCCAGGTGGAGAAATAAGGACAAGACAAGTGTGTCCCAAGGTGAATCTAGACATTAATGGGGTAGTATTTACTGCCAACCTCATAGTGATAGATTCACAAGGGATAGATATTATTTTGGGTATGGATTGGTTGACCAAACATAAAGGAATCATCCATTGTTCGACAAGAACGGTGGAACTAACTCACCCTAGTGGCACAAGAGTAAAGTTCATAACTATACAAGAGCCTAGGAAGGACATTAAAGTCAATCAAGTTGAGGTGGAAGTGGAGGAGATCAGGGTCATCAGGGAATATCCAGATGTTTTTCCGGAGGAGTTGCCGGGTATGCCCCCCGATCGTGAAGTGGAATTCGCAATTGAGCTAGTGCCTGGAACAGCTCCGATATACAAGAGGCCTTATTGGATGGACTCTAAACAGCTGGAAGAACTCAAGGAACATTTAAGAGAGTTGACAGAGAAGGGGTACATTCGTCCTAGTTCCTCACCATGGGGAGCTCCAGTGATATTTGTGCCCAAGAACGACGGAACCCAAAGGTTGTGCGTAGACTACCGTGCGTTGAATGAAGTAACCATCAAGAACAAGTACCCATTACCCCACATTGAAGACTTGTTTGATCAGTTGAGGGGAGCTTGTGTGTTCTCGAAAATTGATCTCAGGTCGGGATACCACCAACTTAAGATAAAGCAAATTGATATTCCAAAGACAGCTTTCGTATCTCGGTACGGACTGTATGAATACACCGTCATGCCTTTCGGGCTAACTAATGCCCCGCATACTTCATGTATCTCATGAACAAGGTATTCATGGAATATCTGGACAAATTTGTGGTGGTTGTCATAGATGACATTCTCGTCTTCTCCAAAGATGAAGAAGAACATGAGAAACACCTAAGGTTGGTGTTGCAAAAGCTGAGAGAACACCAACTATATGCCAAGTTGAGCAAGTGTGAGTTTTGGCTGAAGAGAGTTCCCTTCTTAGGACATATAATCTCAGAGGGAGGAATCTCTGTAGATCTCGCCAAGATGAAGGATGTATAGAAGTGGAAGACCCCTGAGAATGTCGGGGAAGTTCGAAGCTTCTTAGGATTGGCTAGGTATTATCGACGGTTTATCGAGGGTTTCTCCAAGATTTCGAGACCCCTCACCAAATTGTTGGAGAAGGGAATCACATTCAAATGGACACTGCAGTGCGAGACGAGTTTTCAGGAACTGAAGAAAAGATTGACAACAACCCCAGTGCTAGTTATGCCAGATATACAGAAGAACTTTTCGGTGTACTGTGATGCCTCTAGAAACGGGTTGGGATGTGTTCTCATGCAAGAGGGGCATGTCATGGCTTATGCGTCCCTGCAGCTCCGGAAACACGAGAAGAACTATCCTACACATGACCTAGAACTAGCCGCAGTGGTACACGCGTTGAAGATTTGGCGGCACTACTTGATGGGGAAAAGGACAGAGATATATATGGATCATAAGATCTTAAAGCATATTTTCACACAACCAGATCTCAACCTCAGACAAAGGAGATGGTTAGAGATAATCAACGACTTCGATGTGGGCATCCACTATCATCCTGGGAAAGCGAATGTCGTGGCAGATGCTTTAAGTCGGAAGGTGCAGGTCAATAGGTTGAGCTTGAAGGACATGCCTGCAGAATTGAAGGAAGATGTTATAAAACTCAATCTATGTCTGGTGAATAGTGATGAGGCCATCGCCATGGAAGTGCTCCACATTAGAGTAAAATATACGCAACGGTCAAAAGACTGATGAGAAGATACAAGAAATCAGAGAACTCATCAAGGATAATAAAGCCCCTGGTTTCAGAGAGGATGAACAAGGTACGGTGTGGCACGAGAAAAGAATCTGTGTGCCTGAAGTGAAGGAGATCTGTGAATTGATTTTGAAGGAGGCTCATGATTCCGACTATTCCATTCATCCTGGAAGTACTAAGATGTATCATGACCTCAAGAGCAGATATTGGTGGTATGGAATGAAGCGAGATGTCGCGGA
Organism: Neostapfia colusana; assembly: GCA_030760725.1. Classification (NCBI taxonomy): domain Eukaryota; kingdom Viridiplantae; phylum Streptophyta; class Magnoliopsida; order Poales; family Poaceae; genus Neostapfia; species Neostapfia colusana. Next base: position 37,439,257 of record JASWHV010000013.1, on the reverse strand, counting down.
ACATGTTGCCCTATGTGACACATGTCAGTTGGTGAAAGCGGAACATCAACGACCCACGGGATTATTGCAACCACTCAAAGTACCTGAATGGAAATAGGAAGAAATCGGTATGGATTTCATAGTGGGACTGCCTAGGACCCAGTCGAGATATGATTCGATATGGGTCATCATTGACAGGCTAACCAAGGTAGCTCATTTCATCCCTGTGAAAGAAAGCTACAGCGGATCCAAATTGGCAGAATTATACATGTCAAGGATCGTGTGTTTCCATGGAGTGTCAAAGAAGATAGTGTCAGATCGAGGGACACAATTCACCTCAAGGTTCTGGCAGAAGTTGCATGAAACCATGGGGACTCATTTGAATTTTAGTTCTGCTTATCATCCCCAGACTGACGGACAGACGGAAAGAACCAATCAGATCCTTGAGGACATGTTGAGAGCATGCGCGCTCAAGAACAATAGGAGTTGGGATAAGAATTTACCGTATGCGGAGTTCCCCTATAACAACAGCTATCAGGCTAGTATGAAAATGTCACCCTTTGAGGCTTTGTATGGGAGAAAGTGCAGAAATCCACTATTTTGGAACCAAACCGGGGAAAGTAAAGTGTTTGGACCCGAGGTACTACAAGAAGCCGAGGCGAAAGTGAGGGAAATCCGCAACAACCTGAGGATAGCACAAACCCGACAAAAGAGTTATGCCGATGTACGGAGAAGAGAGCTTATTTTCAATGTGGGAGACTAGACTATGTTTATCTCAAGGTGTCCCCTATCCGAGGACTTCGTCGGTACAAGGTGAAAGGAAAGTTATCACCTCGATACATCGGACCCTTTCAAGTTCTGGAGAGGAAAGGTGAAGTGGCATATCAACTAGAACTACCGGCTCGCCTATTGGATGTGCATGATGTATTCCATGTGTCACAGCTCAAGAAATGTCTAAGGACACCTGAAGAGATGTTACCCATGAATGAGGTTGACGTACAAGAGGATTTGTCTTATGCCGAGCAACCGGTCAAGATTTTGGAGACAATGGAACGCCTCACAAGAAATAAAAGAATCCGGATGTGCAAGGTGCAGTGGAAGCATCACTCGGAAGAGGAAGCAACATGGGAGCGAGAAGACGAGCTTAAGGTACAGTTTCCGGAATTGTTTTCTTAGAACCACCAATCTCGAGGACGAGATCTTTTTTAAGGGGGGTAGAGCTGTAACACCCCAAAATTCTGTTAAGAGGGGAATTTAAAAAATTTTGGACGTACTGCATGTGGTGCAGAAATTTAAATTCAAATTGGAATTCAAATTCAAATCAAAACAGAAAAGAAATGGAAAAAGAAAAAGAAACCCCCCGGCCAGTGGGCCAAAACCCACCAGCAGGCCCACCATACCCCCCTTCCCCCGCGCCAGCCCACAGCCACGCGCCTCTCCCTCTCACTGACACACGGGGCCCACGTGTCATCCCCCACCTCTCGCTCGCGCCAACACCCCGGACTCCTCCGCGCGCCCGAATCCAAACTACCCCGGAAACCCGCGTCCCCCAGCCGAATTCTGGTCCCGGACGACTCCGGCTCGATCCCAACAGACCCGCCGCCCTCCCCCGTCTATATAAACGCCGGCATCGTCCTGTTCCCCCCCCCTCGATAGGCTGTTTTTCCGCTCGGTGAGAACCAGAGCTTCTCCGGCCGTTTTCTCTCGATCTTTGCTCGGGTTTTCTGATCTAACGCGTCGATTGTGTCCCACCGCCTCCGGGGAGTCACGCAGGTGCAGAAAACTTGGTGGTTTGGGCTCTAGGCACAGCTCCGACGAGCACCGCAGCGGTTCCACCTCGGACCTCGACGCCGACCGCCTTCCAGGGCCTCCGAGCTCAAGAAAAACCCCGAGGTGAGATCCCCGACCTCCCCTCTACCGTTCTATGCCATAAAATTCCAGTTTTAGGAGGTATAGACGAAGATCCGAAGTTTTCTGGCAAGATCGCGGCCTCCCGCCGCCGGGCAGCGCCGCCCGCGCACGGTCAGGGCGATGTGGCTGCTTGTGCGCCGTCTATTTTAAATCGCACGGTAGAATTAAAACCCGCGCGTACCGGTTTGGCGATCTAATCTAAGCCGTCTATTTTAAATCGGACGGTCCACAACAGCCCCACGTTATAAAGGCCGGGATTCTTACGCGCTACCCCCTGGGGATCTCGGAAAACACGAGCTAGCCCCGGAAACTTCTGATCTAGCCCCTGGATCTTCAGAAATTCGTGTAAATTCATTTAAAAATCAGTTTTACCCCCTGGACTTAATAAAAATTAGGAAAACCCCTCTGTTATGTGTAGTTAGACCCCTGGAAATTTATGAAATAATAAATTAGACCCTGAAGTAGGGTGAATTTACCTTTTTGACCCTATATGATATTAAATTCAGAAAATTGAATATGGGATTTGGATTTAAATTTAAAAGGTGAGGAAAACACATTGCAAATTCAAGTTTAAACTTTCCTGGCACTTGGAAAACTTTAGAATGAACTAAAAATAAATTTTAGGCTCAAATAAAATCTGTTTAAGTGTAGTTCATATTTATTAGATCTAGAAACACATTTTTAGGCTAGGAAATAATTCTGAAAACTGATAAAATAAATTTAAATTAGTTCACATCAGAGGAGAAGTTCAAAAGTGTATTATTTAATATTTTAGATCAGAACTTATTCTGTTTAGATGATAAGTCCTACTATTTAAGATTTAAAACTCAATTTTAGGCATAGAAAATAAATCTGGAAAATAAAGGAAAATAGGTATGCATAACTAGAAAATAATAAATGAAGTCTCCAAATCCAAAGACTTCAGTTTGGGATTTGGTAGAAGGTCTGAAAACCCATTCGGAATAGGGAATTACTTTCCATGCAAACTTGGTAGCTAAAGAGTGTATTAAAGAATTTGTTTAAATTGGAGATTTATATATATAGTGTGCAAACAGAAATCTGAATACAAAAGTTAGAAATCATATACATATGCTTAAAAGTGCATGTAGGCCAAAAATCAACACATCTAGGACAACCACAACACTTAATAATGTGAATGACCTTCATAGGTATGTATGTGTGGTTTGTATGAAGTGAAAGTGTGAACCATGTCTTATGTATTGTTGTTTTCTTTTGCTATGTGTATGGGCATGAGTAGAGCCTGCCCCAGAGCAAGTTCTCCCCTTCCAAGACCAGGACTTTCCATTCCCAGAGCAGCAGGAAGAAGGCAAGTGTCCTTGACCACTTTGATCCTATGCTAGGATGTGTAGATAGAATTATTTGCATTGTCAATTGAAATATGAAACCCATGCTAGGAAGTTTCCCTAGAATTGCATTACCTTGTTTCCTTGTAGCTTGGGTTGGGATTTATTTTATCATGTCATTTATTTATATGCTTAGCCATGCTTAGAATGGGATAATTGGGATATGGGATCACCAATTTATTTACCTTACTCTTGAATGAGATATTATGAGTTATGTAGAGGTAGGGATCGAGGCAAGTTGGATGATTTGGTTGGTGCTGGGTGCAGAAGACTCGGGTTTGTGTTTAGTACTTGCTTGGATCCTAAGGACCGGTTCATGGAGCATGTAACCTGGCTTTACCGTGTCAACCACATGGTGAGATGGGGAAGCTTGGCCAATTAATTAGGTGTATCCCCGGCGTAGTTTGTGTGTGTTGGATGGTGTGGGGAATAGGTGTCAGATGGACTACCATATGAACCGCAAGGCTCAAGAGGGGGCCACTGCAGCGGGGTTGGAGCCTCTTGTACGCTGTTAGGGGTGAAACCTCAGTGGGCCCACGCTCGTCGGGAATCCCTTTGTAAAGGCTTCGTAGTGATCTCCTGGCTACTCACCTGGGAAGTGTGAATGTGGTTCCTGCCCACTGGCATAATGGAGGTTCTTTTAGTCTACCAGGCAACGGGGGATGAAATCGCTACATGTGGGTACAGTGGTGCAAACTCTGCAGAGTCAAAACTGTCATGACAGCCATGCTCACGGTCAAGAGCGGCTTGGACTTATTCATGATTAGAGGAATGATGACTTTGGAAGTTGTGGATGTTAAGCGGGGAGCTTAACATTGGAAATGATGTATGGTTATTTGATTATGATGATGGGTTGGGAGATTGGGATCATTTCACCTATGTAGTAATGTAGGTGCTTAATAAGCTAAGGTGATAGGTATTAATTGTGTAGTGCTTTAGCCATGAGTTCAACCTCTCCTCGCTCTAGCCATGCATGACATAACTTTCCCACACTTGCTGAGTACCAACGGTACTCAAACTTGCATATTTGTTGGTTTAAATTGCTGCTCAGGTCAAGGGGATGATGTGGTGTTCAATGACCAAGACTTTGGACCCGAGGAAGGATTCTAGGTTCATGGAGTCCCCCGGGCAACGCCTGTGACGGAGCCCACAAGAATAATATTCCGCTGCTATTCTATTTACATGTTATGAACTTATTATCGTCCATCGAGACGTGTGCTTTGTAAGACATATTTATATTCGACACCTAGCTTGTAATAAATGATGCTTCACTATTGGTCATCACATGTATGAGAGAATGATCCTGGCATACATGTGATATTCACTCGGTTGTTCTTCGGAGAAACCGGGTGTGACATCACATGTGGAAAATGCCACTTTTGCAATATGTGAGTTTGTTCTCTAATGAGTATTTTGATGGTGGTTACTTGCTCTTCATTTATGTTCATCAACTTTCTTCAAATGAGGTGTGTGTGTGTATGGTGATGAGCACTTCAAATATGTGTCAAAAACTGAGGCCCTAACAGCATATATGCTGACACCAGGAATGACGGTGTCACACTGCTCCTGTTGCTGCAGGTGTTGGTGCCGCGAACGCTTGGTTCGCTGCCCGCACTGTATACCCGGGTATGGGCAAGGCTGCGCCATAGACCGGGGGTACCATTTGCAGGGCATATGGCTGGGGCATATGCTGCGTGGCGTATGCCTGGGGCAGAGGTCACGTGGCGAACGTCTGCGGCTCAGGCTGGGTCGAGGCGGTTGACATGCTGTCGCCGGCCTCTTGGTTGTGACGCCTTTCTCACCGTCGCTCGATGACCACTCAGGCATCTTTGCCCAAGTGGCGTCGTTCCAGCTCCGACCTCAGGTCCGCTGATGGGAGCCTGGTGGAGCGGGAATCGGCCGTCTGCCCGTCAACCGTTGGTGTGCGCGTCAGCGACACAGCCAGTTGACTGGGACGTCGTCCCCGCCAAAGTTGAGGGTTGGCGGCGGCGACGACGAGACGGTCTACGTTGTGAATCCACTGCTGGGTCGCTGACTGAGGCGCGTCCCCAGCAAGTGGATTGTGCAGTAGCGCTCGTGCTGCAGCTAGTGCGCCCCCGTGGGAGACACTCAGCACTGCAGTGGATCTTGCGCTCGCTGGAGCCTGCGCTGCCGGAGTCGGCTGCTGGCTCCCAGCTTGCACCGACACACTCCGTCCTGAGTGTGTCGAGACGTAGTCCCCGCCGGTCACCGTTTGTCGTGAACGTGGGCGGGGAGAGCTTGCCGCTGAAGGAAGCTTCGTCATACTCGTCGGCGGAAGCTCGTCGCGCAAGGGAAAAACCCCCCTTCCTGGCACGCCAAATGTCGAAGTGTGTAGCCGACACTTTCCCCGGGCCTGCTCTGGGCAACCCGCGGAGGTTCTTTTTCGGAGGGGCTAGTCACTCACGGAGAGCTTACGCGTTAGGGACGATGGAGGGAGAAGCTTGACACAGGGATTTTTACGTGGTTTAGGCCGCCGGAGCGTAATACCCTATGTCCACGGTGAGCAGAGATGCTCGTTGTATTGCTTGGTGCTCAGGAGCGAACCCTGCCTGAGAGTGTAAAATGTCGAACCGCTAAAGTGCGAACCCTTGCTAACGTTGCCTACTCGAGCCTTTTATAGTCCAATGCTCGGGCGGCTTACAAGGTGGGCCCGGGACCCGACAGGTGGTTCCGGGGAGATTGCCTGCCATCTACCGTATCCGAAGTTACGCCGGCAGTTGTCTTTAGTGAGGGCTTCAAAGTCTTCATTCTGCCGCCCTGCCCATGCCGCAAGCTAGTCGTAGTGGTTGGCAGGGGCGGCAGGGGTTGTCTTGTATCTGTGTTTATTGGCGTGCAGCCTTTGACGTGGCGCGCCAGTCTTCACTGCGATGTGATTGGGCACAACGGCACCTGACAGAGGCGTGCTCCGCGTCTCCGCGCCTTGGGAAGACGCGGGTCTTGAATACGTTGTATGGGCAAGGTATGGCGCGTCTTTACTCTTGCTGCCTACCGCGCGGGGGCAGGCAGCGCTGCTCTGCTGGCCATGTGGCGGGCCGGGAGATCTCCTCTGAGGAGAGGGAGGTCTGGCCCCGCTGTACACGTAGAACCTTCGGAGTTCTCCCCTCGGAGGGGGAGGTCCGGCTCTGCTGACCACGTGGCGGTCCCGGAGCCCTCCTCTGAGGAGAGGGGGGTCCAGCCCCGCTGGACACGTGGAGCCTTCGGAGCTCTCACTGGGGAGAGGGGAGGTCCGGCTTTGTTGGCCACGTGGTGGGCCCAGAGCTCTCCTCTGAGGAGAGGGAGGTCCGGCCCCGCTGGGCACATGGCGCCCTCGGAGCTCTCCCTGCAGAGAAGGGCGAGGTCCTTAGGCAATTTCCTCTGTGCGCGGGGGTACCCCATATTGAGGGTACCGACACTCCGCATATCTGTTGGCATGGAAATGTGTATGCACGGGAAATGAAGTGAGCCGACTTGGTTAGTCAGTCAACGATCATCCAAATGGATTCATGCTTGTTGGAAGTTAGGGGCAATCCCACCATGAAATCCATGCTCACATCCTCCCATTTCCATGCTGGAATTTTCAGGGGTTACAGCAGCCCTGATTTCCTCATATGTTCAGCTTTCACTCGTCTACACGTATCACACTCGGATACGTACTGCGCTACCTCCCGCTTCATCCGTGTCCACCAAAATTTCTTTTTCAAATCTTGGTACATTTTGTTGCTGCCCGTATAACTGGAGTATTTAGACATGTGAGCTTCATCGAGGATCTTTCTCCTCAGCTCCATATCTCGGGGTACGACTATACGGTCATTGAACCATAGCGTCCCCTCGTCATCTTTCCAGAAACACTTGATCTCCCCATTGTCTATCCGTCTCCGGAGATGTGCCATGCCCTTATCAATCTTCCGAGCTGCAATGATGTCCTCCCTGATAGTAGGGATGAGGGCAAGGTTGTAAAGCGACCCATAAGGAACCACGTATAAACTTGGCTCTTCCTCCTCCACCAGTGTAATGGTGAGGTTATGGACATGTGATTTCCGACTCAGCGCGTCGGCGACCACATTCACCTTGCCGGGGAGGTAGTGAATCTCAATCGCATAATCTTTGATTATTTCTAACCACCTCCTTTGCCTCATGTTCATCTCCTTCTGGGTGAAAATGTATTTCAAGCTCTTGTGGTCGGTGTAGAGGTGCACCAAATTCCCCAGGAGATAGTGCCTCCACATTTTCAGCGCCAAAACCACTGCAGCAAGCTCAAGATCATGAGTCGGATAGTGCTGCTCATGGTTCCGAAGTTGGCGTGAGCCATAGGCGACCACATGTCCTCCCTGCATCAACACGCAGCCGAGTCCAATACCCGACGCATCACAGTACACATCAAACGGCTTGGTGGTATCCGGTTGAGCTATGACCGGGGCTGTTGTGAGATGCTTCACCAATGCTTGGAATGCTCCTTCACACGCCGTGTTCCAAACATATTTCATTCCCTTCTTCAGAAATTCTGTCATCGGCTTAGCGAGCTTGGAGAAGCTTGGAATGAATCTCCGATAGTATCCCGCTAACCCGAGGAAGCTTCTGACCTCATGAACTGAAGTGGGAGCTTTCCATTTTAGCACTTGCTCTATTTTGCTTGGGTCAACCGCAATGCCTTCCGCGGAGATGATATGTCCCAAGAATGGCACTTGGCAGATCCAGAACTCGCATTTTCTGAACTTGGCGTAGAGCTTGTGGTCTCGCAATCGTTGAAGAACGATCCTCAAGTGTTTGGCATGTTCAGCTTCTGTCTAGGAGTAAACCAAGATATCATCGATGAACACCACCACGAACTTGTCCAGCTCCGGCATGAACACCGAGTTCATGAGATACATGAAATGGGCTGGAGCATTCGTGAGACCAAAAGACATGACGAGATATTCATATAATCCATATCTCGTCGAGAATACCGTCTTTGAAATATCCTCTGCCCGGATCTTTATCTGATGATATCCAGAGCGAAGGTCCATCTTGGAGAACACACTTGCACCCAAAAGCTGATCAAATAATATGTCAATGCGGGGCAGTGGGTACTTATTCTTGATGGTGACGGCGTTGAGCGGCCGGTAGTCAACACACGGCCTTAAGGTTTCATCCTTCTTCTTCACAAACAGCGCCGAACATCCCCAAGGCGAGGAACTCGGCCTAGTGAAACCTTTTCTCAACAGGTCATTGAGCTGTTCTTTCAGTTCAGCCAGCTCATTTGGAGCCATTTTGTATGGTCTCCGGGATATGGGCGTAGTCCCGGGTGCAAGTTCAATCTTGAACTCGACATCCCGCTCAGGTGGCATGCCCGGAAGATCATCCGGGAACACGTCGGGGTACTCCCGGACTACGGGGATGTCCTCTAACTTGAGAGTTTCAGTATTATGGATTTCTGAAACCTCCCGGACTGGAGTGTCTAACACCATGGAATGCGGACGGTGGAATGGAGAATTTAAATAAACCGTCCGTGTCCGAGTATTCAGGACAGCGCCATGGTAGTTTAGCCATGACATCCCTAAGATTGCATCGATCTTTTTCCCCATAAGGATTATCAGGGTGGTGGGATACAGCTTCCCACCTAAGCACAGAGGTGCTTTTGGAATCATCATATTTGTTGAAATCTTCCCTCCCGGTGAGCAGATCATATATGTGCAGTCGGTTGGGAAGACTTACACTTGATGCTTAGCCACATAGGATGCACTTATAAAACTGTAGGTTGCACCAGAATCGAATAATATGATGATGGCTTGATTGTTGAGAGTAAACGTACCCGCTAGCACGTTGTCTCCCTCCTGGGCGTCCTCATTGTCGAGGTTGCGAACGCCCCCAGTCCGCTGACCAACCTTCTTGACCAGAGGTCGTCCTCGAGCACCGCCCTGGAACTGGGCTTGCCCGCTGCTCTGCTGCCCCTGGGGACAGTCCTTCACGAAATGGCCCGCCTGGCCACACGTGAAGCAAGTGAAGCGGGGCGGTCCTCCGCTGTTTGGCTGACGGAAACCCGGGCGCGTTGTGGCGGTGGAAATGCCTGGGGTGTCGTCTGCTTCTGCTGCTGCTGTCTCGGTGGTGGCATCGGTGGTCGGAACGGAAGTGACTGAAACGGACGGCCCCCGAACCGTTGAGGTCGCGCCGGTGGATGCCACTGCTGTCCGGATGGTGTCCGATACACCATGCGGTACTTCTGGGGAGCGCCACCCCCACTGCTGGGTGGAGTGCTGCACTTCCGCTGCTCAGCTGCCAACTCCCGCTGAGCATTCTCTTGCATAATCGCGGCATTGACGAGGTCGTTGAAGGTGCCACAATTCCATTGCACGAGATGCATCTTCATTTCGGGATGTAACCCCCGATAGAAGTGCTCCCGCTTCTTCTCCTCGGTGGAGACATAGTCTGACGCATATTGCGCCAGATGGTTGAATGCACGGGAGTAGTCATGGGCACTCCTCCCGCCCTGCTTCAGTTCCAAAAATTCTTGGAACTTCCTCTTCATTATCCCGGGAGGGATATGATAGGCGTGGAACGCCTCCCGGAACTCTTCTCACTCCATGGCATGGCCAGCCGGACGTGAGGCGACATAGTTCGCCCACCACGCACCAGCGGCACCGTGAAGCTGCTGCGCCGCGAACAGAGTCTTCTGCCGCTCCGTACATTGGAGCAGCCCAAACTTGGACTCGATTGTCCGCAGCCAGTTGTCGGCCTCCAGTGGTTCTTCTGCTTCAGTGAACACTGGAGGGTGCGTACTCATGAAGTCCGAGTACGACACATCACGGGGCTCATGGGGCTCACGGGGCCCCCTCTCTTGACTCCCCCACGCCTGGGACGTATTCTGCACGATCGTGCAGAGCAGGTCGGTCTGCTCCTCACAACCCCCCACCAGTGCCGCTATCACATCCGCTAGAGTAAGTGGAGGCGGCGGTGGTGGTTGCTGCTGCGGGGTGCTGTCGTAGGCAGGTGGCTGGGAGTCATCGCCTCCCTGCTGGTTAGAGCCACCAACCTCGTGGGTGGTCCTAGTGCAAACCATCTGCAACCATATGACAATAACCATGAGTCCCACAACATATTTCATGCAGTCAAATGAAATAGGCGTAAAAACATAATGACAATAAATTCATGCAATACATCTCGTATACAGATAATGTAATAACTTTGCCCAAGCTACACCATTACCAGACCAAATACAAGCTAGTTAAATCCAACTGGATGAACCTCCTCTTTGGAAGCTCACCACAACTAGGTTTGGTCACTACGAGACGTTACTATCGCTTGGTCATCACGTGTACCACCCTTTTATCTTCAATACGACACAAACATGGTCTCTAGTAAAAGAAACTTTAGTGAGAACTATACTCAGTTCTTTCACTAGTTAAAGATAACCTCTCATGAGTATGTTCTACCCCATTGGAAGTACTCAAACCCTCTCTGGGGTACAACAATCTCTCAAATGAGTTCAACTGTCATTCCTCTGTCAGAATGACCAGTTTCTACATATCCTAGATTTTGACCTGGTTCTAGGCATTTTCATGACTCAAGTTGAATACCAAAGTTAAAGTTAACTTCAGTATATTTCCAACGAGTATTTATTTGCCCTCAGATCAGCTCTGGTCAAAAAAGTATGGTAATTCAAAGTCAACAGAATTTCTGGATGAATTCCAACAGCACCTCCCTTGGAAGTTGCTGTTTTCAATTCTGGCTTCCACTGAGTTCTGTACTGAAAATACAGAAACTTTGAATTACAAAGATGTCACACATCTCCTTACCTTTCTAAATATGGAGGATATGAAAATTTTAGATTTTTCTACTGTATGTTATGCTTGAAAAACAGAACAGTCCAGAGAGTGTTTTGAATCTGTCCTGGTTCTGGACAGTTTAAATTCCTCTGGGATTTAAGCCATCTTAAGGTGTGATTCAGCTTTGTAAGTCCACAACAAAGTTGTATAGTGCTTATACACCTTTCCAGAACTATATCCCACACCTCCATTGGCTAAATAATTTGTGAGTTATGCCCTGTCAAAGTTCAGCAAACTTGCTGCCCAAAACAGAGCACTCTGTTTTTCAATCTTTTGGAACTATACTATGTCGGTACTACGTTCCTCACAAAGGAAAATCCTAACCGGATTATACCGGCATATACGTATCAATTGTGGCACTAAACGGTCTCTCGCACAAGTTTAGTACACGGATACATACGTGGTTAGTACCTGAAGAAAACCACCCAACAGTGATGCACTAAACGGTTATGTTTCCATTTCAGGCAGGACCATATTTAAGAGTAAATAGAAACGCCCGTATAATTGCCATACGGCCATCCTTGAGTTAGGTCACGTCTCAAGGTACGTGATCGTGTTTCAACACCACTCAACGGGGAACCCGAGTAGATCATGAACGGGTCATCACGATTGGGAATGTTATCAACCCAACAGATACCACCTACTGCCCTGCAGGGCACGCCGATGGCAAGCGCTGCGTATGTCCTCCTGGGCTACTTACAGACGAACACACTCTCGCGTTACTGACCACGCGATGGGGTCTCCACTTACTTGCTTAATGCACGCTAGGGATCAGCATTCCATATGAACTCAGGAACATGAAGAGTCCAAGAGGTTCATATTGACGTCTCACACCAAGCTATGAGACATATCCCTGAACCACGTTCCTCGTCAGGGGAGCTAACCGAAATTGAACCACTTTCGGTGGCGTTCCTTACCATTCTTACCAGAGCGTAGGTGCGTCATTACATAATATAAAATTCAGAATTATAACACATAGGTTAGTCTTGCCACTTTAAGTAACTATGCTAATATAGTCCTTACTTGGGCAAACTACCGGATCCTCACCGTAAGCCTAAGTTTGCCCGTAATACAGTCCTTAAGTACTGTGCTATCGCCAATGCAGCTCTGATACCAGGCTGTGGTGGACCAGAATCTGCTCATCCAGGATCGCAGAGGGTGGTGCCGCACGATGCGACACCCGACAGCACACGTCATAAGAACACAATATATTACATGGGAAACCAAGTGAATTGTACAAACAGGTACAACCTTCACTATTGTCTTTATTACACAGCCGAAGTTTCATTTATACAACTCACGCCCGCCTAACTAGCAAAAGTCGGTTGCCCAGCCCTAGGGCAACCCACACTAGCTACACTCCTCAGCTCAGCGCGGCGTGTACAGCTCCCACTCAGCCGTAGTCCCCGATGGAGGGTAACCCTCGCCGGTGGACTCGTAACCTGAGTCCATGGGTGCCTCCTCACCTGAAAAACACTTAAGCAGCAACCGTGAGCACGAGGGCTCAACAAGACTTAACCGACTCACCTAGGCATGAAACTGTACATGAGGTGTACAATTAACATAGGATAGCAACATTGCAGTAAATGGACACGCCTACAAGTTCATCCTTAATTCATCTTTTAGCAACAATTTAACAGTTCGGGAATCTGAAATTTAGTAAGCAATATATAGTGGCACACATGTAGCAATACAATTATATCATAACAGCAATATTGAATCATCACATTTCATACATTAGCCTACGTCACGACTCAGTGACCAAGTAGTACTCTTCACCACGAGGGACGCCGAATCAACTCGATATACACCTGCAGGGACACCCAAAGAGCACGTCATGTACACCCATCCGTGGAGCTGAACAGCACGCTCACTCGATGTCGTACGGGACAACCTTTCACCCAACAGCCCAAACGTCGAACCGGTTGCAGCAAAACGGACAGGAGGTTCCCTACACGGAGCATCTCTCTATGCCCGTTAGCAGATTTCCACCTTGCTGCCCTCAAACTACACCTATAAATCGATGTGCTATGCCTCGACACCCGGAGGTTTAGGTTACATCGGTTTATCGGGGCCCATATATCCGATATGCCTTCGGTACGTTCAAACTTGATCAGCGTGGGCCGCACACGGATCGGTCCTCAATCGACACGGACAGGGCTGCGCACACAAGACTTCCTCTTGCTGCGCCCTAGCCCCTGCCAAGTCACATTTTCATTACTAAGGTGATCTCACATCACTCGAACCAACCCCGTGTGTTCCAAGCCTAACTCATGAGTAGATTCCAACTACTTGACTTGTACCGAAGTCCTATGAATCATTAAGCATAGCCTGTCTACTCGAGGCCTTAGACACTACCCTCACTCTTATGGGAAAATTCTGGTTATGCAATTGGGGTTTCATACATCCTACACCTAATGCACATTCATACTTCATATAAAACATGTAAACAAAGCAAAACGTATAAAAGGGTTAATGCAAACCGGGGCTTGCCTTGTTGCTGCTGGTCAGTAGTTAGGTCTTCGTCCGGAAGAAGGAAGTCGAGCACTTCCGGAGTCTCCTCGCCTTCAGCGACTACACGTTAATGAATATGCACATAAGTTTAATTGTAAAGATTCTGCTACAAGTTCTACTTAACAAGTTTTCAAAAACTGGAACTCTGTTTAAGAATTTAAAATGAAACTGGGGCTAGTGGTTTGGGTTTGGACCTAAGCACATGATTAAGTGCTAAGTGGTTTTCCCCCTCTTCTATATTGGTCATCTCAAGTGGTTAAACAGAACTGGGGTGATCCAGAGCTCCAATGGAGCTGAGAATTTTCATGTGAGTTCCTTGTCACAAGGAAGTCCTCTGGACCAAAAATTAGCACTTTTCATTGAGGTGTTTGTTCAGAATAATTTTCTAAGCAATTAAGCAAAGAAGAATTAATTCTGAGATAACACCCATGTTCATGCCAAACTTAGTGAACTAAAATTTCAATTATAGCTCATAGAGTTTGCATGAATTTTTCTGGCATTTTTTGGAGCTAAGATTTGCCCAGAACTGAATTTCCAAGTTTTAGAAATTCTCTGAAAGTGCTTCTGTATTCAATTGAACACAGCACCTTCAAATCTGAATTGCCCTGATCAAATCAGCTCCAAATGGTCTCAAACTTTTATAGGAGTCTACTAACATCCTAGGGAATATTAGGGCAAAATTTGAGGATTTTTGGATTAACCAAACTCCCTCTAACATTCTTTTGGTGAAAAGTTTTAAAGGATTTTCCAGAATTAAATAATGAGTTTCATACAACTTGGGTTTCATAATTGGATAGTCCTATATTAGAGGAATCCAACAAAATTTGTTTCACAATTTTTGGATTCTCCTACATCAAGTTGTGTCCCTCCAAAGTTTAAACTAGAAACTGAAATCCCTGAAAAGTTTAAATGCCTGTCAGTGGGTCCCACCCACCAGGCTTTCTTCTTCCTCACGCTAAACAGGGCCCGCGGCGGCGCCCTCCGGCGAGCGTCGCCGGAATAGCTTTCCCGGCCATCTCCCGACCTCAGTCTCGCCGCCCCACCCTAACTCGCGACGCTGAATTCGGTTCGGGTGTCGCCGGCGGCCGTAGATTGCCGGAACAGGGTGCCCGACGGTAACAGCGGCTGTTAGGGTTCCGGCGTGGTCGGGAATATTCTACACCACATCAAAACGGTCGGGAACTGATCGGAGAGCACCGTGGGAGCTCGAGGGTGTCGAAAATGGCTGACAGACCCCGTGAAAAGGTTGGCAACATGGAGATCCACGGTGACCCGAGCTGTTTTTCCATGGCGGCCCGAAAAACAGAAAGAACCCGGTCATTTCTGGACCATATCACTTGATTCTTTGTTGAGGAGGGCCGCTAGGAAGTGAGGAAGGTGTGTGCAAGCTCGCCCGAGCGTGGGTGGACCGTGAAATCCTAATTTCAGAGTAGACCGAACCCTACCCGCATGCACTAACCTTCGGAAATCTTGGGAATTCTCCGCGCTCGGTCGATCAATTGCTATGAGGGTTGCAGCTACACGATCTGGAGACTAAGGCGCCCCTCTTTCGTGTAGAGAACGGGCGGTGAAAGTGGCTGTGGTGTGCTGTCCACGGGGGCCGACCTCGGTTTCCCGCCGGTGGGCCTCGGTTTTTGGCGGTGATCGTCGAATTGTGGCTAAACGGCGCGACAACACCGCGAAGTAGCAGAGTGGGTAGCTAGAGAACGTGTTGGTGTTCACCTTTTGTGTTGTCGGCTCGGGCAACGGCCGAGCAGGCGCCGGTGTGCGGTGGAAATCGGAGGAGCGGCGCCGGTGGTGCGAACAGAGCCCGGTGCGGTGCTGTTCGTGCAGAGGAAGCAATGCGTATGGCTCAGCTGCGTGGAGAGGGGGTCACGTAAAGGAGGGGTGAGCTGCTGCCCGGTTGCCAGCACAAGAGAGGAAAACAGGAGGTGGCTTCCCGGGCGGTGGCGCGCGCGGCAGCTGGGGCTGTTCGGGCGAATCCCCTCGGTTGAGTGAGAGACAGAGGGAAAAACTTGGGGGTTAAGTCTCCTCAACCCTATGACATGTGGGCCCCACTGGTCAGTACCCCGTCACCTCTGAAAAGATCCCCGAAACTTGGCAAGTGATCAATTCAAATGTTTGGAGTCTAAAACTGAGCTAAATTTGTATAGTTGGACAAATTTCCCCCAAATTCAAATGTGTATGTGAATTCTTTACACATTTGAACTCTTTTTAGAAAAATGGGTAGCAAACCTTTTCAAAAATTACTGAAACTTTGCCTGCCCATTAATTTGGACCTAAGGAATCCAATTATGCAATTTGATTCTTGTGTTGGTTGCTGCAACAAAGAGTTTGAACACAACAGTTTTGAATCACCATTATGTCCTCCCCTCATTTGAATTTTGAGTTGGACATTTAGTTCAAATACTGATTTTCAAATCCTCCCATTGCACTGGAGTACTTCAACTCGGTGGTCTTAATCCAACTAGGGTCCAAACATGCAAATGACTATAAGTTGGTTTTAGACCATCCTCTCATGTGTTATCATATGTGTAGCAAGTTTGAACCAATCCCCTTTTGATGGAGGTTACATGCTCTTCACAATTCTTCACAAGATATTCACAACAAAAACTGTGGTGTTGTGAGGTGATGAACAGTTTTTGCAAGTCCCTTTTCTTGGGCTTTTACAATCTCCCCGGGACCACCTGTCGGGTCCCGGGCCCACCTTGTAAGCCACCCGAGCCTTGGACTATAAAAGCCTCGGGTAGGCAACGTCAGAAAGGGTTCGCACCTCAGCCATTCACACTTGAGGGTTCGACTCTTGGCACACTTACGCTCCAGCATCCAAGCACCCAACTCATCCTCAAGCTCAGAACTCCGGTTCTGAGCACCAAGCAATACAACGAGCATCTCTGCTCACCGTGGATGTAGGGTTTTACGCTCCAGCAGCCTGAACCACGTAAAAATCCCTGTGTCAAGCTTCTCCTTCCATCGTCCCTAACGCGTAAGCTCTCCTTGAGTGACTAGCCCCTCTGAAAAAGAACCTCTGCGGGCTGCCCAGAGCAGGTCCGGGGAAAGTGTCGGCTACACACTTCGACATTTGGCGCGCCAATAAGGGGGCTTTTCCCTTGTGCAACGAGCTTTCGCCGACGAAGATGACGAAGCTTCCTTCAGCGGCAAGCTCTCCCCGCCCACGTTCACGACGAACGGTGACCAGCGGGGACTATGTCTCGACACACTCAGGATGGAGTGTGAATTGGCCTAGAGGGGGGGTGAATAGGCCTTACAGAGTTTCCTGCACACTTAAAGTAATTGTTAAAAACTTACTGGACCGGACTAGTCCGGTTGTGTGAGCGGACTAGTCCGGTGTGCCTGAAGTGTGTAGATTGTATTAAGTGTTGTGCAGGAGAATTAACATGTTTAGCAGCTGAAATAAGAACAACAGTTATTTTATTTTGAGTTTACAATGTGAGGTGTGATTATGCCCGTGAATGAGACTTAGCAATTTAAAATCTGAAGTTTAACAACTAGATGTTCTAATCAACAAAAACAAAGAGGCATACGAGACACAAATTTTACCAAGGTTCGATCTCACCAAGAGATCTATGTCCTCGTTGAGGAAGCTCACACAGAGCTGGGTCTCTAACCCTTTCCCTCTTCAAGTCACCACACAAGGCCGACTTGATTCCACTAGCACGGATAATCCCCGAGTTTGTGGGGCAACCTCACACGTTGAGGGCTCCCACAAGAATTACAATGAGAAAGCAATCAAATACACTAAAAAAGATTACAATGCAGAATATGAGTGTAGAGAGATCAAACCCCAAGAGCTCACAACGAAGGAACGACGATCTCCCAATCCCAAATCCAAGTGTTTGATTGATCTTCACCTTTTTCGCACCTTAGATGTGTGGGGAGATGTGTTTTTGGGCTCTTGGGACAGGTGGCGGCGCTAGGGTTTTTGTTACTAGCAGTATGAGTCGTGTCTACCCATTGGAAGGCCGTGGATCACCAATTTATATGGTTTCCAAAAAGTTATCGTTGTAAAACCTAATACCGGACTAGTCCGGTATATGATCGGACTTGTCCGGTCTACTTCTAGTGAGTTAAGCGGAATAGTCCGGTCTAAAACTGGACTTGTCCTGTGCTATGTGAAGTGGGGTTCCAGAAAGTTTAGCGGACTAGTCCTGTCGCATGGATAGACTAGTCCGCAGTCCTCTAAAGAGGACAACAGAAACATGAGCGGACTAGTCCGGTCTAAAACCAGACTTGTCCGGTTGCATTCCAGTAAGCTGACCGGACTAGTCCGGTCCATGAACGGACTAGTCCGGTGTCTAGTGGATTTTAGTTGATTTTTAAACCCCTTACCCTTACACAAAGTTATGAGCTCTTGGGATGTGTCTCTCACACACACCCTATACATTTAAATCTACTTTGCTCTTCTAAATTCCACTAAAGTCTTCCCTTTTTGGGCACCACTCTATTTTTCACCTTTTTGTGTGCACCGAGCTAGTTCACTTTGTTTGTCCTGCAATCATTTCATTAGGATCTCATATGCTTGTCATCAATTCTCCAAAACCCACAAGGGATACCCTAGATGCACTTTCAATCTCCCCCTTTTTGGTGATTGATGACAACCATTTGAGATATCACAATTAAGAAGAAAAAATTGATTTTTCATAAAGTGTGCATATATGAGAGTATGAATAACTAACAAGAAAAACTTCTCTCATATACGCACACCTTATGGTGGGGTGCCTAACAAAGTGTGTGATCAACAAAAATGTGATGAACGAGGATAAAAGATAACAACGCCTCACAATACTATGAAGCATCACACACAAGGTAAATAGTCAAATTACAATAGTTTTAAAAATAAGTACAAGTCCTCGATCACAAGTCCTCGATCACAGGTCCTTAATGACTTATCCTAGATAATCTCTCCCCCTTTGGCATCAAGGCACCAAAAAGGGAAAAATTGAGTGGAATCACTCATCGCCGTTCCCACTTTCACTCTCAGTCCTATCTTCATCTTCCTCTTCACCTTGATCTTCATCATCTTGACCATGTAGAGGGTTAGCATCTGTGCGCCGGACTAGCCCGGCCTGGCATAAGAACCCTAACGTTTCATTTGAATCAAATCTCCTATCTAAGGACACAAAGGAAGGAAAGTGGTAGGAATGCATCTATAGAGGCAATGTACATCCTTTTGAAATCAAAGTACACGAGCTAGAACTAGAAAAGTTGAGATTTTGGTTTTAGGGGGGAATTTACCAAGATTTGAAGATTCGCATTGAAGGAGCAAGAATCTATCCGGATGAGTCCGGAGAGTAGAGTCCACTCGTCGAGGAGAGGCTTTTCGACAGAGAAAACTTCGAGTTTGAGGGCTCAACTCGAAAATCACTTTGGGAGCTAGGGTTTAGGAGAGGGGGTGAGACAAAGTGCTTATGAGTGGAGAAGGAGGGGTTTGGGCCGGCCAACTGCTTCTATATGCGACTGACCGGCCAAGTCCAGTTCCAACAGACTTGTTGCAGATAGTAGAGTTTAGAAGTGATCCAAGGACACTAATTTTTGCAAATAATATTGGTAATTACGACCAGTAGGCAAGCAACAATCAAACAATGGTCATATTTCGCAAGATTTCTTCATTAAAATAGTTTTCTTAGAAGAAAAAGAGATGAGGAGCAGTTTTTACAATAAAATGTAACATTTGAGGTTGCAACCAGGTATGCAACATTTCAAGCCACATTTCGAGAGTCAAGAATATTAAGTTCATTTCTTAGCTCACAAAACCTTCTCATCTAATGGTTTGGTAAAGATATCTGCCAGTTGTTTTTCAGTTCTAACATGTGAAATTTCAATGTCACCTTTTAAAGAATGATCTCTAAGAAAGTGATGACAAATATCTATGTGCTTAGTTCTTGAGTGCTCTACTGGGTTGTGTGCAATTTTTATCGCGCTTTCATTATCACATAGAAGCGGAATATGATTTAGATTGTAGCCGTAGTCTCTAAGAGTCTGTCGCTCCGAAGTAGTTGTGCACAACAACTACCAACTGCAACATACTCTGCTTCCGCCGTTGAAAGAGCAATAGAATTTTGCTTTTTAGATGACCAAGAAACTAGGGATCTACCAAGAAATTGACAAGTCCCTGAAGTGCTCTTTCTATCGACTTTGTATCCTGCACAGTCGGCATCGGAATAACCTATCAAGTTAAACTTGGATCCTTTGGGATACCAAAGGTCCAAGTTTGGTATGTGCACAAGATACCTTAGGATTCTTTTTACAGCAATTAAGTGACACTCTTTAGGTGCGGCTTGAAACCTTGCACACATGCATACGCTAAGCATAATATCTGGCCTAGATGCACATAAGTAAAGTAAGGAGCCGATCATTGACCTATATACCTTTTGGTCCACATTTGGACCTTCTTCATTGAGATCGAGATGTCCGTTGATTGCCATGGGTGTTTTGATGGACTTGGCTTTGTCCATATTGAATTTCTTTAGGATGTCCTGTTGACACGACCCCACGGTCTTGTTGAGCCAGGATCACGCTGAGGGGTGCTGCGTTGCACAGCACCGTATAACACACATCAAAGGTACAAAGCGGAAGCAAAATTTTATTACATAAACAAGTTTATGAACATGTTTACATCAAAATAAGTCCAGTCTACACTGGCGGGCGTAGACTACGCATCAAGTCCACGTTCAGCCCTTGAACGTGTCCTTGCTAGCACACACGCACACTAACTCTGCGGCGTGCACTACTCCCACTCGATGGGGTTCCCCTCCTGGAGTTCCGTCTCCTCTTTGGGAGTCCCATTTCTCATAGAACCCTGCAAAAGCTTCAAGCACAAGCAGTGAGCACGAAGGCTCAACAAGTCTGACCTGTCTCACCTAAACATGGAACTTCTACATGAGGGGTGATCGGTACATGAGATAAAACAATGTGCAAAGGACTCGCCTAATTATTGGAACCTTACTTTCAAGTTTTAGCAGCAGGTTGTGGAGAACCTTACGCTAAGGCACATGAGAGAGCCGCAATCAAACAAGAAATGCATTTCCCTCATGTACTTTGCCCAAAGTTGAAAGGAACTTTAATTAGCTCTAAACTACAGCAATCATTAACAAGCAAAGTCCATCTTTCAATCAGCAACATTTTAACATGTAACTAGCCTGTTCTTTCTATGTCACGGTACAGTGAACAAGTGGTACTCACTGACCGCGAGGGACGGCGATTATAATCGATTTACACCTGCAGGGTTACAGGAACAACCCTTCACGTACGCCCGTACTCGATGTTGCCTACAACAACAATCACGGACGCCGTACACAACTACCTTTCACCCGTTAGCCAAATGTTGAACCGGTCCAATCGTCCCGAGCAAGAGGTCTCTGCACGCGCATCTCAGTGCCGCCAGCCGATTTACACCTCGAGCTCTCAACCTACCCTCTGAACGACCAGCTATGCCTCAACACCCAGCTACCCGAGTTACATCAGTTTCCCGGTTCCCATGTAGCCGGTAGGTCTTCGGTACTGTTCTAGCTTGTTCAACAGGCCCGCACACGGCTCGGTCCTCAATCGACACAAGTGGAGCTATAGCACACAGGCCCCCAAAGTCCTGCTGCCCTCACCCTCCGCTTGGCCTCATTTTCTTGCCATGTGTTTCATGTGCTATCTCTACCCGAGTCGAGTGCCTCTAGCCTATGCTCGCGAGTAGTTCCAACTACTCGACTTGTACGGAATCCTACTCTATATTAGCATTGCAGTAGCTAACGGGGTATTCAATCTTAATCCCAACCCATGGTTTTCTTGGCTATGCAGTTGGGTTTCCAAACAAGACTCTAATGCAAGTAATAATGATACTCAAGTAAGTGCTCAAAACAATAAAAATTTGTAAAAGGTTGATGCAAACCGGAGCTTGCCTTTCTGCTCTTGGTCATAGGCTAGCTGTTCCTCCGGAGTAACGAAGTCTAGGACTTCGGGTTCCTCCTCGACCTTAGCGACTACATGATATACAACATACATGTATTAATTTGAATGCCTTTATATTAAGTTTGAACTTGTGAAACTTATAAGTCCTCCTAGAAAGATTCAATGACTTTGAGACTTTTACTGTGGCTTGGTTACAACCTAAGTATAGACTTGGTCAAGTTTTAGTTGCAGCCAAGCTCATTTGAGCCCTCCACAATTAATTATGTACTTGAACTTAATTGGCACTCTTAGGGTGTTCTAGGGATTTTCTTGAAACAAACTATGACTTTCTGAAAACTAGATTTTCATAGGGTTCTAATGGAGTTGGTCTCACTTAATTTGAAGGTTCCTAGCTAAATATATGAGCTAAACAATTTCAGAGAAATTTCTGAAAATGTTTCTGAACATTTTCTATTTTCTCTGGAACAGTTTCACTAATCACACCATTAGGTGGATCAAATGATCTCAAATGGATCTGAAATTTTTATGGTAATTCAGGGATATTTTGGTTAACAGCCCAGCAAAATTTCAGGATTTTCCTCCAAAGGATTCTCCAGTTAAAATTCCAAACAGTTTAAATTTGAGGAATTAATTCTGGAGAAATAAAGATTTTCATGAAGTGAAACTTGATTTGCTGGAAAGTACTCAGAGAGATGAATACAACAAAATTTGGTTCACTCGATTTGGAGCTTTCTAGCCAAAGCTATGACGATTTGAAGTTTGAATGAAATCTGAAAATCGGGGGAAAAGTTTAAATCTGCGGGGGCCCGCGGAGACACGTGTTAAGCGCGGAGGCGACCGCACACTGCAGCCCACAGAGTCTTTGCGCGCCAGCACACCCGATCCCGGCCACACCCGATCCCGATTTCAAATTTTGAGCCGCTGACGCGTGGGCCAGCCGGCTTCGTGTTCCTCCCGACGCGCACGCGCGCTCGCGCCGCCGCCCCTCGCCGGAGCAGAACCGGAGCTCGCCGGCTCGCCGCTGCCGGCCATCCCATGGTCTGA
The DNA here is from genome assembly GCA_030760725.1 of Neostapfia colusana. NCBI lineage: Eukaryota > Viridiplantae > Streptophyta > Magnoliopsida > Poales > Poaceae > Neostapfia > Neostapfia colusana. The sequence continues at coordinate 37,416,726 of JASWHV010000013.1, read as the reverse complement.
AACTTGCCGGCAGGGGGTTTTCGACGTCGAGGAACACGTCGGTGGTGTCAGTTCGTGCTGGCGGTGACCGGAAATAGCCCAGCGACGTGCCGCGGCCTCGGTTGAGGTTCGGCGCCGTCGGCCGTGAGTTCTAACCCGCCAAAACCTCGAACAATCGGTCCTACAGCGTCAGTGTACCTCTAGGAAGCTCGACAAGGTGTCAAAAGGGTTCAAAGATGGCGGCAAGTCGGTCGGCACCGTGTGACCGATCGTTCCCGCCATGACCGCCTTTGATCGAGCTCGAAATTCGTCACTCCTAGACAGTTTCACGCCACGGATGCAGAAAAGAACTTGATCGCCGGCTAGTCCAGCGTCTATGTGCAAGATTTGATAGATAGAGAAGGATCTTAGAGCGAGAATTTGAAGGATCCGTACCGGAAGCTCAGTTTAAGGTCGCCGGAGCAAAAACTGAAAATTCGCCGGGGATTCATCACAGTTTGCTTCCAAACTTGGAGGAGAGCAGCACGGCTGTTGCGCGCTCCTGCTGCTGCCCTTGCTGGACCATGAAAACGCCTGTGGATCGCTGTCCATGGGCGCCTGACTTTCGGCTGAGGCTAGGTCGCCGCGGTGGCAATCGTTCTCGGGCAATGGAGGTCGGAACTCGGGGTTTCTGTCGTCGGGGAGGTGGAGTGCGATCTCAGGTTGCTGTCTAGCAGCTCAGAAACGAAGGAGGAGATCGTTTGATGGTTTTCCCGATCGAGCAGAGAGCTGCGTGGAGAAGAACTGCCGCCGCTCGGGGTCACACGCGAGGAGATAAAGCCAGCCGATCCCTGCTCGGGCTGAGGCGGTGCCGGTCGCGTGAAGGTGCGAGCAAGCCGCCCTGGGCGCCAGCGCGCGGAGAGGAAAGCAGCTGGTGGCGCCGGTGGCTGCTCGGTGGCACAGCGGACAGCTGCTCGGTGGAATTTCCCACCGAGGCTGTGACTTTGTGTGCAAGTTTTCCCTCCTTCTTTCTATGACATGTGGGTCCCACCCGGGGTTTTAACCTCTGAAATTTACTCCTAATCACTGTTGTAAACAGTGAGCCCCGAAATACCCCTGGTGATTCAAATTATTCACCCATGAGCCATTTGAATTGATTAGAATTCAAATTGGGTTTGGTTTGAATGAATTTCAGCACAAGTTCAGTTTGGAATTCAAATAAAGTTTGAATTTGTCCCACTTAGCTCATGTCAAGATCAACTCCAAATGGAGTGAAAATTGGTGTGTGAGCTCATAAAAATGTGCTGAATAATAATATGTCTCCCACTTTTAAATTCATGGGATAAAAACAGTTTGAATTTGAATATGGTTTCAAACTGCCCTCTTTCTAACTATACCCAAAATGACCTCAAAAAGGTTTTGAATTTGGGTGAAACTTGGCATGGACATCCTTAGCAATGTGTAGGAGTTTTTATATGCCCAGCCCTTCTATATCACATGTGGGAAATACCACTTTTGCAATATGTGAGTTTGTTCTCTAATGAGCATGTTGATGGTGGTTACTTGCTCTTCATTTTTGTTCATCAATTTACTTCGAATGAGGTGTGTGGTGTGGTGATGAACACTTCAAATAGGTGTCAAAAACTGAGGCCCTTACATTCCTCCCCCCTTAAAAGAATCTCGTCTCGAGATTATAAGGTGAAAATGAGAGAGAGGACGGTGGAAAATTACCGGATATGCGACGTGAAAAAGTCAGGGTAGTTAGCGCGAAGAAATTCTTCGCTCTCCCATGTCGCTTTGTCCACGGAGTGATTACTCCATAGAACCTTGTAGAACCACAACGTACGGTTGCATGTGGTTCGGGCCTTTTCATCAATAATCTGAACCAGTTCCTCCCGATAGGTGAGATCCGGTTGCAGTGCTTCAATGTCTTCCAGCTGAATGGTAGTTGATTGCTTGAGACACTTCCTCAGCTGGAAAATGTGAAAGACGTCGTGCACACCGGAAAGTGCTTCTGGTAATTTCAGCCGGTATGCTACCGATCCACATCTTTCGGTAATCTGGAATGGACCGATGAATCGGGGTGCTAACTTTCCCCTCACCCCAAATCTGCTTACGCCCTTCATTGGAGACACACGCAGATATACGTGATCCCCGACTTCGAATTGTAGTGGGCGTCTTCTCTGGTCCGCATACTGTTTCTGACAGGATTGGGCGGCTTTTAGGTTCGCTTGAATCAGTCGAACCTTTTCTTCCGCGTTGTTGACAAGGTCAATCCCGAAGGTAACCCTTTCGCCAGACTCACACCAGTTCAATGGTGTGCGGCATTTCCGCCCGTATAGCGCCTCGTAGGCACCATCTTAATGCTGGCTTGGTACCCATTGTTGTACGAGAACTCGGCTAACGGCAGGTGATCATCCCAAGTCTTGCCGTGATTGACAGCGCAAGCTCGTAGCATGTCTTCTAAGATCTGATTCACCCGCTCGGTTTGCCCATCCGTCTGCGGGTGGTATGCTGAACTACGGATCAGCTTCGTCCCCAAGGCAGCGTGCAGCTGCTCCCAAAAACGGGACACAAATAAAGTGCCCCGATCCGATATGATGGTACGGGGTATGCCGTACAAGCATAGGATGCGTGAGATGTACAGTTCAGCGTACTTCTTGGCATTGTAGTTGGTGTTGACCGGGATGAAATGGGCAACTTTGGTGAGCCGATCGACCATCACCCACACAGAATCATGTTTCTGAGACGTGGTGGGTAAACCGACGATAAAGTCCATGCTCACATCCTTCCACTTCTAGGCAGGTACGCCCAGTGGTTGTAGCAGTCCCGGTTTCCGCATATGGTCTGCCTTCACCCTTCGACATGTATCACACTCGGACACGTACTTCGTGATCTCCCGCTTCATCCATGTCCACCAAAACTTGCTCCTGAGTTCTTGATACATTTTGTTGCTGCCGGGGTGAATAGAAAACTTTGACAAGTTGGCCTCATCAAATATTTTCTTCCGTAATTCCGGGTTACGGGGTACGACGAGCCGGTCCTTGAACCATAGGACGCCGTCTCCGTCCTTCCGGAAACATTTAAGCTCCCCACTGTCTACACGTCTCCGCAAATGTGACATGCCCTTGTCATTCTTCTGGGCTGCCGCTATTTCTTCACGGATGGTGGGGATCATAGCTAAGTTGTAGAGAGCTCCATGTGGTGGTGGTTCGCTCTCTTCCAACGGTGTGATGGTCATATTGTTGACATGTGACTTGCGACTCAGCGCATCCGCCACTACGTTTGCTTTGCCTGGATGATAATGGATCTCTATTTCATAATCCTTTATCAATTCTAACCATCTTTGCTGCCTCATGTTCAGCTCCTTCTGAGTGAATATGTACTTGAGGCTTTTGTGGTCGGTATATAAATGTACGAGGTTACCAAGTAGGTAGTGCCTCCACATCTTGAGTGCGAGTACCACGGCAGCGAGCTCCAAGTCGTGAGTTGGATAATTCTGCTCATGGTTTCTAAGCTTCCGTGATCCATACGCGACCACTCTTCGGTCTTGCATCAGCAAACATTCAAGCCCAATGCCGGATGCATCACAGTACACATCGAACGGTTTTGTTGTGTCTGGCTGCGCCAAAACCGGTGCTGATGTCAGGTGCTTGACTAAAGCCTTGAATGCTGCTTCACATGCTGGACTCCAAACATATTTGGTAGCCTTCTTCAGCAGCTCTGTCATAGGCTTGGCAATCTTCGAGAAGTTCGTAATGAACCTCCGATAATATCCCGCGAGTCCCAGAAAACTCCGTACCTCGTGAACAGTCCTCGGGGATTTCCAATTCAGCACTTGAGTGATCTTGCTCGGGTCTACAGCGATACCCTCCGCTGAGATGATATGCCCGAGAAAAGGCACTTGCGATATCCAAAACTCGCATTTGCTGAATTTCGCGTGTAACTTGTGATCCCGCAGCCGTTGCAAGACTATACGCAGATGCTTCTTGTGATCTTCCTCCGACTTGGAATATACCAGGATGTCGTCGATGAGGACCACGACAAACTTGTCCAGCTCCTGCTGAATACCGAGTTCATTAAGTACATGAAGTGAGCTGGAGCATTGGTGAGGGCGAAGGACATGACCAGGTACTCATACAGCCCGTACCTCGTTGAGAAAGCTGTCTTCGGAATGTCCTCCGCCCTTATCTTAATCTGATGGTACCCGGATCTTAAGTCCATCTTGGAAAAGATCTTTGCTTCGACCAACTGATCAAACAACATGTCGATCCGTGGCAACGGGTACTTGTTCTTGATGGTTACGGCATTTAATGGACGATAGTCCACGCAAAGCCGCAACGTCTCATCCTTCTTCTTTACAAATAACGCCGAACAGCCCCATGGTTAGGAGCTCGGCCTAATAAAACCCTTTTCCAGCAGGTCCGTTAGCTGGGTCTTCAATTCAGCCAATTCCTTGGGCGCCATCTTGTAAGGCCTTCGGGATATTGGCATGGTTCCCGGCGCAAGTTCAATCTTGAACTCCACTTATCTATCGGGCGGCATCCCCGGCAAATCGTCTGGGAATACGTCAGGGAACTCTTGGACCACTGGAATATCTTCCAATCTGATGGTTGTGGCTTGATAGACACTTGGAAGTTTTATTTCTGGACTGTCCAGAAATAAGGAGTGAGATTTGTGCACCTCTGAGTTTAAGTGCACCACTCGGGGGATGGTGTCTAAAACAGCGCCGTGGCGGGTTAACCACGACATCCCTAAGATGACATCGACCTTTTGTCCCTCCAAGATAATGAGAGACGTAGGGTAAACTCTACCCTCTAAGCACAATGGCGCTTTTGGGACCATCATGCTTGCTGAAATTTTCCCACCCAGTGAACAGATCACATATGGACCATCGGTGGGTAGTATTTGCAAGCTATATTTATCAATGAAAGCTTGGCTAATGAAGCTATGCGTGGCGCCTGAATCAAATAGTACTACGGCGGGATGCTGGTGGAGTTGGAACATACCCGCAAGGATTGGCTCACCCTTCGGCACGTCCTCTATGGCAAGTTGGTGGACGGTGCCGGGCCTAGGGTTTTCCCGCCGCGCATTAGTAGGGTTCCGGGGTTGATTCCTCCCCGGAAACGGTGGTGCAACTCCGCCGCCTTGCCTCTCCAGACAACTGCTGGCGAAGTGTCCTGGACGACCACACTTGTAACATGTGGCCGCTGCTTGTGCGGTGCTCGGGGGATGAAAGCCCAGCATGCGTTTCTGAGGTGCATACGCACGTGGCATCGTCTGCTGCTGCTGTTGTTGTTGAGGAGGTGGTACTGGCAGTGCCGGCCTGAATGCCTGTGAAGAGTACGGCCGACTGCGGAACGGCATCTACCGCTGTGGTGGCTGCCAGCGTGGACCTGATGGTGGGCGATTCACCATCCGAAATTTCTGAGAAGGACCGCCTCCTTCTCCGCTGCTTTGCAGCGCGCTTCGCTTTCTCTCCACCGCCGCCAACTCCTTGCCGGAGTCCTCTTGCACAATCGCAGCGTCAATGATGTCGTTGAGGCTGCCGCGATTGAACATCTTCAATTTGTCCTTCAGGAGCGGGTTAAGCCCCTGGTAAAAGTGGCCCCGCCGCTTCTCGTCGGTATCTGCGTGATACGACGCATAGAGTGCGAGATCGTTGAACGCCCTGGAGTATTCCAGCACGTTTCGGCTCCCTTGCTGCAGGTGTAGAAATTCCTGTGTCTTCCTCTTCATCAAATCTGGTGGTATGTGATAAGCCCTGAAGGTCGTCCGAAACTCCGTCCAGGTCATAACTCGATCGGTGGGCTGTGAAGCACAGAAGTTGGCCCACCATGCGCTCGGGGATCCTTGGAGCTGCTGGACCGTGAACTGAGTCTTGCGCTGCTCACTTATCTGGAGCAGCCCGAACTTCATCTCTATTGCATGGAGCCAGTTGTCCGCGTCAAGAGGTTCATCCGCCCTTGAGAATACCGGGGGATGAGTCACCAGGAAGTCGGAGTAGGAGCTCTGTTGACGCTCCTCACGGTCTTGACGTCTCTCTGGGCCAGACGTATTAGCAATAAGAGTTTGCAGCAACTCCGTGTGCTGCTGATGTGAACCCTTCATTGCCGCAACGATGTCGGCCAATGTAACCGTTGGCAGTGGCGGTGGCGGTGGCGGTGTTTGCTGTTGCAGTTGCTGCTGCTGTCCCGAGGGGTCCTCGGGAGGCTTTTGGGAAGCCTCTCCCCCTTGACTAGTACCCCCAACGTCCGGGTTGGCACGAGTACGCGTCATTCTGAAATTCAAAACAGCAGCGATTAGCACATGTCATACTTAAAACTCCATATGCAACAGTAGGTATTGAAGTGACACATGAATAATTTGCACAACATTCACATATATTGAAAAAGCATAAACTTTATACAAGATACATTGTTCTCGGTTCTCCGAGAAGTTTTGCTTATGGCGTCACTACCTATACATACGCTACTGCCTACACGACATGTCACCGATTACAAAAGTTGGGTTACACTACCCTAGCTGCCCTACTTGGCAACTGTAACCCCCTACTCGGAGTAGAACTCGACCTCCTGCGGGTCGTCCTGCTCCGGTACCTCTGCTGGTGGCTCTGGATCTACCACCTCTTCTCCCATCTCGGGTTCTCCCATTGCTGGAAGGCCCAAGACCACCGGTATGCCCAATACCGGAGGTACGAGGTCCTGCAATGCATGCACCTCGTCCATAGCCTGGTTGTAGTCCTCTTCCCAGCCTTGCCCTTCCTCAATAGCGTCGTCTCGTTCTTGAGTAAGGTCCTCGTTCTGCTGGGTCAGATTCTGTACCAGTTCTTGCAACGCCGCGATGTCGACACGGCTCTTCTTATTTGCCTTCTTCAGACGATGCAACTGATTGTGCTATTCATTCAGTCGCTTAATCGTCGGAAGGAGCACATTGCGGAGTGCGCTGTGAGCACTCTCGAAATGGTCTCCATGGCCCGTGCTCTCCTTGAGCTTTGTGACGAGATGCTCCGTATGAACAGCTTGGCTGTCCATCACGGCGTTTCCCGCCCTCATCTGGAGGCTAAGGTTTGCCTCCGCGGGGTTGTACCTTGGGCAACTCGGGTCCGTTGCCTCCAGGTACCTCTCTTCCCACACATGATGAGCCCGTTCCTCCACCGGAACGAGCACGTATGGAGTGCCCTCCATAGCCTGCACGTGTAGTTGGCAGAAACGTGACATAGTGTCACGGGTTGCTACTTGCCACATCCCTTCTGGTTGTCTTCCTCTCACTGTAACGGTGAACGGCACCCAACCGGGTGGCGTAGGTCCTGCAGGGACTTCAACATGGATTGTCCACGTCTTATTCCCCTCTTCACCTACTTCCATGGCGAAGTACTGTGGCATCTGGTTGTATCCGAAATATTGAAGCATCTGTCTCAATGCCTCCGGATAGCCGCTGCGGTGAGAACAGTGGGACACCACCCATCCGTTCTCCAACTGCTTATCTGTTGTCATCTGTAAAAACATATTTGAGAAATGTCAAATATTTATTTAAACAGTAAACCATTGAGTTATAACATAAGACATGTCATTGAACCCATAAAACTTGGAAACATAGTTCAAATTTTAAGCAAATTTGACTGCTGATCTGCTGTTCAACATGACAGCCCTGATCAGTTTCCATCTCAACCTGATTTAGGCCATGTTAAAGCAAAACCAATTCTGGAGCTCGACATCAAAGTTAAATCTAACTTCAATAGCTTTCCAAAAAGTATTTGCTTGGCCTAAGATCTGTCCTGGTTCAAAATTTATGAGATGTCAAAGTTAACAGAATTTCTGGAGAAATTTGGACAGCACCTCCCTGCTTTAGGTACTGATTTGATCCAAGAATTCCAGTTAATTCTGCCCCCAATCTGACAAAACTTTCTATTACAAAGTTGTAACCCATCTCATAAGATTTCCAGAACTACCTCATTTTCTATTTCTGGATTTTTATGCAGGAAGTTATACTCAATTTACAGAGAGTTTACACAGAGTCTTTACTCTGTCCTGTTTTCTGGACAGTTTCAACTCTACTGCATTTTTCGATTGGTTAAGGGATAAACACCTCTGGACCTCTACAGAAAAGTTGTAAAGCTCTTCCAAATCTTTCCATAAATGTATCATATGACCCCAACCTCGAAAGAACTCAACCTCTAACCTCTGATTAACTCCAGCCTTAACTCAGCTGAAAACAGAGTGCTCGGTCCTTAACAACCTATAAGTTGAAAACTTGTTAACTCTGAATATCCTGATTAAGGGAAGGAGTTACCTCAAGTTTTACTACTTTGGATCAAAACCTTCAAGTTTATACAATGAAGTTGTTCATTTAGTGGGGTGTGACGTCGATGCGTCACCAGATTATGTCGGTACTACGTCCTCACAAAGAAAAACCTATACCGGACTTAGCCGGCTTCGTTGGTTCAGTGGCACTAAACGTCACTCGCACACGGATGCTACACGTCTACCGTTTCGTGGTTAGACTACCTGCAGAAACTCAAACAATTGTCAGACTCAGCTGCACACCGAGTCCGGTATCCATACAGTTCGTACACCCGGCCGTCATCACTCGCCCGGGTGTTCTCAAGCCACACACGCCTTGAGTTACGTGTTCACGTTTCAGACCACGTGACGGGGTCTCCCAAATTGCACCACGCACGCCAGGGACAGACGTTGCTCGAATACCCCAAACGACATGAAGAGTCGTAGAGGATATCAAAGCGGGTCGGGTTACCTGCCACCCGTGGGGCTCCACCCTTCAGCTTGTGCGCACTGGTGGACAGCGCTTACGTGCACCCCCCAAGACATGAACGTCCCGAGATGCACGATTTTCCGACATAATTAAATAAGTTAATATGCCACTTTCTATATACTAATAACATCCTTATACGGGCTAGTAACTCGTTCCTCACTGGATTTTTGAAAAAGATGACCTTTGTAGTGCGTTAAACCTCAAGCGAGCTCTGATACTGTAAGGGCCTCAGTTTTTGACACCTATTTTAAGTGTTCATCACCACACCACACACTTCATTTGAAGTAAGTTGATGAACACAAATGAAGAGCAAGTAACCACCATCAACATGCTCATTAGAGAACAAACTCACATATTGCAAAAGTGGTATTTCCCACATGTGATATAGGTGGGCTGGACATAAGAAAACTCCTACAAATTGCTAACGATGTCCATGCCAAGTTTCACCCAAATTCAAAACCTTTTTGAGGTCATTTTGGGTATTGCTAGAAAGAGGGCAGTTTGAAACCATATTCAAATTCAAACTGTTTTTATCCTATGAATTTAAAAGTGGAAGGCATATTCTTATTCAGCACATTTTTGTGAGCTCACACACCAATTTTCACTCCATTTGAAGTTGATCTTGACATGAGCTAAGTGGGACAAATTCAAACTTTATTTGAATTTCAAACTGAACTTGTGCTGAAATTCATTCAAACCAAACCCAATTTGAATTCTAATCAATTCAAATGGCTCATGGGTGAATAATTTGAATCACCAGGGGTATTATGGGGCTCACTGTTTACAACAGTGATTAGGAGTAAATTTCAGAGGTTAAAACCCCGGGTGGGACCCACATGTCATAGAGAGAAGGAGGCAAAACTTGCACACAAAGTCACAGCCTCGGTGGGAAATTCCACCGAGCAGCTGTCGGCTGTGCCACCGAGCAGCTACCGGCGCCACCAACTGCTTCCCCTCTCCGCGCGCTGGCACCCAGGGTGGCTTGCTCGCGCCCCCACGCGACCGGCAACGCCTCCACTGAGCAGGAGTCGGCCGGCTTTATCTTCTCGCGGGCAAACCCGAGCAGCGGCATTGTTTCTCGCCGCAGCTCTCTGCTCAATCGGGAAAACCAGCAAAACCATCTCCTCCTTCGTCCCTGAGCTGCTAGACAGCCACCTGAGGTCGCACTTCACCTCCCCAACGCCAGAAACCCCGAGCTCCGGCCTCCTTTTCCCGAAAACGATCGCCACCGCGGTGACCTAGCCTCAGCCGAGAGTCAGGCGCCTGTGGACAGCGTTCCACAGGCGTTTTAACGGTCCAGCAAGAGAGGCAACAGGAGCGCGTGACCACCGTGCTGCTCTCCTCCATGTTTGGAAGCAAACCTTGAAGAATCCACTGATAATTTCCAGTTTTTCTCCGGCGACCGTAAACCGAGTTTCCGGTACGGTTTCTTTAAATTCTCGCTCTATGATCTTTCGGAGGTTATCAAATCCTGCACATAGACGCTGGACTAGCCGGCGATCAAGTTCTCTTCTGCATCCGTGGCGTGAAACTCTAGGAGTGACGAATTTCGAGCTCGATCGAGGGCGGTCATGGCGGGCACGATCGGTCACACGGTGCCGACCGACTTGCCGCCATCCCTGAACCCTTTTGACACCTTGTCGAGCTTCCTAGAGGTACACTGATGCTGTAGGACCGTTTGTTCGAGGTGTTGGCGGTTTAGAACCCACGGTCGACGGCGCCGAACCTCAACCGGGACCGCGGCACGTCGCCGAGCTATTTCCGGTCACCCCCAGCCCGACCTGACACCACCGACGTGTTCCTCGACTTCGACAACCCCCTGGTGGCACGTTTCAGACCATGGGAGGTCCGGTAGTGGCAAGCCAGCGAGCTCCGAGTCTGCTCCGGCGAGGTCGGCGGCGCGGGCGCGAGAGAACGGCGGGAGGAAGACGAAGCCGGCTGGCCCACGTGTCAGCGGCTGAAGAATTTAAATCGGGATCGGGTGTGGCCGGGGATCGGCTGTGCTGGCGCGCAAATACCCTGTGAGCTCCGGTGTGCCGGACACCTCCGTGCCCGACACGTGTCCCCGCGGGCCCCGCAAGATTTAAACTTTTCCCCGATTTTCAGAATTCTTCAAAACTTCAAATCCTCATAACATTGGCTAGAAAGCTCCAAATCGAGTGAACCAAATTTTGTTGGATTCAGCTCTCTGAGTACTTTCCAGCAAAAGAAGTTTCACTTCATGAAATTCCTTATTTCTCCAGAATTAATTCCTCAAAATTTAAAGTGTTTGGAATTTTATCTGGAGAATTCTTTGGAGGAAAATTCTGAAATTTTGCTGGGTTGTTAACCAAAATATCCCGGGACTACCATAAAAATTTCAGATCCTTTTGAGCTCATTTGATCCACCTAATGGTGCGATTAGTGGAACTGTTCCAGAGAAAATAGAAAATGTTCAGAAACATTTTCAGAATTTTCTCTGAAATTGTTTAGCTCATATCTTTAGTTAGGAACTTTCAAATTAAGTGAGACCAACTCCATTAGAACACTCTTAAAATCTAGTTTTCAGAAAGTCATAGTTTGTTTCATGAAAATCATTAGAACACCCAAAAAGCCTTCAATTAAGGTCAAGTGCATAATTAATTGTGGAGGGCTCAAATGAGCTTTACTGCAACTAAAACTTGACCAAATCTCTTCTTAGGTTGTAACCAAGCCCCAGTAAAAGTTTCACAGTCATTGGGTCTGTCTAGTGAGAGTTATAGACTTCACAACTTCAAACTTAATATACAACTGCATTTAAATTAATACATGTATTGTTTCTATCATGTAGTCGCTAAGGTCGAGGAGGAACCCGAAGTCCTAGACTTCGTTACTCCGGAGGAACAGCTAGCCTACGACCAAGAGCAGCAAGGCAAGCTCCGGTTTGCATTAACCGTTTTACAAACTTTTATTGTTTTGAACACTTACTTGAGTATTATGATTCTTTGCATTAGAGTCTTGTTTGGAAACCCAATTGCATAGCCAAGAAAACCATGGGTTGGGTTTAGGATTGCAAACCCCATTAGCTACTGCAATGCTAAGATAGTGTAGGATTCGGTACAAGTCGAGTAGTTGGAACTACTCGCGAGCATAGGCTAGAGGCACTCGACTTGGGTAGAGATAGCACATGATACACATGGAAAGAGAAAATGAGACTGAGCGGAGAGTAAGGGCAGCTAGACTTTGGGGCCTGTGTGCTATAGCTCCGCTTGTGTTGATTGAGGACCGAGCCGTGTGCGGGCCTGTTGAACAAGCTAGAACAGTACCAAAGACCTACCGGCTATATGGGAACCGGGAAATTGATGTAACTCGGGTAGCTGGGTGTTAAGGCATAGCTGGTCGTTCAGAGGGTAGGTTGAGAGCTCGAGGTGTAAATCGGCTGGCGGCACTGAGATGCGCATGCAGAGACCTCTTGCTCGGGACAATTGGACCGGTTCAACATTTGGCTAACGGGTGAAAGGTAGTCGCGTACGGCGTCCGTGATGGTTGTTGTAGGAAACATCGAGTACGGACGTACGTGACGGGTTGTTCGGGTAACCCTGCAGGTGTAAATCGATTATAATCGCCGTCCCTCGCGGTCAGTGAGTACCACTTGTTCACTGTACCGTGCCGTAGAAAGAACAGGCTAGTTACATGTTAAAATGTTGCTGATTGAAAGATGGACTTGATTGCTAATGACTTGCTGTAGTTTAGAGCTAACTAAAGTTCATTTCAACTTTGGGCAAAGTACATGAGAGAAATGCGTTTCTTGTTTGATTGCGGCTCTCTCATGTACCTTAGCGTAAGGTTCTCCACAACCTGCTGCTAAAACCTGAAAATAAGGTTCTACTAATTAGGCGAGTCCTTGCAAATGATTTTTACCTCATGTAACCCATTACCCCTCATGTAGAAGTTCCATGTTTAGGTGAGACGGGTCAGACTTGCTGAGCCATCGTGCTCACTGCTTGTGTTTGAAGCTTTTGCAGGGTTCTATGAGGAAGGGACTCCCGAAGAGGAGACGGAACCCCAGGAGGGGAACCCCGTCGAGTGGGAGTCGTGCACGCCGCAGAGTTAGTGTGCGTGTGTGCTAGCAAGGACACGTTCAAGGGCTGAACGTGGACTTGATGCGTAGTCTACGCCCGTGAGTGTAGACTGGACTTATTTTGATGTAAACATGTTCATAAACTTGTTTATGTAATAAAATTTCACTTCTGCTTTGTACCTTTGACGTGTGTTATCCGGTGCTGGGCAACGCAGCACCCCTCAGCGTGATCCTGGCTCGACAAGACCGTTGGGGTTGTGTCAGCGCTGGTATCAGGGCTCGCTTGAGGTTTAACGCACTACAAAGGTCATCTTTTTCAAAAATCCAGTGAGGAACGAGTTAGTAGCCCGTATAAGGATGTTATTAGCATATAGAAAGTGGCAAATTAGCCTATTTGATTATGTCAGAAAATCGTGCATCTCGGGACGTGTATGTCTTGGGGTGTGCACGTAAGCGCTGTCCACCAGTGCGCACAAGCTGAAGGGTGGAGCCCCACGGGTGGCAGGTAACCCGACCCGCTTTGATATCCTCTACGACTCTTCATGTCGTTTGGGGTATTCAAGCAACGTTTGTCCCTGGCGTGCGTGGTGCAATTTGGGAGACCCCGTCACGTGGTCTGAAACGTGAACACGTAACTCAAGGCTGTTTGGCTTGAGAACATCCGGGCGAGAGATGACGGCCGGGTGTACGAACTGTATGGATTCCAAACTCGGTGGGCAGCCGAGTCTGACGATTGCTTGAGTTTCTGCAGGTAGCCTGACCACAAAACGGTAGACATGTAGCATCCGTGTGCGAGTGACATTTAGTGCCACTGAAATAACGAAGCCGGCTAAGTCCGGTATAGGTTTTTCTTTGTGAGGACGTAGTACCGACATAATCTGGTGACGCATCGACGTCACACACAACTAAATGAACAACTTCATTTAAAACTTGAAGGTTTTGATCTAAAGTAGTAAAACTTGATGTAACTCCTTCCCTTGAACAGGATATTCAAATTTAACAAGTTTTCAACTTATAGGTTGTTAAGGACAGAGCACTCTGTTTTCAGCTGAATCAAAGCTGAAGTTAATCAGAGGTTAGAGGTTGAGTTCTTTCGAGGTTGGGGTCATATGATATATTTATGGAAAGCTTGGAAGAGCTTTACAACTCTTCTGTTGAGGTCCAGGGGTGTTTCATCCCTTAATTACTCGAAAAATGCAGTGGAGTTGAAACTGTCCAGAAAACAGGACAGAGTAAAGACTCACTGTAAACTCTCTGTAAATTAAGCATAACTTCCTGCATAAAAATCCAAAAATAGAAAATGAGGTAGTTCTGGAAAGCTTATGAGATGGGTTACAACTTTGTAACAGAAAGTTTTGTCAGATTGAGAGCAGAATTAACTGGAATTCTGGGATCAAATCAGTACCTAAAGCAGGGAGGTGCTGTCAAGAATTGTCCAGAAATTCTGTTAACTTTGACATCTCATAACTTTTTGAACCAGGACAGATCATAGGCCAAGCAAATACTTTCTGGAAAGCTATTGAAGTTAGCTTTGACTTTGATGTTGAGCTCCAGAATTGGTTTTGCCTTTAGCATGGCCTAAATCAGGTTGATATGGAAACTGGTCAGGGCTGTCATGGGAACAGCAGATCAGCAGTCAAATTTGTTTAAAATTTGAACTGTGTTTCCAAGTTTTATGGGTTCAATGACATGTCTTATGTTATAACTCCGTGGTTTACTGTTTAAATAAATATTTTACATTTCTCAAATATATTTTTAGAGATGACAGCAGATAAGCAATTGGAGAACGGGTGGGTGGTGTCCCACTGTTCTCACTGTAGCGGCTACCCGGAAGCATTGTGGCAAATGCTCCAATATTTCGGGTACGACCAGATGCCGCAGTACTTCGCCAAGGAAGAAGGCGAAGAGGGGAACAAGACGTGGACGATCCATGTCGAAGTCCCTGCAGGACCTACGCCACCCGGTTGGGTGCCGTTCACCGTCACGGTGAGAGGTAGGCAACCGGAAGGGATGTGGCAAGTGGCAGCCCGTGACACTATGTCACGTTTCTGCCAACTATACGTGCAGGCTATGGAGGGCACTCCATATGCGCTCGTTCAATCAGCAACATTTTAACATGTAACTAGCCTGTTCTTTCTACGTCACGGTACAGTGAACAAGTGGTACTCACTGACCGCGAGGGACGGCGATTATAATCGATTTACACCTGCAGGGTTACCCGAACAACCCGTCACGTACGCTCGTACTCGATGTTGCCTACAACAACCATCACGGACGCCGTACGCAACTACCTTTCACCCGTTAGCCAAATGTTGAACCGGTCCAATCGTCCCGAGCAAGAGGTCTCTGCACGCGCATCTCAGTGCCGCCAGCCGATTTACACCTCGAGCTCTCAACCTACCCTCTGAACGACCAGCTATGCCTCAACACCTAGCTACCCGAGTTACATCGGTTTCCCGGTTCCCATATAGCCGGTAGGTCTTCGGTACTGTTCTAGCTTGTTCAACAGGCCCGCACACGGCTTAGTCCTCAATCAACACAAGCGGAGCTATAGCACACAGGCCCCCAAAGTCCTGCTGCCCTCACCCTCCGCTTGGTCTCATTTTCTTGCCATGTGTTTCATGTGCTATCTCTACCCGAGTCGAGTGCCTCTAGTCTATGCTCGCGAGTAGTTCCAACTACTCGACTTGTACCGAATCCTACTCTATCTTAGCATTGCAGTAACTAACGGGGTTTTTAATCTTAATCCCAACCCATGGTTTTCTTGGCTATGCAGTTGGGTTTCCAAACAAGACTCTAATGCAAGTTATAATGATACTCAAGTAAGTGCTCAAAACAATAAAAATTTGTAAAAGGTTGATGCAAACCGGAGCTTGCCTTGCTGCTCTTGGTCGTAGGCTAGCTGTTCCTCCGGAGTAACGAAGTCTAGGACTTCGGGTTCCTCCTCGACCTTAGCGACTACATGATATACAACATACATGTATTAATTTGAATGCCTTTATATTAAGTTTGAACTTGTGGAGCTTATAAGTCCCCCTAGACATATTCAATGACTGTGAGACTTTTACTGTGGCCTGGTTACAACCTAAGTATAGACTTGGTCAAGTTTTAGTTGCAGCAAAGCTCATTTGAGCCCTCCACAATTAATTATGTACTTGACCTTAATTGGCACCCTTAGGGTGTTCTAGAGATTTTCTTGAAACAAACTATGACTTTCTGAAAACTAGATTTTCAGGGGTTCTAATGGAGTTGGTCTCACTTAATTTGAAGGTTCCTAGCTAAAGATATGAGCTAAACAATTTCAGAGAAAATTCTGAAAATGTTTCTGAACATTTTCTATTTTCTCTGCAACAATTTCACTAATCACACCATTAGGTGGATCAAATGAGCTCAAATGGATCTGAAATATTTATGGTGGTTCATGGATATTTTTGTGAACATCCCAGCAAAATTTCAGGATTTTCCTCCAAAGGATTCTCCAGCTAAAATTCCAAACATTTAAACTTTGAGGAATTAATTCTGGAGAAATAAGGATTTTCATGAAGTGAAACTTGATTTGCTGGAAAGTACTCAGAGAGCTGAATCCAACAAAATTTGGTTCACTCGATTTGGAGCTTTCTAGCCAAAGGTATGAGGATTTGAAGTTTGAATGAAATCTGAAAATCGGGGGAAAAGTTTAAATCTGCCAGGGCCCGCGCGGATACGTGCTAAGCGCCGAGGCGACCGCACACTGCGGCCCACAGGATCTTTGCACGCCAGCACATCCGATCCCAGCCACACCCGATCCCGATTTCAAATTTTAAGCTGCTGACGCGTGGGCCAGCCGGCTTCGTCTTCCTCCCGACGCGTCCGCGCCGCCGCCCCTCGCCGGAGCAGACCCGGAGCTCGCCGGCTCGCCGCTGCCGGCCATCCCATGGTCTGAAACTCGCCGCCAGGGGGTTGTCGACGTCGAGGAACACGTCGGTGGTGTCAGTTCGGGCTGGCGGTGACCGGAAATAGCCCAGCGACGTGCCGCGGCCTCGGTTGGGGTTCGGCGCCGTCGGCCGTGAGTTCTAACCCGCCAAAACCTCGAACAATCTGTCCTACAGCATCAGTGTACCTCTAGGAAGCTCGACAAGGTGTCAAAAAGGTTCAAAGATGGCGGCAAGTCGGTCGGCACCGTGTGAGCGATCGTGCCCGCCATGACCGCCCTTGATCGAGCTCGAAATTCGTCACTCCTAGACAGTTTCACGCCACGGATGCAGAAAAGAACTTGATCGCCGGCTAGTCCAGCGTCTATGTGCAAGATTTGATAGCTAGAGAAGGATCTTAGAGGGAGAATTTGAAGGATCCGTACCGGAAGCTCAGTTTAAGGTCGCCGGAGCAAAAACTGAAAATTCGCCGGGGATTCTTCACGGTTTGCTTCCAAACTTGGAGGAGAGCAGCACAGCTGTTGCACGCTCCTGCTGCTGCCCTTGCTGGACCTTGAAAACGCCTGTGGAGCTCTGTCCACGGGCGCCTGACTTTCGGCTGAGGCTAGGTCGCCGCGGTGGCGATCGTTCTCGGGCAAGGGAGGTCGGAACTCGGGGTTTCTGGCGTTGGGGAGGTGGAGTGCGATCTCAGGTTGCTGTCTAGCAGCTCAGGAACGAAGGAGGAGATCATTTGCTGGTTTTCCCGATCGAGCAGATAGCTGCGGGGAGAAGAACTGCCGCCGCTCGGGGTCACACGCGAGGAGATAAAGCCAGCAAATCCCTGCTCGGGCTGAGGCGGTGCCGGTCGCGTGAAGGCGCGAGCAAGCCGCCCTGGGCGCCAGCGCGCGGAGAGGAAAGCAGCTGGTGGCGCCAGTGGCTGCTCGGTGGCACAGCCGACAGCTGCTCGGTGGAATTTCCCACCGAGGCTATGACTTTGTGTGCAAGTTTTCCCTCCTTCTTTCTATGACATGTGGGTCCCACCCGGGGTTTTAACCTCTGAAATTTACTCCTAATCACTGTTGTAAACAGTGAGCCCTGAAATACCCCTGGTGATTCAAATTATTCACCCATGAGCCATTTGAATTGATTAGAATTCAAATTGGGTTTGGTTTGAATGAATTTCAGCACATGTTCAGTTTGGAATTCAAATAAAGTTTGAATTTGTCCCTCTTAGCTCATGTCATGATCAACTACAAATGGAGTGAAAATTGGTGTGTGATCTCACAAAAATGTGCTGAATAAGAATATGTCTCCCACTTTTAAATTCATGGGATAAAAACAGTTTGAATTTGAATATGGTTTCAAACTGCCCTCTTTCTAACTATACCCAAAATGACCTCAAAAAGGTTTTGAATTTGGGTGAAACTTGGCATGGACATCCTTAGCAAAGTGTAGGAGTTTTCATATGCCCAGCCCTTCTATATCACATGTGGGAAATACCACTTTTGCAATATGTGAGTTTGTTCTCTAATGAGCAGTTGATGGTGGTTACTTGCTCTTCATTTGTGTTCATCAACTTACTTCAAATGAGGTGTGTGGTGTGGTGATGAACACTTCAAATAGGTGTCAAAAACTGAGGCCTTTACACCTGTGTGTATTTGGTTTGGCTTATAAATGTGCATTCTCTCAGTTGCTTCACTTGGAATCCCAAGAAGAATTTCAATTCACCCATCATCGACATCTCGAACCTGTCTGTCATAATGTTGCTAAATTCCTCACAGAAAGACTTGTTAGTGGATCCAAAGATAATATCATCAACGTAAATTTGACATACAAATAGATGATCATCAAAATGTTTAGTGAAGAGTGTATAGTCAGCTTTACCAATTGTGAATCCATTTTGAGTTAGAAAATCTCTAAGGCACTCATACCAAGCTCGAGGAGCTTGTTTGAGGCCATAGAGAGCCTTACGCAGTTTATAGACGTGGTTAGGATATTCTTGGTCTTCGAATCCTGGTGGCTGCTCCACATAAACTTCCTCCTTTATCGAACCGTTGAGGAAGGCACTTTTGACGTCCATTTGATACAACTTAAAATTATGGTGAGTAGAATATGCCAATAAAATACTAATGGACTCAAGTATAGCTACGGGCGCGAAAGTTTCATCAAGTCCAAACCTTCGACCTGAGAATAACCCTTGGCCACCAGCCTCACTTTATTTCTTGTTACTATTCCATGTTCATCTTGCTTGTTCCGAAAGACCCATTTGGTTCCAACGATGTTCACCCTTGGTCTTTCCACCAGCTCCCAAATTTCATTTCTTTTGAAGTTGTTCAATTCTTCTTGCATTGCCATCACCCAGTCTGGATCCCTTAAGGCTTCATCTACCCTGTATGGTTCCAGAAAAGAGACAAAAGAATAGTATTCACAAAAATTTGCAACGCGAGATCTGGTAGTTACTCCTTAGCAATATCACCAATGATATTGTTGACAGGATTGTTTTTTTTTACACTCTGATGTACTCTTGGATGAGGAACTTGTGTAGATGCTTGTTCTTCATCATCTTCATGTTCATTGTCTCCCCCTAGATCATTTCTTCCATGATTATCTTGATCTTCTTTATCTTCCTCCACTTGATCTTGTGTAAAAGCTCCCCCTTGTTCATTGCTTCCTTGTTGAGGTTCACCTTGTGCATTTGAGTCTTGCGTTTGCTCTTGTGGTAGAATATCACCAAGTGCCATTTTCTTCAGCGCTTCACATGGAGCTTCCTCTTTATCTAGCATACACTTATCGACTTGCTCCACTTGTGAGACATTAGTTTCATCGAACACTACGTCACATGCTACTTCAACAAGGCCGGACACTTTGTTGAAGACACGATAGGCGTAGGCATTCGATTCATAGCCGAGCAAGAACCCTTCATTAGACTTTGAAGCGAACTTTGAAGCCCTCGGTTTCTTGTTCAGAATAAAACATTTACAACCAAAAACTTTAAAATAAGAAACATTATGCTTTTTACCAGTAAGGAGCTCATATGGAGTTTTCTTCAGTAGTCAGTGAAGGTACAGCCGATTTGTGGCATGACAAGCAGTGTTCACCGCTTCTGCCCAAAATCGATCTGATGTCTTGTATTCATCCAACATTGTTCTTGCCATTTCAATCAATGTGCTGTTCTTCCTTTCGGCCACCCCGTTTTGTTGAGGAGAGTAGGGTGTCGAGAACTCATGCTTTATCCCTTCTTCAGCGAGATACTCTTCAACTTGTGTATTCTTGAATTTTGTCCCGTTGTCACGTCTGATGTTCTTCACGGTTGATGAGAATTCGTTCTGGGCTCTTTTCAGGAACTTTTTGAGGATTCCCTGAGTTTCTGATTTATCATACGAGAAAAATACCCAGGTAAATCTTGAAAAATCATCAACAGTTACTAAACCGTATTTGTTACCGCCGATACTTATATAAGCAATTGGACCAAATAGATCCATATGAAGAAGTTCCAGTGGTCTTGTAGTGGTCATTATGTTCTTGGCGGGGCGCGGTGCTCCGACTTGTTTTCCCGCCTGGCAAGCGCTACACGGCCTGTCTTTCTTAAAAACCACATCCTTTAGACCTCGGATGTGACTACCTTTTAGAAGTTTCTGCAGATTTCTCATCCCAACATGGGCTAACCGTCTATGCCACAGCCATCCCATGTTGGTTTTAGCAACCAAGCAAGTTTTGAGTTCGGCTTTATCTTTGTTGAAATCAACAAGATAAAGCTTTCCCTTCAACATTCCATTGAATGCAATCGTGCCATCGCTTCTTCTAAAAACGGTCACACCCTCATTAGTGAATAAACAGTTATAACCTTTGTCGCATGGTTGAGATATTGACAAAAGGTTATAATCCAGGGAGTCTACATGTAAAACATTAGATAAAGTGTGTTGAGGAGATATTTCAATGTTACCGCTACCAAGGACATTTCCTTGGCTGTTGTCTCCAAAGTATATGCCTTCACTTGGATCCTCGTTGTACTCGTACTCCACAAACATATCTCTCTCTCCGGTCATGTGATTTGTGCATCCGCTATCTAGTACCCACTTAGATCCACCGGAGGAGTAAGCCTGCAAAACAGAATTATTCTTGGTTTTAAGAACCCAAGCTTGCTTGGGTCCTCTCAGGTTAGTCACAAGAGTCTTGGGCACCCACACAAGTTTTCGAGTTCCTGTGGCGTGGCCCTGTGTATTTAGCAATAACTTTTCCATATTTGTTTTTCATAACAACATAGGAAGCATCAAATGTACGAAACAATATTTGTAAATCAGATTCATGTGATTTTTCCTTAACAAAGGTGATTCTTTTCTTTGTGTGATTAAGAGTGGACATGTGTTTGTTCCTGTCAAACCAAAGACCATCTTTGACGTTGGGAGGTCTAGTGACCATATATGCACTACATGCATATTTGATCTTCTCCTTATCAAAGATGCCGTTTTGGGAAGGATGCATATCATGAGAAGTTGAAGTATTAGAGATGATATTTTCTTACTAGAGCATGTGCAGGTTCCAATTGTTGTCGAACTCATATCTTTGGAGGAAGAGCTCTTGGAGGAAGATGAGTCACTTTGCTTGAGCGACTAAACTTGCACCTCAAGGATCTTATTAACTCTTGACAAGTTAGAAAGCTCATCCTTGATTGCATTATGTGAGTCCTCTAGCTTTGAGTAAGTCTCCCTACTCAAGCCTAGCTCAAACTCAAGTGACTTGTTCTTCTCAATTTCAAGCTCAAGAAGTTTTTCAACTTCTTGATATCTCTTCCTTTCACGGATGAGCATATCTTCATGTCGGTTGACAAGTTCCTCCTTTTCAAAGATTTCGTTCGACAACAATGCCATTTTCTTTAAATCAATTTTACTTAATCCTCTAAACATTTCTTCATTATCACTAGAGGTATCAAAGTCATCAATTGAGGTATTTAATGCAGGAGGAGTAAGTCGAACCTTTTTCTTGCCTTCTTTAGCCATAAGGCAGGTATGGTTGTTCATATCCCGTCCTCCCATGTTTGGGAAGAGTGTAGTTCTCATGGTGGGTTTCTTAACGGCAATGGTGGCCATCTCCTCTTCTTCATCGGAGGAGGACTCATCGTTTGAGTCCCACTCCTTGCCAATGTGAGCTTGATGAGCTTGTCTCCTTTTTCTGAATTTTTTCTTCTCATGTGCTTTTGTTTTCTTCTTCTTGTTGTTTTCTTCATAAGTAATGTCCACCATGAAGTGACCGTACTCTCGACAATTATAGCAAGTACGTCGAGCCTTGGATTTCCCTTTAATCATTGCTTTTCCCTTCATTTGAGTTGTTGCCATGTCTTCTCCTCATCATGCGCTTGAACTTTTTGATAAAGAGTACCATTTCCTCATCATCTAGGTCGGTACTCACGTCGCTTGTATCTCCGCCATCTTGGTCTTCACGGGTTTCTTTGAGTTTGGGTCTGGACGTTGCTTTAAGAGCAACTTCTTTCTTTTTGGAAGAGGTAAGCTCGGCTAAGTCTTTGACGTATTGAGCCTCCTTCTCCATCATTTCATGATTTATGATCTTCCCCAATAACTCATCGGGAGTCATTTTGTGAAACCCGGGGCTTTCTCTAATCATTGAGCAAAGTGTGACGTTTCTTGGCATGAAGGCTCTAATCATCCTTTTGACCACCTCGTGATCAGTCCATTTCTTACTTCCATAGGCACGGATTTTATTGATGAGTGCCTTCATCTGGTTGTACATGTCTTGAGGTGATTTGCCTTCTTCAATAGCGAATCTCCCCAACTCTCCTTCAAGCATCTCAATTTTGGCTTCACGTACAGACCTGTTTCCTTCATGAGCTGTTTTGAGTGTATCCCAGATTTCTTTTGCACTCTCTAGTCCATCGATCTTGGTGAATTCTTCCCTGCTCAGTGACGATGTGATTACTGCAACAGCTTGTGCATTTCGGTGAATCTCTTGTTCTTGTTCCGGAGTGAGTTCTTCATCCGTGTCTGGGATATCTATACCTGTGCAGACAATATGCCAAAGGCTAGGATTCAGGGATATTAGATGCATTTTCATGTTGTACTTCCACATGGTATAGTCACTTCCGTCAAACTGCGGGGGCCTTCCCATAGGGATGGAGAGATAGTGATTATTTGAATTGAGACGGTTGTAGTTGTAAGGATATCGGGAGTAGTTGTGATGACCACTTTTCCCTTTTGTGCCATTAGTTTCTTTCTCAGTAGTGCCTTTAGCTGTCTCACTTCTTCATCGTCATGTGGACTTTCTTTCAGCACATCGAAGGCTTTGGCTTCTTGCTCCTCATCGTTGATGTTCGTCTTCGGGATATCGTTGTTCTTCTCAGAGGCCATTGATCTCTCCGAGATGTGAGTCTCGTTGATGGAGAACTTGGCTCTGATACCAATTGAATGTGGCCTAGAGGGGGGTGAATAGGCCTTACAGAGTTTCCTGCACACTTAAAGCAATTGTCAAAAACTTACTTGACCGGACTAGTCTGGTTGTGTGAGCGGACTAGTCCGGTGTGCCTGAAGTGTGTAGATTGTATTAAGTGTTGTGCAGGAGAATTAACGTGTTTAGCAGCGGAAATAAGAAAAACAGTTATTTTATTTTGAGTTTACAATGTGAGGTGTGATTATGCCCGTGAATGAGACTTAGCAATTTAAAATCTGATGTTTAACAACTAGATGATCTAATCAACAAAAACAAAGAGGCATACGAGACACAAATTTTACCGAGGTTCGATCTCACCAAGAGATCTACGTCCTCGTTGACGAAGCTCACACAGAGCCGAGTCTCTAACCCTTTCCCTCTTCAAGTCACCACACAAGGCCGACTTGATTCCACTAGCACGGGTAATCACCGAGTTTGTGGGGCAACCTCATACGTTGAGGGCTCCCACAAGAATTACAATGAGAAAGCGATCAAATACACTAAAAAGATTACAATGCAGAATATGAGTGTAGAGAGATCAAACCCCAAGAGCTCACAACAAAGGAACGATGATCTCCCAACCCCAAATCCAAGTGTTTGATTTATCTTCACCTTTTTCGCACCTTAGATGTGTTGGGAGATGTGTTTTTTGGCTCTTGGGACAGGTGGCGGCGCTAGGGTTTTTGTTTCTAGCAGTATGAGTCGTGTCTACCCGTTGGAAGGCTGTGGATCACCAATTTATATGGTTTCCAAATAGTTATCGTTGTAAAACCTAATACCGGACTAGTCCGGTATATGATCGGACTTGTCCGGTCTACTTCCAGTGAGTTAAGCGGACTAGTCCGGTCTAAAACCAGACTTGTCCGGTGCTATGTGAAGTGGGGTTCCAGAAAGTTTGGCGGACTAGTCCTGTCGCATGGATGAACTAGTCCGCAGTCCTCTAAAGAGGACAACAGAAACATGAGCGGACTAGTCCGGTCTAAAACCGGACTTGTCCGGTTGCATTCCAGTAAGCTGACCGGACTAGTCCGGTCCATGAACGGACTAGTCCGGTGTCCAGTGGATTTTAGTTGATTTTTAAACCCCTTACCCTTACGCAAAGTTATGAGCTCTTGGGATGTGTCTCTCACACACACCCTATACATTTAAATCTACTTTGCTCTTCTAAATTCCACTAAAGTCTTCCCTTTTTGGGCACCACTCTATTTTTTACCTTTTTGTGTGCAACGAGCTAGTTCACTTTGTTTGTCCTGCAATCATTTCATTAGGATCTCATATGTTTGTCATCAATTCTCCAGAACCCACAAGGGATACCCTAGATGCACTTTCAGAGTGTGTCAGTGCAAGGTGGAAGCCAGCAGCCGACTCCGGCAGCGCCGACTCCAGCGAGCCCAAGATCCACTGCAGCGCTGAGCGTCTCCCACGGGAGCGCGCTAGCTGCAGCACGAGCGCTACTGCGCAATCCACCTGCTGGGGACGCGCCTCAGTCAGCGACCCAGCAGTGGATTCGCGACGTAGACCGTCTCGTCGTCGCCGCCGCTGTAAAAGTCCAAGAAAAGGGACTTGCAAAAACTTTTCTTCACCTCACAACACCACAGTTTTTGTTGTGGATATCTTAGGGAATATTGTGAAGAGCAAGTAACCTCCATCAAAAGAGTGAGTAGAGGGGAAAGCCTTCACTTTCACAAAGTAGGATTTCTACACATGAACATGAGAGGTTGAGCTCACCCCTAGAACTTAAAAAGTCTTGGGAAGGTTCAGTCCAAGTTTCATGTAAATCCAACACTTTTTGAGGCACGTTTGGAGGTATTTGAAAAAGAGGCCGATTTGAATGTAAATTCAAATTGCAGCAACTTTCATCACTCAAATTCAAAAGTTAGCTTCATATTCAAACTCAGCACATTTTTCTGATTTGGCCCACCAATTTTCACCCCCATTGGAGTTCAACTTGTCGGGAGCTATTTGCAAGAATTCAAAACTGAATTTGAATTTCAATTCAAACATGAAGCAAATTTAGCCAAACAAAGTTTAAATTTAAGAACTCAAATTCAAACTAAGACTTGGGGGCTAAGTCTCTCATTCAATGTTTAGTAGCTGGGGATATTTACAGCAGAAGGGGGAGAAAGAATTAGAGGGGAGAAGAGGGCCAACTGGTCAGCCACCCAGGGATCAAACCGACTCAGGCACGCGGTCGAACACCCATACGGGCGACATCGCACGGGGTCGACCCCATCCCAATGCGGCCACCGTGCCACCTCCTGCTCGGGGGATGAGGGCGCCGGCTACAGAGCGTGCAGTTGCACTGCTGGGCTGCGTGACCCCCCCCCCCCCCGTATCCTCTCTGTTCCACCGCATACAAACCCGGCCACACACTTGGTGTTTCGCCACCCACTGATCGCCGGCGTCCGAGCAACCCAGGCGCTCTCGTGCCCGACGCTCAACACAAGAAACGACCGCCATAAGGTGCTGGTTCTGCTTGTCCTTACCCTTCGGCATTACATGCACCATCGGGGGAGAATTTCTTCCGGGAACGCTTCGGTGTTCTTAAGGCCGAGCTCCACCAAATCCTAAAATTCACGGGTGTTGGCTTATCACCGGGCGTACCGAGCTGAACACACGATCTACACCCTGCCATGACCACCTAGGATCGAAAACCAGCAAGAATCATGGGCTAGGGTTGCGGTTATCCGAGTTTTTCGAGCAACAGCTGATATCGGGCCTAGGTCGATGGTGAGGTCCTAGTTCCGGCCATTTCCATGGCCAACCGAGCTCATATTCGGGCTCAGCATGCCACAGCGGAGCTGTAGGAGCAAGCCGTTTGAAGAATAAGGCCCCGAGTAGCCCGGGCGACGTCGCCGGAGTAGAGGGAAGCTCTGTCACCGTCGTGGGCATAGTTCCGGCCATTGCCGAGCTCCGGTGAGGGCACCAGCGTGTTCTCCGAGTCGAGTTAGGCACAGGCGGCAAGTTTCGTCGAAGGTCGGACGGTGAAACGCCCGGCGGCGAGCGCTCCGGCGAAGCGCCGCCGCGGGAGCTGCGGGAGAGCGCGAGGTAGACGAAGGGGGGCCGGGTCCACCGGTCAGCCTCTGATCTCGCACGGGCATCGGTTTGCGGCCGGGATTCGGTGCGGCAGCGCGGGTAAAACCCCGTGGGCCGCGGTGTGGCCGCATTCTGAGTGGGCCGGCTCGAGGAGTGGGCCCCACCCACAGAATTTAAACATTTTGGGAATTTCCAGTTTTAGTTCAAACTTCAAATGAATAGAACTTTGGCTAGGAAACTCCAAATTCGATGAACCAAATTTTGCTGAACTCAGAATTCTGAGTACTTTCCAGAAATACCAAATTCAGCTCATGAAAGTGAATAGTTTTCCAGAATTAAATCCCTAAAATTTAAACTGTTGGGAATTTTATCGGGAGAACTACTTTATGAAAAATTCTGAAATTTGGCTGAGAGGTTCATTTGTAAATCCCTGAATCTCGGCGACCGAAGTGAGGCACCGATCTGGAGAAGTCGGGGGGCCTGTCGCTGCCCCCCCCCCCCCCGCCTCAGTACCGGAGGGCCGGACGCCGTTAGCTGGCTCCGCCGAGCCCACGGCGGCCGCAGGCTTCCGAGCTGATGAAGGGGGATGAACGGGTGCTGCCGCCGCTGTCACAGGAGTTGATCCCGCCGGCACAGACGAGGCCTGCACTGGCTTGGGGGCTGACGAAGCCGCCGCAGCTCCAGGACGCTGCGGCGCAGGACCTCCGCTGGTCGGAGAAGGCCGGGGAACAGACGCGTCCCCAGCATCCGAAGAATCCCTACAAGCATAGGGAGCTCTCGGATTAAGGAAGGAAAAAGCGCATGTCCTAAAATTCAGTGAGAATAACACTTACCAGGGGACGCGAACACTCCAAGACGGGGTGGAGCCTCCAGAGCCTGAAGAAGGAGGGCGGGACGTCTGGGGCTCTTCGGACCGCCACTGGCCGAGAGGAGTCCCGTCGGAGCAGAAAGTCCGAGGCCTCTTGGGGTCGTCGCCTGGCGAACTGACGCCCCCAGAAGGAGGACGTGAAGGAGCCCCGGTCCTCTGGCTTGGCGCGAACAACGCCGCTGGAGGGGACCCGGCACGTTTCTTCTTGAGCAAACTGAGGGTCGGCTCCCTGCCCTTCACCCCATTGGTGGTCCGAGTTCCGTCGACCTTCGGCGTAGACTGGGCATCAGGCGATGTCTCGCGCTCCGATCCAGAGCACTCAACCCTGGGGATTGTGATCCCCCGGGAGACACCACCAACCTAGTGTGCGGCAATCCCGATGTCGTCCAAAGTCGGCAACTCCCGCAACAGCCTTGCCTCAGCAACGGCTCCCGAGAGAGAGGGCAACAGGGAGCGGGCACTGCAAGAAAACTTCCGTCAAGGGGATCGCTGCTGATACACGCCAGCGTCTCCTTCAGCTCCTCCTCCGACGGAACCGAGTCCAAACCCCTCTCCACTCTGGTGCCATCGTGGATGCCGGAGAAATACCACGCCGGGCGGTAGCGCTGCTGCAATGGTGCTAAGCGCCGCAACAGGAAGTTTCTCAGCACCATCAAAGACGTCAACCCATGCTCCGCCAAGAACCGCATCCGTGCCAAGATCGGCGCGTACTCGGGCTCCAGCACCGGGTTGTCCTCCCAGAAGCGACGCCTAGTGGTTGGGGCATCAGTCGGCAACTGGAGGCGATCGTGCTCGTCGGTCTTCACGATCACCCAGTTGTCTCTCCAGCCATCCCACCTCGCCGCGCTAAAAGGCAGAGGGTACCCAGAAACTCTCGGGTCCTTGCAGCGGTGTTGGAAATAGTAAGCTCCCAGCTGGTTCTTCGATCCACGCCCGGTCGTTCGCAGCACAAAGATGTGGCGGAAGAGCGTCACTGAGGTGCGCACCCCCATGAACATCTCGCAGAAGTGCACGAAGACGGCGTCCATGGCAAAGGAGTTGGGAGAGAGTTGGTGAAGCTGGAGTCCGTACGTCTCCAGCAGCATCAAGAAGAACGAAGAAATTGGCGGGACGAGCCCCGCAATTCCATAAGCGACAAAGAAGACAATCTCCCCTGCTTCCAGGTGTAGGAGGAGAGTCCCTCTCCAGAGGCATCGTTGCTAATCCTCCGTGTGCAACCCCAACAACTTTCACATCGGCCTAAGCTCCGCCGACCGAGCGAGACGCGGGGGAGGCAAGTTGGAAGCCATGGCAGATGGATGCTCAAGAACAAGGGAGATGCAAGCGCAGGGAAGTGCGAAGGGAAGCCGCGATGCGGGTGAGATCCCCTTTTAAACTTCCCAGGCGTGATTCAAAGCGATTCAAAACTCTTCGAATACGCTGCTTGGACAACCGCTTCAGCTCCAAGACTGAGCGGCGATGTCAAGTGGACCCAAGCCGTCCAGCTGAAGCGGTGGGCCAAGAAGTCAGTCTCTCAAGAACATGAGCCGGCAGGACGCTTCGGCGGTTCCCGAAAAGGCGCTGCGACGTGCGGAAGAGGCAGCCTTGGAAACAGCCACAGTAAAAGCAGCCATCAAGTGGGGCACGCGCTCCCACGATCTGGCGACTGTTCATGCTCTGGCAACGGTCAATGCGGGTCTTCGAGACAGTGCGTGGAGCGGAAGAGGCGGGGGCCCCACCTCGGGCTCGTTATCTCCCCCGAGATGGGCCCGGGGGCCACTGTCGGTACCCTCAATATGGGGTACCTCCGTGCACAAGGGAAACTGCCAAAGGACCTCACCCTTCATTGCAGGGAGAGCTCCGAAGGCGCCACGTGTCCAGCGGCCGGACGTCCCTCTCCTCAGAGGAAAGCTCTGGGCCCGCCACATGGCCATCTGAGCCGGACCTCCCTCCTCCGCGGGGAGAGCTCCGAAGGCTCCACGTGTCCAGCGGAGCCGGACCTCCCTCTCCTCAGAGAAGAGCTCCGGGCCCGCCATGTGGCCAGCAGAGCCGGACCTCCCTCTTCTTAGAGGAGATCTCTGGGCCCGCCTCGTGGCCAGCAGAGCTGGACCTCCCCCCTCCGCGGGGAGAGCTCCGAAGGCTCCACGTGTCCAGCGGGGCTGGACCTCCCTCTCCTTAGAGGAGAGCTCCGGGCCCGCCGCGTGGCCAGCAGAGTAGCGCTGCCTGCCCCCGCGCGGTAGGCAGCAAGAGTAAAGACGTGCCATACTTTGCCGGTACAATGTATTCAAGACCCGTGCCTTCCCAAGGCACGGAGACGCAGAGCACGCCTCTGTCAGGTGCCGTTGCGCCCAATCACATCGCAGTGAAGACTGGCGCGCCGCGTCAGAGGCTGTACGCCAATAAACACAGCGACAAGACATCCCCTGCCGCCCCTGCCAACCACTACGACTAGCTTGCGGCATGGGCAGGGCGGCAGAACAAAGACTTTGAAGCCCTCACCAAAGACAACTGCCGGCATAACTGCGAATACGGTAGATGGCAGACAATCTCCCCGGAACCACCTGTCAGGTCCCGGGCCCACCTTGTAAGCCACCCGAGCCTTGGACTATAAAAGGCTCGGGTAGGCAACGTTAGCAAGGGTTCGCACTGACACGACCCCACGGTCTTGTCGAGCCAGGATCACGCTGAGGGGTGCTGCGTTGCATAGCACCGAATAACACACATCAAAGGTACAAAGCGGAAGCAAAACTTTTATTACATAAAGTGGTTTATGAACATTTTTACATCAAAATAGGTCCAGTATACACTCAAGGGCATAGACTACGCACCAAGTTCACGTTCAGCCCATGAACGTGTCCTTGCTAACACACACGCACACTAACACGGTGGCGTGCATGACTCCCACTCGACGGGGTTCCCCTCCTGGGGTTCCGTCTCCTCCTCGGGAGTCCCTTCCTCATAGAACCCTGCAAAAGCTTCAAACACAAGTAGTGAGCACGAAGGCTCAGCAAGACTTACCCGTCTCTCCTAAACATGGAACTTCTACATGAGGGGTGATGGGTACATGAGATAAAACAATTTGTAAAGAACTCGCCTAATTATTAGAACCTTACTTTCAAGTTTTAGCAGCAGGTTGTGGAGAACCTTACGCTAAGGCACATGAGAGAGCCGCAATCAAACAAGAAACGCATTTCTCTCATGTACTTTGCCCAAAGTTGAAAATAACTTTAATTAGCTCTAAACTACAACAAATCATTAACAATCAAAGTCCATCTTTCAATCAGAAACATTTTAACATGTAACTAGCACGTTCTTTCTACGTCACGGTACAGTGAACAAGTGGTACTCACTGACCACGAGGGACGGTGATTATAATCAATTTACACCTGCAGGGTTACCCGAACAACCCGTCATGTACGCCCGTACTCGATGTTGCCTACAGCAACCATCACGGACGCTGTACGCAACCACCTTTCACCCGTCAGCCTAATATTGAACCGGTCCCATTGTCCCGAGCAAGAGGTCTCTGCACGCGCATCTCAGTGCCGCCAGCCGATTTACACCTCAAGCTCTCAACCTACCCTCTGAACGATGGGCAATGCCTCAATACCCAGCTACCTGAGTTACATCGGTTTCCTGGTTCCCATATAGCCGGTAGGTCTTCGGTACTGTTCTAGCTTGTTCAACAGGCCTGCACACGGCTCGGTCCTCAATCGACACAAGCGGAGCTATAGCACACCGGCCCAAAGTCCTGCTGCCCTTACTCTCCACTCGGTCTCATTTTTCTTGCCATGTGTATCATGTGCTATCTCTACCCGAGTCGAGTGCCTCTAGCATATGCTCGCGAGTAGTTCCAACTACTCGACTTGTACCGAATCCTACACTATCTTAGAATCGCAGTAGCTAACGAGGTTTGCTATCCTAAATCCCAACCCATGGTTTTCTTGGCTATGCAATTGGGTTTTCAAACAAGACTCTAATGCAAGGAATCATCGTACTCAAGTAAGTGCTCAAAACAATAAAAATTTGTAAAAAGGTTAATGCAAACTGGAGCTTGCCTTGCTGCTCTTGGTCGTAGGCTAGCTGCTCCTCCAGAGTAACGAAGTCTAGGACTTCGGGTTCCTCCTCGACCTTAGCGACTACATGATATAAGAAGTACATGTATTAATGAAATGCATTTGAATTGAGTTTTAACTTGTGAACCTTATAAGTCTCACTAGAAAGACCCAAAGACTTTGAAACTTTTACTGTGGCTTGGTTACAACCTACACAGAGACTTGGTCAAGTTTTAGTTGCAGCAAAGCTCATTTGAGCCCTCCACAATTAATTATGTCCTTGACCTTAATTGGAACTCTTAGGGTATTCTAGGGGTTTTCATGGACCAAGCCATGACTTTATGAAAACTAGATTATCAGAGGGTTCTAATGGAGTTGGTCTCACTTAATTTGAAGGTTTCTAGCTAAAGATATGAGCTAAACAATTTTAGAGAAAATTCTTAAAATGCTTCTGAACATTTTCTAATTTCTCTGAAACAGTTTCACTATCACACCATTAGGTGGATCAAATAAGCTCAAATGAATCTGAAATTTTTATGGTAGTTCAGGGATATTTCGGTGAACATCCCAGCAAAATTTCAGAATTTTCCTCCAAGGGATTCTCCAGTTAGAATTTCAAACAGTTTAAATTTGAGGAATTAATTCTGGAGAAATAAGGATTTTCATGAAGTGAAACTTGATTTGATGGAAAGTACTCAGAGAGAGAATCCAACAAAATTCGGTTCACTCGATTTGGGATTTCCTAGCCCAAGTTATGAGGATTAGAAGTTTGAATGAAATCTGAAAATCGGGGAAAAGTTTAAATCTGCCGGTGGGCCACGGGGACACATGTTGCGTGCTGAGGCGTCGGCACACCATGGTCTGCGGAGTTTCTGCATGCCAGCACACCGGATCCGAGCTGCAGCTCGATCCCGATTTGAATTTTTAAGCCGCTGACAGCCGGGCCCCGCATCTTCTTCTTCCCCCAGCCCTCTGCTTCACGCCCGCGCGCTCCCCCCTCGCCGGAGCAGACGGCTGCTCGCCGGACCGGCGTTCACGGCCGCCGCCTAGCCAGAGACTCGCCGCCAGAGGGTTTAGGGCATCGAGGAACACGTTGGTGGGCTTTTTTTGGGCTGCCGGTGGCCGGAACCAGCTCCGTGACGTGTGGCGGCTACTGCTGTGGTTCGGCGCCGTTGTCCGAGGTCTCTAGCCCGCCACCACTTGCGCCGAAGGGCTCTACATCACCAGCGCAGCTCTAGGAAGCTCGGCATGACCTCAGATCAGCTCGGGAGTTGCCGCAAATAGGGTTTCACCGTGCGACCGAATGGGTCCGCGATGGCCACTCCTAGTAAAGCTTAAATCCCGCAGTTCCGAGGCGTTTTCATTCGATGGATGCTAAAGGAGAATTGATCGCCGGCTAATCCAGCATACATGTGAAAAATTTGTTGACTCAAGGAGGAATAGAGAAGGAGAATTTTAAAGAACTGTACCGGAATCTCGGGTTGAGGTCGCCGGAGCAAATTCTCGGAATTCGCCGATGAGAGTTCACGGCGTGGCTTGGGCTTCAGGTGGAAGCAGCGTGGAGTCCGTGCGCTCCTTTTTCCGCCCTTGCTCGGCCGTGGAAGTGGCTGTAGTTTGCTGCCCACGTGAGACCGATTGCCGTTCTTCAGCTAAGTCGCGGCGGTCGTCGTTGATCACGGGAACAGGAGCCGAAACCCGGTGGTTCAGGCGTTGGGAGAGTGGTGCTTGAGCAAAGCGTGCTGCCTAGCAACTCGGGGGAACGAGGGCGTGGCTGTTAGCTCCGTTCTTCCGATCGATCGAGAGCTCGGGGAGAAGGAATGCCGCTGCCCGCTGTCGCCCGCGAGGATAAGAAGGCAGCCGGGTCTTCATTCGGCTGAGGCGGTGAGGGTCGCGTGGGGGCACCAGAAGGCCGCCCTGGCCGCCAGCGCGCAAAGGAGGAAGCAGCTGGTGGCGTCGGTTGCTCCTCGGTGGCACACCCGGCGGCTGCTCGGTGGAATTTCCCACCGAGGCTGTGACTTTATGTGCAAGTCACCCCCTCTTAGCTCTATGACATGTGGGTCCCACCCTCAATTTTAACCTCTAAACTTAACTCAAATTCACTGTTGTAAACAGTAGTTCCCACAAAGCCCCTGGTAATTTAAATTATCAACCTTTGAGCCATTTGAATTGGTTAGAATTCAAAATGGGTTTGGTTTGGATAAATTTCAGCACATGTTCAGTTTGAAATTCAAATAAAGTTTGAATTTGCCCCACTTATCTCATGTCAAGATCAACTCCAAATGGAGTGAAAATTGGTGTGTGAGCTCACAAAAATGTGCTGAGTAAGAATATGTCTCCCACTTTTGAATTCATGGGATAAAAACAGTTTGAATTTGAATGTAGTTTCAAACTGCCCTCTTTCTAGTTATGCCCAAAATGACCTCAAAAGATTTTGAATTTGGGTGAAACTTGGCATGGACATTCCAAGCAATGTGTAGGAGTTTTTCATATGCCCAGACCCTATATATTACATGTGGGAAATACCACTTTTGCAATATGTGAGTTTATTCTCTAATGAGCATGTTGATGGTGGTTACTTGCTCTTCAAATGTGTTCATCAACTTTCTTCAAATGAGGTGTGTGTGTGGTGATGAACACTTTTAATATGTGTCCAAAAACTGAGGCCCTTACATTCCTCCCCCCCATTAAAAGAATCTCGTCCCGAGATTATAAGGTGAAAATGAGAGAGAGGACGGTAGAAAATTACCGGATATGCGATGTGAAAAAGTCGGGGTAGTTAGCGTGAAGAAATCCTTCGCTCTCCCATGTCGCTTCGTCCATGGAGTGATTACTCCATAGAACTTTGTAGAACCACAACGTACGGTTGCGTGTGGTTCGGGCCTTTTTGTCAATGATCTGAACCGGCTCTTCCCGATAGGTGAGATCCGGTTGCAGTTCTTCAATGTCCTCCAGCTGAACGGTAGTTGATAGCTTGAGACACTTCCTCAGCTGGGAAAAATGAAAGACGTCGTGCACACCGGAAAGTGCTTCTAGTAGTCTCAGCTGGTATGCTACTGATCCACATCTTTCGGTAATCTGGAATGGACCGATGAATCGGGGTGCCAACTTTCCTCTCACCCCAAATCTGTTTACTCCCTTAATTGGAGACACACGTAGATATACGTGATCCCCGACTTCGAATTGTAATGGGCGTCTTCTCCGGTCCGCATACTGTTTCTGTCGGGATTGGGTCGCTTTTAGGTTCGCTTGAATCAGTCAAACCTTCTCTTCCGCGTTGTTGACAAGGTCAATCCCGAAGGTAACCCTTTCGCCAGACTCACACCAGTTCAATGGTGTGCGGCATTTCCTTCCGTATAGCGCCTCATAGGGCGCCATATTTGTGCTGGCTTGGTACCCATTGTTGTACGAGAACTTGGCTAACGGCAAGTGATCATCCCAATTCTTGCCGTGGTCGATAGCGCAAGCTCGTAGCATGTCTTCTAAGATCTGATTCACCCGTTCGGTTTGCCCATCCGTCTGCGGGTGGTACGCTGAACTACGGATCAGCTTCGTCCCCAAGGCAGCGTGTAGCTGCTCCCAAAAACGGGACACAAATAAAGTGCCCCGGTCCGATATGATGGTACGGGGTACACCGTATAAGCATAGGATCCGTGAGATGTACAATTCAGCGTACTTCTTGGCGTTGTAGTTGGTGTTGACCGGGATGAAATGGGCAACTTTGGTGAGCCGGTCGATGATCACACACACAGAATCATGTTTCTGAAAGGTGGTGGGTAAACCGACGATGAAGTCCATGCTCACATCCTCCCACTTCCAGGCAGGAACGCCCAGTGGTTGTAGCAGTCCCGGTTTCCGCATATGGTCTGCCTTCACCCTTCGACATGTATCACACTCGGACACGTACTTCGCGATCTCCCACTTCATCCGTGTCCACCAAAACATGCTTCTGAGTTCTTGATACATTTTGTTGCTGCCGGGGTGAATAGAAAATTTTGATAAGTGAGCCTCACCAAAAATTATCTTCCGTCGCTCCGGGTTACGGGGTACGACGATCTGGTCCTTGAACCATAGGACGCCGTCTCCGTCCTTCCGGAAACATTTCAGCTCCCCACTGTCTACACGTCTCCAAAAATGCGACATGCCCTTGTCATGTTTCTGAGCTGCCGCTGTCTCTTCACGGATGGTGGGGATCAAAGCTAGGTTGTAGAGAGCTCCGTGTGGAATCACATGTAGTGGTGGTTCGCTCTCTTCCAACGGTGTGATGGTCAGATTGTTAACGTGTGACTTGCGACTCAGCGCATCCGCCACTATGTTTGCCTTCCCCGGATGATAATGGATCTCTATTTCGTAATCCTTTATCAATTCTAACCATCTTCGCTGCCTCATGTTCAACTCCTTCTGAGTGAATATGTACTTCAGGCTCTTGTGGTCGGTATATAAATGTACGAGGTTACCGAGTAGGTAGTTCCTCCACATATTGAGTGCGAGTACCACGGCAGCAAGCTCCAAGTCGTGGGTTGGATAATTTTGCTCATGGTTTCTAAGCTGCCGTGACCCATCCGCGACAACTCTTCGGTCTTGCATCAGCACACATCCGAGCCCAATGCCGGATGCATCGAAGTACACATCGAACAGTTTTGTTGTGTCTGGCTGCGCCAAAACCGGTGCTGATGTTCGGTGCTTAACTAAAGCCTTGAATTCTTTTTCACACGCTGGACTCCAAACATATTTGGTAGCCTTCTTCAGCAGCTCCGTCATCGGCTTGGCAATCTTCGAGAAGTTCGGAATGAACCTCCGATAATATCCCGCGAGTCCGAGGAAACTCCGTACCTCGTGAACAGTTCTCGGGGATTTCCAATTCAGCACTTGAGTGATCTTACTCGGGTCTACAGCGATACCCTCCGCTGAGATGATATGCCCGAGAAAAGGCACTTGCGATATCCAGAACTCGCACTTGCTGAATTTCGCGTATAGCTTGTGATCCCGCAGCCGTTGCAAGATTATACGCAGATGCTTTTTGTGATCTTCCTCTGACTTGGAATATACTAATATGTCGTCGATGAAGACCACGACAAACTCATCCAGCTCCGGCATGAATACCGAGTTCATCAAATACATGAAATGAGCCGGAGCATTGGTGAGGCCGAAGGACATGACCAGGTACTCATAAAGTCCGTACCTCATCGAGAAAGCCGTCTTCGGAATATCCTCAGCCCGTATTTTAATCTGATGGTACCCGGATCTTAAGTCCATCTTGGAAAAGATCTTTGCTTCGACCAACTGATGAAACAACATGTTGATCCGTGGCAACGGGTACTTGTTCTTGATGGTTACGGCGTTTAATGGACGATAGTCCACGTAAAGTCGCAACGTTTCATCCTTCTTCTTTACGAATAATGCCGAACAGCCCCATGGCGAGGAGCTCGGCCTAATAAAACCCTTCTCCAGGAGGTTCGTTAGCTGAGTCTTCAGCTCAGCCAATTCCTTGGGCGCCATCTTGTACGGCCTTCGGGATATTGGCATAGTTCCCGGTGCAAGTTCAATACTGAACTCCACCTCTCTATCGGGCAGCATCCCCGGCAAATCCTCCGGGAACACGTCAGGGAATTCTTGGACCACTGGAATATCTTCCAATCTGATGGTTGTGGATTGATAGACACTTGGAAGTTTTATTTCTGGACTGTCCAGAAATAAGGAGTGAGATCCGTGCACTTCAGAGTTCAAGTGCACGATTCGAAGGACAGTGTCTAAAACAGCGCCATGGCGGGTTAACCACGACATCCCTACGATGACATCGACCTTCTGTCCCTGTAGAACTATGAGAGACGTAGGGTACACTCTACCCGCTAAGCATAATGGTGCTTTGGAAACCATTACGCTTGCTGAAATCCTCCCACCAGGTTAACAAATCAAATATGGACTATCGGTGGGTAGTATTTGCAAGCTGTGTTTAGCAATGAAAGCCTTGCTAATAAAATTACGTGTGGCGCCTGAATCAAATAGTACTATGGCGGGATGCTGGTGCAGTTGGAACATACCCGTAAGGATTGGCTCGCCCTCCGGCACGTCCTCTATGGCGAGTTGGTGGACGGTGCCAGGACTCGGGTTTGCCCGCCGCGCATTAGTAGGGTTCCGGGGCTGATTCCTCCCCGGAAGTTGCGGTGCAACTCCGCCGCCTTGCCTCTCCGGACAACTGCTGGCGAAGTGTCCCGGATGACCACACTTGTAACATGTGGCCGCTGCTTGTGCGGTGCTCGGGGGACGAAAGCCCGGCATGCGCTGCTGAGATGCATATGCACGCGGCATCGCCCGCTGCTGCTGTTGTTGCGGAGGTAGTACTGGCAGTACCGGCCTGAATGCCGGTGAAGAATACGGCCGACTGCGGAAAGGCATCGACCTCTGGGGTGGCTGCCAGCGTGGACCTGATGGTGGGCGATTCACCATCTGAAATTTCTGAGAAGGACCGCCTCCTTCTCCGCTGCTTTGCGGCGTGCTTCGCTTTCTCTCCGCCACCGCTAACTCCTTGCCGGAGTACTCCTGGACAATCGCAGCATCAATGATGTCGTTGAGGCTGCCGCGATTGAACATCGCCAATTTGTCCTTCAGGAGCGGGTTAAGCCCCTGGTAAAAGTGGTCCCGCCGCTTCTCGTCAGTATCGGCATGATATGACGCATAGAGCGCGAGATCGTTGAACGCCCTGGAATATTCCAGCGTGTTCCGGCTCCCTTGCTGCAGGTGTAGGAATTCCTGCATCTTCCTCTTCATCAGACCTGGCGGTATGTGATAGGCCCCGAAGGCCGTCCGGAACTCCGCCCAGGTCATAACTCGGTCGGTGGGCTGTGAAGCACAGAAGTTTGCCCACCACGTGCTCGCGGATCCCTGGAGCTGCTGGACCGCGAACTGAGTCTTGCGCTGCTCACTTATTTGGAGCAGCCCGAACTTCATCTCTATCGCGAGGAGCCAGTTGTCCGCGTCGAGAGGTTCATCCGCCCTTGAGAATACCGGGGGATGAGTCGCTAGGAAGTCGGAGTAGGAGCTCTGTTGACGCTCCTCACGATCTTGACGTCTCTCTGGGCGAGACGTATTGGTGATGAGAGTTTGCAGCAACTCTGTGTGCTGCTGATGAGAACCCGCCATTGCCGCAACGATGTCGGCCAATGTAACCGTTGGCGGTGGCGGTGGCGGTGTTTGCTGTTGCTGTTGCTGCTGCTGTCCTGAGGAGTCCTCGGGAGGCTGTTGGGAGGTCTCTCCCCCTTGGCTGGTACCCCCAACGTCCGGGTTGGCACGAGTACGAGTCATTCTGAAATTCAAAACAGCAGCGATTAGCACATGTCATACTTAAAATTCCATATGCAACAGTAGGTATTGAAGTGACACATGAATAATCTGCACAACATTCACATATATTGATAAAGCGTAAACTTTATACAAGATACATTATTCCCGGATCTCCGAGAAGTCGTGCTCATGTCGTCACTACCTATACATACGCTACTGCCTACACGACATGTTACCGGTTACAAAAGTTGGGTTACACTACTCTAGCTGCCCTACATGGCAAGTGTAACCCCCTACTCGGAGTAGAACTCGACCTCCTGCGGGTCGTCCTCCTCTGGTACCTCTGCTGGTGGCTCTGGATCTACCACCTCTTCTCCCATCTCAGGTTCTCCCATTGCTGGAAGGCCCAAGACCACCGGTATGCCCAATACCGGAGGTACGAGGTCCCGTAATGCATGCACCTCGTCCATGGCCTGGTTGTACTCCTCTTCCCAGCCTTGCCCTTCCTCAATAGCGTCCAAGGTCCTCATTCTGCTGGGTTAGAGTCTGCACCAGCTCTTGCAAAGACACGATGTCGACACGGCTTTTCTTCTTCGCCTTCTTCAGACGATGCAACTGATTATGCTGTTCATTCAGTCTCTTGATCGTCGGAAGGAGCACATTGCGGAGTGCGCTGTGAGCACTCTCGAAATGGTCTCCACGGCTTGTGCTCTCCTTGAGCTTTGCGGCGAGATGCTCCGTATGAACAGCTTGGCTTTCCATCACGGTGTTTCACGTCCTCATCTGGAGGCTGAGGTCTGACTCCGCTGTGGCGGATCGGAATCCGCTCATCCAGGATCGCAGAGGGTGGTGCTGCACGATGCGACACCCGACAGCACACGTCATAAGGACACAATATATTACATGGGAAAAACAAACTGAACTGTACAAACAGGTACAACTTCAGTTACCAACTAGTATTTATTTTACACAGCGGAAGTCTACTCTGTACAACTCACGCCAGCCTATCTAGCAAAAGTTGGTTGCCCAGCCCTAGGGAAACCCACACTAGCTGCACGTCTCAGCTCAGCGCGGCGTGTACGGCTCCCACTCAGCCGTGGTCCCCGACGGAGGGTAACCCTCGCCGGTGGACTCGTACTCCGAGTCCGTGGGTGGCTCCTCACCTGAAAAACACTTAAGCAGCAACCGTGAGCACGAAGGTTCAACAAGACTTAACCGACTCACCTAAGCATGAAACTCTACATGAGGTGTATCAAGCACATAGGATAGTAATATTGCAGCAAATGGACATGCCTACAAGTTCATCCTTAGTTTATCTTTTAGCCACATGTTAACAGTTCGGGAATCTGAAATTTAGTAAGCAATATTTGGTGGCACACATGCAGCAATACAATTATATCATCACAGCAATATTGAATCATCATATTTCATACATTAACCTACGTCACGACTCAGTGACCAAGTGGTACTCTTCACCGCGAGGGACAGCGAATCGACTCAATATACACCTGCAGTGAAACCCAAAGACCACGTCACGTACGCCCACCCGTGGAGCTGCACAGCATGCTCACTCGATGTCGTACGGGACAACCTTTCACCCAGCAGCCCAAACGTCGAACCGGTCGCACCGAAACGAGCAGGAGGTTCTCCACACGGAGCATCTCTCTATGCCCGTTGGCAGATTTCCACCTTGCTGCCCTCAACCTACACTTATAAATCGGTGTGCTATGCCTCGACGCCCGGAGGTTTAAGCTACATCGGTTTATCGGGGCCCATATATCCGATAAGCCTTCGGTACGTTCAAACTTGATCAGCGTGGGCCGCACACGGATCGGTCCTCAATCGACATGGACAGGGCCGCGCACACAATACTTCCTCTTGTTGCGCCCTAGCCCCTGCCTAGTCTCATTTTCATTACTAAAGTGATCTCACATCACTCAACCGAACCCATATGTCCCAACCCTATCTCACGAGTAGATTCCAACTACTCGACTTATATCGAAGTTCTATGAAACATTAAGCATAGCCTGTCTACGCGAGGTCTTAGACACTACCCTCACTCTTATGGAAAATTTCTGGTCATGCAAGTGGGGTTACATTCATCCTACACCTAATGCACATCCATACTTCATACTGAGTGTTCATAAAGCAAAACTTGAAAAGTAGTTTAATGCAAACCGGGGCTTGCCTTGTTGCTGCTGGTCAGGGGTTAGTTCTTCTTCCGGAAGGAGAAAGTCAAGTACTTTCCTCGCCTTCAGCGACTACACGTTAATAAAATACTACATGTCAATTTAAATGCAATGTGTGAACTTGAATACTTAATTACTAATAACTCTAGCTAACCCTCCCCTTTGGTTCTGAAATTTTTTATGTTGGCTTGGTAGGGTCCTAACTAGAATCTTGACCAAGTTTCATTTAAAATAAAGTTCATTTGAACCTTGTACAAATAAAAGCCCATTTGGTCAATATTTGAGCCTCTAAGCAATTCCAGGGGTTTTCATGGCTCCAACCATTACTTTCTGGAAACTAGAATTTAAGATGATGCTAATGGAATTGGTTTCATGTCATTTGAAGAATTCTACTGAAAGTTATGCCCTAATTAAGATTTGAGAAAATCTGAAAAATGTTATTGTACATTTTTCTATTTTCTCAGGGCAGTTCTCTTAATCACCCAATTAGGGGAACTAAATGATCTTGGATGAGTCTGAAAATATTACTGTGACTCAAGTATTTTCCAATGAACCTCTCAGCCAAAATCCAGCATTTTTCATAAAGTAATTCTCCAGATAAGATTCCTCACAGTTTAAATTTTTAGAGATTTAATTATGGAAAACTATTAAGTTTCATGAGCTGAAATTGGTATTGCTGGAAAGTACTCAGAATCCTGAGTTCAGAAAAATTTGGTTCACTGAATTTGGAGCTTCCTACACAAAGTTATGAATTTCTAAAGTTTGAGCTGATCCCTGAATTATTTTCCTACAGAGAATCACCTCCCGCGCTAAACCAGAGGCTGCAAGCGGGGCCCGCCTGTTTAAATTGAACTAACCGCGCGCTCGCGCGCGATTAGCACAGGGGCTGACAGGTGGGGCCGCTCCCTTCGTCTACCTCCCGACGCCGCCGCCCCGAGCCGCCGGAGCTCCGGCGAGGTCGGCGTTTCCGGCGACCTAGCTCGCCGGCGCCGATGAGACTCGCCGCCCCCGCGTAATCTCGGGTGCTGAACACGCTGGACACCATGTCGCCGTCGGCTAACCATCGTAGCTCGCCGGCGACGAGCCCTATGCCTCTGTGCTACCTCGGCAACATGTTCCCGCCCTTCTGACCATCTCCTTCGCGCGCTAATCGCGTCGCCACACTCAGGGAAACCTCGTGAAGCTCGACATGATCTCCATTGGGCCTTAAATGGCCGGCAACCAAGACGTCACCGGCGACCCCCTCCTCCGCCACACTGTTTTATGGTGAACTTAGGGTTCCGGCGGTGATTTCCTTCCGGTTTTCGATCGAGAGGGGTCGCCAGAACCTCTAGATGCTCTCTCACAGCTCCGTTCGACCTCCCACCCACCAAGCTTCCCGAATTTCTCCTAAACCGAATCGGGTCCCGAAATGAGCTCCCCGCCCTAAACTGGAAAATTCTCCGCGCACAAAGGTCGAACCTTGGAGCGGTTTGCGCGGTGGTCTTCAGGACGAGCTAGCGCTTCACTTTCCTATGGAGGTCAAGGCCGGAAGATGATCACAGCTTGGGTGGCACATGATTGGAGCTTGGGCGACTAGGCTGCTTGTTGCGGGACTCGCGAAAAACAGCAACTCGCCGGCGGTCTCGGGCCTTTTATAGGCCACTGAGGGCAGTGGAGAGCGCGACACCTGCTGTGCCACCTCCTACGCCGAAGCAGGAGCTGGCCGGCCGAGGTGGTCGGGCACCGACGCTGGCCGCAGCTGGAGAGCGCGCTCGGTCGAGGGAGTCGGCTGAGGAGACTTCTGTGCTAAGTCTACTGACCAGTGGGCCTCCCCTATAATTCCATTTTTAATTTTTTTTCTCATTTCTGTAGGCACTCAATTATCCCCAGCTACTAAACATTGAATGGGAGACTTAGCCCCCAAGTCTTGGTTTGAATTTGAGTTCTCAAATTTGAACTTTGTTTGGCTAAGTTTGCTGAAATTCAAACTCAGTTTTTGAATTCTTGCCAATTTAGCTCTTGACCAAATGAACTCCAATGATGATGAAAATTTGTGGGCTAACTCAGAAAAATGTGCTGAGTTTGAATATGAAGCTAACTTTTGAATTTGAGTGATGAAAGTTGCTGCAATTTGAATTTACATTCAAATTGGCCTCTTTTTCAAATACCTCCAAAAGTGCCTCAAAGAGTGTTGGATTTACATGAAATTTGGCCTGAACCTTCCCAAGACTTTTTAAGTTCTAGGGGTGAGCTCAACCTCTCATGTTCATGTGTAGAAATCCTACTTTGTGAAAGTGAAGGCTCTCCCCTCTAATCACTCTTTTGATGGAGGTTACTTGCTCTTCACAATTTTTTTTCTAAGATATCCACAACAAAAACTGTGGTGTTGAGGTGAAGAAAAGTTTTTGCAAGTCCCTTTTCTTGGGCTTTTACATCCCTCCCCCCTTAAAAGAATCTTGTCCGGAGATTATAAAAGAAGAGATAGCGATGTATTAGGGACTTACCTGTGTTGAGTTGCCATGAACTCCGGGTAATTTGAGTGAAGGAATTCCTCGCTCTCCCACGTCGCTTCTTCGGCGGTGTGGTTGCTCCAGAGTATTTTGTAGAACCACAATGTTCTGCTACGCGTGGTTCGGGCTTTCTCATCAAGAATTTCCACCGGATACTCATCATATGTCAAATCCGGTTTCAGCTCGCCGATGTCTTCGGTAGGAACAGCAGCTGTATGCTTTAAACATTTTCGCAGTTGCGAAACATGGAAAACGTCATGGACACCAGCAAGGGATGCCGGTAGCTCCAGTCTATACACCGCTGGTCCACACTTCTCGGTGATAACATAGGGTCCAATGAAGCGGGGAGTGAGCTTCCCCTTGACACCGAACCGGTGCACGCCC
Organism: Neostapfia colusana; assembly: GCA_030760725.1. Taxonomy (NCBI): domain Eukaryota; kingdom Viridiplantae; phylum Streptophyta; class Magnoliopsida; order Poales; family Poaceae; genus Neostapfia; species Neostapfia colusana. The sequence continues at coordinate 37,373,348 of JASWHV010000013.1, read as the reverse complement.
TTCATCGGAGACACGCGGAGGTACACGTGTTCACCGACGTCAAAGTGCAACGGTCTACGCCTCTTATCAGCGTAGCTCTTCTGCCGGAATTGAGCGGCCTTCAAGTTGGCTTGAATTGTCCGAACACGCTCTTCGGCGTCGCTCACCACATCAACCCCGAATGTGACCCTTTCACCGGACTCGCACCAGTTTAATGGGGTGCGGCATTTACGACCATAGAGAGCTTCGTAGGGTGCCATCTTGATACTCGTCTGATAGCCGTTGTTGTACGAGAATTCCGCCAATGGTAGGTGATCATCCCAGTTCCTACCATGATGGATGGCACATGCTCTCAACATGTCTTCCAGAACTTGATTCACCCTCTCTGTCTGGCCATCTGTCTGAGGGTGGTAAGCGGAGCTTCTAATCAGTTTAGTAACCAAAGCAGCGTGTAACTGCTCCCAGAAGCGAGATACATACAATGCACCTTGGTCTGAGACTATAGTCTTGGGTACACCGTGCAAGCATAGAATCCTGGCGATATACAACTCCGCATATCTGTTGGCATGGAAATGTGTATGCACGGGGATGAAGTGAGCTGACTTGGTTAGTCGGTCAACGATCACCCAAATGGAATCATGTTTGTTGGATGTTAAGGGTAACCCCACAATGAAATCCATGCTCACATCTTCCCATTTCCATGCCGGGATCTTCAGGGGTTGCAACAGCCCTGATTTTCTCATATGATCCACCTTCACTCGTCTACACGTATCACACTCGGATACGTACTTTGCTACCTCCCGTTTCATCCGTGTCCACCAAAATTTCTTTTTCAAATCTTGGTACATTTTTTTGCTTCCCGGATGAATTGAGTATTTAGACAAGTGGGCTTCATCGAGGATCTTTTTCCTCAACTCTATATCCCGGGGTACGACTATGCGGTCATTGAACCATAGCTTCCCCTCATCATCCTTCCGGAAACACTTGATCTCCCCGTTGTCTATCCGTCTCCGGAGATGTGCCATGCCTTTATCAGTCTTCTGAGCTGCCATGATGTCCTCCCTAATAGTAGGGATGAGGGCAAGGTTGTACAGCGATCCATAAGGAACCAAGTATAAACTCGGCTCTTCCTCCTCCACCGGTGTAATGGTGACGTGATGGACATGTGATTTCCGACTCAGCGCGTAGGCAACCACATTCGCCTTGCCGGGGTGGTAGTGAATCTCAATTTCATAATCTTTGATCAGTTCTAACCACCTCCTTTGCCTCATGTTCAGCTCCTTCTGGGTGAAAATGTATTTCAAGCTCTTGTGGTCGGTGTATAGGTGCACCAAATTCCCCAGGGGATAGTGCCTCCACATTTTCAGCGCCAAAACCACTTCAGCAAGCTCAAGATCATGAGTCGGATAATGCTGCTCATGGTTCCGAAGTTGGCGTGAGCCATACGCGACCACACATCCTTCCTTCATCAACACGCAGCCGAGCCCAATACCGGACGCGTCACAATACACGTCGAAGGGCTTTGTTGTATCCGGCTGAGCTAAGACCGGGGCTGTTGTGAGATGCTTCACCAATGCTTGGAACGCTCCTTCACACGCCGTGTTCCAAACATATTTTGTTCCCTTATTCAGCAATTCTGTCATCGGCTTAGCGAGATTGGAGAAGCTTGGAATGAATCTCCGGTAGTATCCCGCTAACCCGAGGAAGCTTCTCACTTCATGAACTGAAGTGGGAGCTTTCCATTTCAGCACTTGCTCTATTTTGCTTGGGTCAACCGCAATGTCTTCAGCTGAGATGATATGTCCCAAGAATGGCACTTGGCTGATCCAAAACTCACATTTACTGAACTTGGCGTAGAGCTTGTGGTCTCGCAATCGTTGAAGAACGATCCGCAAGTGTTCGGCATGTTCGGCTTCTGTCTTGGAGTAAACCAAGATATCATCGATGAACACTACCATGAACTTGTCCAGCTCCGGCATGAACACCGAGTTCATTAGATACATGAAATGAGCTGGAGCGTTTGTGAGACCAAAGGACATGACGAGATATTCATATAATCCGTATCTAGTCGAGAATGCCGTCTTCGGGACATCCTCCGCCCGGATCTTTATCTGGTGATATCCAGAGCGAAGGTCCATCTTGGAGAACACACTTGCACCCACATGTTGATCAAACAATATGTCGATGCGGGGCAGTGGGTACTTATTCTTTATGGTGACGGCGTTGAGCGGCCGGTAATCCACACACAGCCTCAAGGTTTCATCCTTCTTTTTAACAAACAGCGCTGAGCATCCCCAAGGCGAGGAACTCGGCCTAATGAAACCCTTGCTCAACAGATCATTGAGCTGTTCTTTCAGTTCAGCCAGCTCATTTGGAGCCATTTTATATGGTCTCCGTGATATGGGCATAGTCCCGGGTTCAAGTTCAATCTTGAACTCGACGTCCCGCTCAGGTGGCATGCCCGGAAGATCATCCGGGAACACGTCAGGATACTCCCGGACTACAGGGATGTCTTCTAACTTGAGAGCTTCAGCATTATTAATTGCTAAAACTTCCCGGACTGGAGTGTCTAATACCATAGAATGCGGACGGTGGAATGGAGAGTTTAAATGAACCGTCCATGTCCGAGCATCCAGGACAGCGCCATGGTATTGTAGCCATGACATCCCTAAGATTGCATCAATCTTTTGCCCTATAAGGATTATCAAGGTGGTGGGATATAGTTTCCAACCTAAGAACAGAGGTGCCTTTGGGATCATCATATTTGCTGAAATCTTCCCTCCCGGTGAGAAGATCATATAGGTGCAGTCGGTTGGGAAGACTTGCATTTGATGCTTAGCCACATAGGATGCACTTATAAAGCTGTGGGTTGCACCATAATCAAACAATATGACGATGGCTTGATTGTTGAGAGTAAACATACCCGCCAGCACGTTGTCTCTCTCTAGGGCATCCTCATTGTCGAGGTTGCGGACGCCCCCTGTCCGCTGACCAACCTTCTTCACCGGAGTTCGGCCTCGAGCACCGCCCTGGAACTGGGCTTTCCCACTGCTCTGCTGCCCCTGGGGACAGTCCTTCGCGAAGTGGCCCGCCTGCCCACACGTGAAGCAGGTGAAACGGAGCGGTCCCCCGCTGATCGGTGGACGGAAACCCGGGGCGCGTTGTGGCGGTGGAAACGCCTGGGGTGCTGTCTGCCGCCGCTGCTGCTGTCTTGGTGGTGGCAGCGGCGGACAGAACGGAGGTGACTGAAAAGGACGTCCCCCGAACCGTTGAGGTCTTACCGGTGGGTGCCACTGCTGCCCGGATGGCGTCTGATACACCATCCGGTACTTCTGGGAAGCGCCAGTCCCACCGCTGGGTGGAGCGCTGTGCTTCCGCTGCTCAGCTGCCAACTCCCGCTGAGCATCCTCTTGCATGATCGCGGCATTGACTAGGTCATTGAAGGTGCCGCGATTCCACTGAAGGAGGTGTGTCTTCATCTCGGGGTGTAACCCCCGATAGAAATGTTCCCGTTTCTTCTCTTCAGTGGAGATGTAGTCTGACGCATACTGCGCCAGATGATTGAAGGCACAGGAGTAGTCATGGGCACTTCTCCCACCCTGCTTCAGTTCCAAAAATTCTTGGAACTTACTCTTCATGATCCCGGGAGGGATATGATAGGTGCGGAACGCCTCCCGGAGCTCTTCCCACTCCACGGCATGGCCATCCGGAAGTGAGGCGACATAGTTCGCCCACCACGCACCAGCGGCACTGTGAAGCTGCTGTGCCACGAACAGAGTCTTTTGCCGCTCCGTGCATTGGAGCAGCCCGAACTTGGACTCGATTGTCCGCAGCCAGTTGTCGGCCTCCAGTGGTTCTTCAGCTTCTGTGAACACTGGAGAGTGCGTACTCATGAAATCCGAGTACGACACTTCACGGGGCTCACGAGGCCCTCTATCTTGACGCCCCCCCCCCCCCCCCGCCTGGGACGTATTCTGCATGATCATGCGGAGCAGGTCGGTCTGCTCCTCACGACCATCCACCAGTGCCGCTATCACATCCGCTACAGTAAGCGGAGGCGGCGGTGGTGGCTGCTGCTGCGGGGTGCTGTCGTAGGCCGGTGGCTGGGAGTCATCACCTCCCTGTTGGCTAGAGCCACCAACCTCGTGCGTGGTCCTAGTATGAACCATCTGCAACCATACGACAATAAACATCAGTCCCGCAACATATTGAATGCAGCCCAATAAAATTAGGCGTAAAAACATAATGACAATAAAACATGCGATACATCTCGTGTGCAGATAATGTAATAACTTTGCACAAGCTACACCATTACCAGACCAAATACAAGTTAGTTTAATCCAACTTGATTAACCCCCTCTTTGGAAGCTCACCACAACTAGGTTTGGTCACTACGAGACGTTACTATCGTGTTGTCATCACGTAAACCACCCTTTTATCTTCAATACGACACAAACATGGTCTCTAGTAACAGAAACTTGAAGGAGACCTGTACTCAAATCTTTTACTAGTTGAAGATAACCTCTCATGAGTATGGTCTACCCCATTGGAAGTACTAAACCACCTCTAGGATACAACAATCTCTCAAATGAGTTTAACTGTCATTCCTCTGTCAGAATGACCAGTTTCTACATATCCAGGATTTTGATCTGGTTCTTGGCAGTTTCATGACTCAAGTTGAATACCAAAGTTAAAGTTAACTTCAGTATATTTCCAACGAGTATTCATTTTCCCCCAGATCAGCTCTGGATAAAAAGTTATGGTATTTCAAATCCGCAGAATTTCTGGAAGAATTTTAACAGCACCTCCCTTGGAAAGTTGCTGTTTTCAACTCTGATTTCCACTGAATTCTGTGCTGAAATTTCAGAAACTTTGAATTGCAAAGATGTAACCCATCTTCTACACTTTCTAAGGATTTTTTACCTGAAAATTTTAGATTTTTGTACTGGGGGTTATGTTTGAAAAACAGAACAGTCAAGAGAGTGTTTAACTCTGTCCTGGTTCTGGACAGCTTACATTCCTCTGGGATTTATGCCATCTTACGGTGTGTTTCAGCTCTGAAAGTCCACAACAAAATTGTATAATACTTGAATACCTTACCAGAACTATATACCACACCTCCCGGGGCTAAAAGACCCGTGAGTTATGCCCTGTTGAAGATCAGCAAACTTGCTGCCCCAAAACAGAGCACTCTGTTTTTCATTCCTTTGGCTATTCTGCCCCACTATCACATTCTTATACCCAACCAGGGCCCTAAATGTTGAACCTAGTGGTTTTAATTCCTTGTTATCATTATTTTTCATGCATATGCCTATGATATCTCGGTACTACGTTCCTCACAAAAGAAAATCCTAACCGGATTATACCGGTATATACGTCTCAAGTGTGGCACTAAACGGTATCTCACACACATTTACTACACGGATACATACGTGGTTAGTACCTGCAGAAGACCACACAATAGTGATGCACACAATGGTTTTTCATTTCAGGCAGGACCATATTTGAAATTAAATACAAACGCCCGTGTCATTGTCATACCGTCGTCCTTGAGTTAGGTCACGTCTCAAGGTACGTGATCGTGTTTCAACACCACACGACGGGGAACCCGAGTATGTCATGAACGGGTCGTCACGGTTGGGAATGTTATCAACCCAACAGATACCACCTACTGCCCTGCAGGGCACGGCGATGGCAAGCGCTGCGTATGTCCCCCTGGGCTACTTTCAGACGAACACACTCTCGCGTTACTGACCACGCGATGGGGTCTCCACTTACTTGCCTAATGCACGCTAGGGATCAGCGTTTCATATGAACTCAGGAACATGAAGAGTCCAAGAGTTTCATATTGACGTCTCACACCAAGCTGTGAGACCTATCCCTGAACCACGTTACTCGTCAGGGAGAGCTAACCGAAATTGAACCGCTTTCGGTGGCGTTCCTTACCATGCTTACCAAGCGTAGGTGCGTCGTTACATAATTAAAATTCAGAATTATAACACATAGGTTAGTCTTTGCCACTTTAAGTAACTGTGCTAGTATAGTCCTTACTTGGGCAAACTACCGATTCCTCACCGTAATCCTAAGTTTTCCCATAATACAGTCCTTAAGTATTGTGCTATCCCCAATGCAGCTCTGATACTAGGCTGTGGCGGACCGGAATCCACTCATCTAGGATCGCAGAGGGTGGTGCCTCACGATGCGACACCTGACAGCACACATCATAAGGACACAATATATTACATGGGAAAAACAAACTGAACTGTACAAACAGGTACAACTTCAGTTACCAACTAGTATTTATTTTACACAGCGGAAGTCTACTCTGTACAACTCACGCCAGCCTATCTAGCAAAAGTTGGTTGCCCAGCCCTAGGGCAACCCACACTAGCTGCACGTCTCAGCTCAGCGCGGCGTGTACGTCTCCCACTCAGCCATGGTCCCCGACGGAGGGTAACCCTCGCCGGTGGACTCGTACTCCGAGTCCGTGGGTGGCTCCTCACCTGAAAAACACTTAAGCATTAACCGTGAGCACGAAGGCTCAACAAGACTTAACCGACTCACCTAAGCATGAAACTCTACATGAGGTGTACCAAGCACATAGGATACTAATACTGCAGCAAATGGACACGTCTACAAGTTCATCATTAGTTTATCTTTTAGCCACATGTTAACAGTTCGGGAATCTGAAATTTAGTAAGCAATATTTGGTGGCACACATGTAGCAATACAATTATATCATCACAGCAATATTGAATCATCATATTTCATACATTAACCTACGTCACGACTCATTGACCAAGTGGTACTCTTCACCGCGAGGGACGGTGAATCGACTCGATATACACCTGCAGGGAAACCCAAAGAGCACGTCACGTACGCCCACCCGTGGAGCTGCACAGCACGCTCACTCGATGTCGTACGGGGCAACCTTTCACCCAACAGCCCAAACGTCGAACCGGTCGCACCGAAACGAGCAGGAGGTTCCCCACACGGAGCATCTCTCTATGCCCGTTGGCAGACTTCCACCTTGCTGCCCTCAACCTACACCTATAAATCGGAGTGCTATGCCTCGACGCCCGGAGGTTTAGGCTACATCGGTTTATCGGGGCCCATATATCTGATATGCCTTCGGTACGTTCAAACTTGATCAGCGTGGGCCGCACACGGATCGGTCCTCAATCGACATGGACAGCGCCGCGCAAACAAGACTTCCTCTTGTTGCGCCCTAGCCCCTGCCTAGTTTCATTTTCATTACTAAAGTGATCTCACATCACTCAACCGAACCTGTGTGTCCCAAGCCTATCTCGCGAGTAGATTCCAACTACTCGACTTGTACCGAAGTTCTATGAAACATTAAGCATAGCCTGTCTACGTGAGGTCTTAGACACTACCCTCACTCTTATGGAAAATTTCTGGTCATGCAGGTGGGGTTACATTCATCCTACACCTAATGCACATCCATACTTCATACTAAGTGTTCATAAAGCAAAACTTGAAAAATAGTTTAATGCAAACCGGGGCTTGCCTTGTTGTTGCTGGTCAGGGGTTAGTTCTTCTTCCGGAAGGAGGAAGTCAAGTACTTCCGGAGCCTCCTCGCCTTCAGCGACTACATGTTAATAAAATACTACATGTCAATTTAAATGCAATGTGTGAACTTGAATACTTAATTACTAATAACTCTATCTAACCCTCCCCTTTGGTTCTGAAATTTTTATGGGGGCTTGGTAGGGTCCTAACTAGAATCTTGACCAAGTTTCATTTGAAATAAAGTTCATTTGAACCTTGTACAAATAAAAGCCCATTGGGTCAATATTTGAGCCTCTAAGCAATTCCAGGGGTTTTCATGGCTCCAACCATTACTTTTTTAGAATTTAAGATGGTTCTAATGGAATTGGTTTCATGTCATTTGAAGAATTCTACTGAAAGTTATGCCCTAATTAAGATTTGAGAAAATCTGAAAAATGTTTCTGTACATTTTTCTATTTTCTCAGGGCAGTTCTCTTAATCACCCAATTAGGGGAAATAAATGAACTTGGATGAGTCTGAAAATTTTACTGTGACTCAAGTATTTTCCAATGAACCTCTCAGCCAAAATCCAGCATTTTTCATAATGTAATTCTCCAGATAAGATTCCCCACAGTTTAAACTTTAGGGATTTAATTCTGGAAAACTATTAAGTTTCATGAGCTGAAATTGGTATTGCTGGAAAGTACTCAGAATCCTAAGTTCAGCGAAATTTGGTTCACTGAATTTGGAGCTTCCTACACAAAGTTATGAATTTCTAAAGTTTGAGCTGATCCCTGAATTATTTTCCTACAGAAAATCACCTCCCGCGCTAAACCAGAGGCTGACAGCGGGGCCCGCCCATTTAAATTGAACTAGCCGCACGCTCGCGCGTGATTAGCACAGTGGCTGACAGGTGGGGCCTCTCCCTTCGTCTACCTCCCGACGCCGCTGCCCTGAGCCGCCGGAGCTCCGGCGAGGTCGGTGTTTCCGGCGACCTAGCTCGCCGGCACCGACGAGACTCGCCGCCCCCACGTAATCTCGAGTGCTGAACACGCTGGACACCATGTCGCCGTTGGCTGACCACCGTAGCTCGCCGGCGACGAGCCCTATGCCTCTGTGCTACCTCGGCAACATGTTGCCGCCCTTCTGACCATCTCCTTCGCGCGCTAATCACGTCGCCACACTATGGGAAACCTCGGGAGGCTCGACATGATCTCCATTGGGCCTCAAACAGCCGGCAACCCAGACCTCTCCGGTGACCCCCTCCTCCGCCACACTGTTCTATGGTGAACTTAGAGTTCCAGCGGTGATTTCCTTCCGGTTTTTGATCGAGAGGGGTCGCCAGAACCTCTAGATGCTCTCTCACAGCTCCGTTCGACCTCCCACCCACCAAGCTTCCCAAATTTCTCCTAAACCTAATCGGATCCCGAAATGAGCTCCCCGCCCTAAACTGGAAAATTCTCCGCGCACAAAGGTCGAACCTTGGAGCGGTTTGCACGGTGGTCTTGAGGATGAGCTAGCGCTTCACTTTCCTATGGAGGTCAAGGCCGGAAGATGATCACAGCTTGGGTGGCACACGATCGGAGCTTGGGCGACTAGGCTGCTGGTTGCGGGACTCGCGAAAAACAGCAACTCGCCGGCAGTCTCGGGCCTTTTATAGGCCCCTGAGGCCAGTGGAGAGCGTGACACCTGCTGTGCCACCTCCTACGCCGAAGCAGGAGCTGGCCGGCCGAGGTGGTCGGGCGCCGACACTGGCCGCAGCTGGCGAGCGCGCTCGGTCGAGGGAGTCGGCTGAGGAGACTTCTGTGCTAAGTCTACTGACCAGTGGGCCTCCCCTATAATTCCATGTTTAATTTTTTTCTCATTTCTGTAGGCACTCAATTATCCCCAGCTACTAAACATTGAATGGGAGACTTAGCCCCCAAGTCTTGGTTCGAATTTGAGTTCTCAAATTTGAACTTTGTTTGGCTAAGTTTGCTGAAATTCAAACTCAGTTTTTGAATTCTTGCCAATTTAGCTCTTGACCAAATGAACTACAATGATGATGAAAATTTGTGGGCTAACTCAGAAAAATGTGCTGAGTTTGAATATGAAGCTAACTTTTGAATTTGAGTGATGAAAGTTGCTGCAATTTGAATTTACATTCAAATTGGCCTCTTTTTCAAATACCTCCAAAAGTGCCTCAAAGAGTGTTGGATTTACATGAAATTTGGCCTGAACCTTCCCAAGACTTTTTAAGTTCTAGGGGTGAGCTCAACCTCTCATGTTCATGTGTAGAAATCCTACTTTGTGAAAGTGAAGGCTCTCCCCTCTAATCACTCTTTTGATGGAGGTTACTTGCTCTTCACAATTTTTTTCTAAGATATCCACAAAAAAAACTGTGGTGTTGTGAGGTGAAGAAAAGTTTTTGCAAGTCCCTTTTCTTGGGCTTTTACATCCGCGGGGTTGTACCTTGGGCAACTCGGGTCTGTTGCCTCCCGATACCTCCCTTCCCACTCATGATGAGCCCGTCCCTCCACCGGAACAAGCGCGTATGGAGTTCCCTCCATCGCTCTCACGTGTAGTTGGCAGAAACTTGACATGGTGTCACGGGCTGCCACTTGCCACACCCCTTCCGGTTGTCTACCTCTCACCGTGACGGTGAACGGCACCCAACCGGGTGGCATAGGTCCTGCAGGGACTTCGACATGGATTGTCCACGTCTTGTTCCCTTCCTCGCCTTCTTCCTTGGCGAAGTACTGCGGCATCTCGTTGTACCCGAAATATTGAAGCATCTGCCTCAATGCTTCCGGATAGCCGCTGCGGTGAGAACAGTGGGACACCACCCACCCGTTCTCCAACTGTTTATCTGCTGTCATCTGTAAAAGTATATTTGATAAATGTCAAATATTTATTTAAACAGTAAACCATTGAGTTATAACATAATACATGTCATTGAACCCATAAAACTTGGAACATAGTTTAAATTTAAACAAATTTGACTGCTGATCTGCTGTCAAACCATGACAGCCCTGACCAGTTTCCATTTCAACCTGATTTAGGCCATGCTAAGGACAAAACCACTTCTGGAGCTCAACATCAAAGTTAAAGCTTACTTTAATAGATTTCCAGAAAGTATTTGCTTGTCCTAAGATCTGTCCTGGTTCAAAAGTTAAGAGATGTCAAAGTTAACAGAATTTCTGGAGAAAATTGGACAGCACCTCCCTGCTTTAGGTACTGATTTGATCCAAGAATTCCAGTTAATTCTGCTCCCAATCTGACTAAACTTTCTGTTACAAAGTTGTAACCCAGCTCATAAGATTTCCAGAACTACCTCATTTTCTATTTTTAGAATTTTATGCAGGAAGTTATACTCAATTTACAGAGAGTTTACAGAGAGTCTTTGCCCTGCCCTGTTTTCTGGACAGTTTCAACTCTACTGCATTTTTCGATTGGTGAAGAGTTGAAACACCTCTGGACATCAACAGAAAAGTTGTAAAGCGTTTCCGAAGCTTTCCAGAAATGTATCATATGACCCCAACCTCGAAAGAACTCAACCTCTAACCTCTGATTAACTTCAGCCTTAATTCAGCTGAAAACAGAGTGCTCTGTCCTTAGCAAACTATAAGTTGAAAACTTGTTAACTTTGAATATCCTGATTAAGGGAAGAGGTTACAGAAAAGTTTTAATGCTCCAGATTAAAACTTTCAAGTTTTACAATGAAGTTTTTCATTTAGTGGGGTGTGACGTCGATGCGTCACCAGATCATGTCGGTACTACGTCCTCACAAAGAAAAACCTATACCAGACTTAGTCGGCTTCGTTAATTCAGTGGCACTAAACGTCACTCATACAAGTATGCTACACGTCTACCATTTCGTGGTTAGACTACCTGCATAAACTCAAACAATCATCAGACTCGGCTGCACACCGAGCCCGGTATCCATACAGTTCGTACACCCAGCCGTCATCACTCGCCCGGATGTTCTCAAGCCAAACACGCCTTGAGTTACGTGTTCACGTTTCAGACCACGTGACGGGGTCTCCCAAATTGCACCACGCACGCCAGGGACAGACGTTGCTCGAATACCCCAAACGACATGAAGAGTCGTAGAGGATATCAAAGCGGGTCGGGTTACCTGCCACCCGTGGGGCTCCACCCTTCAGCTTGTGCGCACTGGTGGACAGCGCTTACGTGCACCCCCCAAGACATTAAGCGTCCCGAGATGCACGATTTTCCGACATAAGCAATTAGGTTAATATGCCACTTTCTATACACTAATAACATCCTTATATGGGCTACTAACTCGTTCCTCACTGGATTTTTGAAAAAGATGACCTTTTAGTGTGTTAATCCTCAAGCGAGCTCTGATACCAACGCTGACACGACCCCACGGTCTTGTCGAGCCAGTATCACGCTGAGGGGTGTTGCGTTGCACAGCACCGAATAACACACATCAAAGGTACAAAGCGGAAGCAAAACTTTTATTACATAAAGTGGTTTATGAACATTTTTACATCAAAATAGGTCCAGTCTACACTCACGGGCGTAGACTACGCACCAAGTTAACGTTCAGCCCGTGAACGTGTCCTTGCTAGCACACACGCACACTAACATGGCGGCGTGCACGACTCCCACTCGACGGGGTTCCCCTCCTGGATTTCCGTCTCCTCCTCGGGAGTCCCTTCCTCATAGAACCCTGCAAAAGCTTCAAACACAAGCAGTGAGCATGAAGGCTCAGCAAGACTGACCCGTCTCTCCTAAACATGGAACTTCTACATGAGGGGTGATGGGTACATGAGATAAAATAATTTGCAAAGGACTCGCCTAATTATTGGAACCTTACTTTCAAGTTTTAGCAGCAGGTTGTGGAGAACCTTACGCTAAGGCACATGAGAGAGCCGCAATCAAACAAGAAACGCATTTCTCTCATGTACTTTGCCCAAAGTTGAAAAGAACTTTAATTAGCTCTAAACTACAACAAATCATTAACAATCAAAGTCCATCTTTCAATCAGTAACATTTTAACATGTAACTAGCCTGTTCTTTCTACGTCACGGTACAGTGAACAAGTGGTACACACTGACCACGAGGGACGGCGATTATTATCGATTTAAACCTGCAGGGTTACCCGAACAACCCGTCACGTACGCCCGTACTCGATGTTGCCTACAGCAACCATCACGGACGCCATACGCAACCACCTTTCACCCGTCAGCCCAATATTGAACCGGTCCCATCGTCCCGAGCAAGAGGTCTCAGTGCCGCCAGATGATTTACACCTCAAGCTCTCAACCTACCCTCTGAACGACGGGCAATGCCTCAATACCCAGCTACCCGAGTTACATCGGTTTCCTGGTTTCCATATAGCCGGTAGGTCTTCGGTACTGTTCTAGCTTGTTCAACAGGCCCGCACATGGCTTGGTCCTGAATCGACACAAGCGGATCTATAGCACACAGGCCCCAAAGTCCTGCTGACCTTACTCTCCGCTCGGTCTCATTTTTCTTGCCATGTGTATCATGTGCTATCTCTACCCGAGTCTAGTGCCTCTAGCCTATGCTCGCGAGTAGTTCCAACTACTCGACTTGTACCCAATCCTACACTATCTTAGCATCGCAGTAGCTAACAAGGTTTGCAATCCTAAATCCCAACCCATGGTTTTTCTTGGCTATGCAATTGGGTTTCCAAACAAGACTCTAATGCAAGGAATCATCGTACTCAAGTAAGTGCTCAAAACAATAAAAATTTGTAAAAAGGTTAATGGAAACTGGAGCTTGCCTTGCTGCTCTTGGTCGTAGACTAGCTGCTCCTCCGTAGTAACGAAGTCTAGGACTTCGGGTTCCTCCTCGACCTTAGCGACTACATGATATAAGAAGTACATGTATTAATGAAATGCATTTGAATTGAGTTTTAACTTGTGAACCTTCTAAGTCTCACTAGAAAGACCCAAAGACTGTGAAACTTTTACTGTGGCTTGGTTACAACCTACACAGAGACTTGGTCAAGTTTTAGTTGCAGCAAAGCTCATTTGATCCCTCCACAATTAATTATGTCCTTGACCTTAATTGGAACTCTTAGGGTATTCTAGGGGTTTTCATGGACCAAGCCATGACTTTCTGAAAACTAGATTTTCAGAGGGTTCTAATGGAGTTGGTCTCACTTAATTTGAAGGTTCCTAGCTAAAGATATGAGCTAAACAATTTTAGAGAAAATTCTGAAAATGCTTCTGAACATTTTCTAATTTCTCTGAAACAGTTTCACTAATCACACCATTAGGTGGATCAAATGAGATCAAATGGATCTGAAATTTTTATGGTAGTTCAAAGATATTCTGATGAACATCCCAGAAAAATTTCAGAATTTTCTTCCAAGGGATTCGCCAGTTAAAATTCTAAACATTTTAAAATTTGAGGAATTAATTCTGGAGAAATAAGGCTTTTCATGAAGTGAAACTTGATTTGCTGGAAAGTACTCAGAGAGCTGAATCCAACAAAATTTGGTTCACTCGATTTGGGGTTTCCTAGCCCAAGTTATGAGGATTTGAAGTTTGAATGAAATCTGAAAATCGGGGAAAAGTTTAAATCTGCCGGTGGGCCACGGGGACACGTGTTGTGCGCTGAGGCGTCGGCACACCGTGGTCTGTGGAGTTTCTGCACGCCAGCACACCGGATCCGAGCTGCAGCTTGATCCCGATTTGAATTTTTAAGCCACTGACAGCCGGGCCCCGCGTCTTCTTCTTCCCCCCCGCCCTCTGCTTCGCGCCGGCGCGCTCCCCCCCTTGCCAGAGCAGACGGCTGCTCGCCGGACCGGCGTTCCCGGCCGCCGCCCAGCCAGAGACTCGCCGACAGAGGGTTTAGGGCATCGAGGAACACGTTGGTGGGCTCTTTTTGGGCTGCCGGTGGCCGGAACCAGCTCCGCGACGTGCGGCGGCTACTGCTGTGGTTTGGCGCCGTTGTCCGAGGTCTCTAGCCCGCCACCACTTGCGCTGAAGGGCTCTACATCACCAGCGCAGCTCTAGGAAGCTAGGCATGACCTTAGATCAGCTCGGGAGTTGCCGCAAATAGGGTTTCACCGTGCGACCGAATGGGTCCGCGGCGGCCACTCCTAGTAAAGCTTAAATCCCGCTGTTCCGAGGCGTTTTCATGCGATGGATGCTAAAGGAGAATTGATCGCCGGCTAATCCAGCATACATGTGCAAAATTTGATGACTCAAGGAGGAATAGAGAAGGAGAATTTTAAAGAACTGTACCGGAAGCTCGGGTTGAGGTCGCTGGAGCAAATTCTCGGAATTCGCCGGTGAGAGTTCATGGTGTGGCTTGAGTTTCAGGTGGAAGCAGCGTGGAGTCCGTGCGCTCCTTTTTCCGCACTTGCTCGGTCGTGGAAGTGTCTGTAGTGTGCTGCCCACATGAGACCGATCGCCGTTCTTCAGCTAAGTCGCGGCGGTCGTCGTTGATCACGGGAACAGGAGCCGAAACCCGGTGGTTCAGGCGTTGGGAGAGTGGTGCTTGAGCTCAGCGTGCTGCCTAGCAACTCGGGGGAACGAGGGCGTGGCTGTTAGCTCCGTTCTTCCGATCGACCGAGAGCTCGGGGAGAAGGAATGCCGCTGCCCGCTGTGGCCCGCGAGGATAAGAAGGCAGCCGGGTCTTCGTTCAGCTGAGGCGGTGAGGGTCGCGTGGGGGCACGAGAAGGCCGCCATGGCGGCCAGCGCGTGAAGGAGGAAGCAGCTGGTGGCGTCGGTTCCTCCTCGGTGGCACACCCGGCAGCTGCTCGGTGGAATTTCCCACCGAGGCTGTGACTTTGTGTGCAAGGCACCCCCTCTTAGCTCTATGACATGTTGGTCCCACCCTCAATTTTAACCTCTGAACTTAACTCAAATTCACTGTTGTAAACAGTAGTTCCCACAAAGCCCCTTGTGATTTAAATTATCAACCTTTGGCCATTTGAATTGGTTAGAATTCAAATTGGGTTTGGTTTGGATAAATTTCAGCACATGTTCAGTTTGAAATTCAAATAAAGTTTGAATTTGCCCCACTTAGCTCATGTCAAGATCAACTACAAATGGAGTGAAAATTGGTGTGTGAGCTCACAAAAATGTGCTAAGAATATGTTTCCCACTTTTGAATTCATGGGATAAAAACAGTTTGAATTTGAATGTAGTTTCAAACTGCCCTCTTTCTAGCTATGCCCAAAATGACCTCAAAAGGTTTTGAATTTGGGTGAAACTTGGCATGGACATTCCTAGCAATGTGTAGGAGTTTTTCATATGCCCAGCCCTTATATATTACATGTGGGAAATACCACTTTTGCAATATGTGAGTTTATTCTCTAATTAGCATGTTGATGGTGGTTAGTTGCTCTTCAAATGTGTTCATCAACTTTCTTAAAATGAGGTGTGTGTGTGGTGATGAACACTTTTAATATGTGTCGAAAAACTGAGGCCCTTACACGCACCTTAGCCATTCACACCTGAGGGTTCGACTCTTGGCACACTTACGCTCCAGCATCCGAGCACCCAACTCATCCTCAATCTCAGAACTCCGGTTCTGAGCACCAAGCAATACAACAAGCATCTCTGCTCACCGTGGACGTAGGGTTTTACGCTCCGGCGGCCTGAACCACGTAAAAATCCCTGTGTCAAGCTTCTCCTTCCATCATCCCTAACGTGTAAGCTCTCCGTGAGTGACTAGCCCCTCTGAAAAAGAACCTCCGCGGGCTGCCCAGAGCAGGTCTGTGGGAAGTGTCGGCTACACACTTCAACAGGCATGATCATAAAAATTAATGCGTAATTTAAACGAACACATAAGGAAGAGCGTGGTAGGACAGGATTCTTTCCATATAAATACCCATAAGAGGAAGGCAGGCTATACATGAAGGCAACAACCCGCCCCATTATGAGGGGAAGCAAGATCCTACGCGCTTAGGGTCGGAACCAGGCCAAGCTGGACGTAGTCCTGGACCGTCCCCTGGGGCTTAGTTGCTCTGAGCGCTGTTCCTGGACTCTAAGGGATCTATTATAGAAAGAATAGGACCTGTCCTACTACTGCTCTAGGGATAGAACTTACGTAGGTGTTCTATGTTCCAAGGGTTCGGGAGCAGATCCCCATCCTCGGTGGAAAGGCGTACGCACCCGGGCGGCACACTTTCGTGACTCGGAAGGGACCTTCCCAGCTGGGGGAGAGTTTGTTCGTCCCTTCACGAGAAAGAATGCGCTGCAGCATCAGGTCGCCTTCTTTGAGCTCCCGGACACACACGGTCCTTTGGTGGTAGCGCCGGAGCGCCTGCTGATACCGTGCGTTACGGAGCGTTGCTTCTAGTCGAGCCTCATCGATGAGGTCGATGTATCACGCCGAAGCTGGTCCTACGCGGCTTCGTCGTAACCTCGGACGCGGGGAGACACCATGGTGATCTCTGGGGGAAGCACGGCTTCGGCCCAGAAAACCATGAAGAAGGGTGTCTCCCCGATAGCCCAGCTCTGGGATGTCCGGTTAGCCCACAGTGTGCTTGGAAGCTCGTTCACCCACTTGGCGCCATGCTTCTTCAAGCTGGCATAGGTGCGAGTCTTGAGGCCGCGAAGGATTTCGGCGTTGGCCCTCTCGACTTGCCCGTTGCTCTTTGGGTGAGCAACGGAGGCATAGCACACCTGGATATTAAGGTCTTTGCAGTAGTCCTGGAACGCTGCGCTGGTGAACTGGGTCCCGTTGTCGGTGATGATTCTGCTCGGGACCCCGAACCTGCAGACGATCGACTTGATGTACTTGACTGCGGATTGCTTGTTGATAGTGATGACGGGTGTAGCTTCCGGCCACTTGGTGAACTTGTCGATGGCGACGTAGAGGTACCGGAATCCCTCGACGGCTTTGGGGAATGGCCCCAGGATGTCCAACCCCCATACCGCGAACGACCACGAGGGCGGGATCATCTGCAGTGTCTGAGACGGTGTGTGGATCTGCTTGGCATGAAACTGGCATGCCTTGCATCTCTTGACCAGCTTGACGGCATCCTGGAATGCTGTCGGCCAGTAGACGCCATGCTGGAAGGCTTTTCCAACGAGCATGCGTGAGGAAGCGTGAATCCCACATTCGCCTCCATGGATCTCAGCGAGCAAGTCGCAGCCTTCTTCCAGGGTTATGCACCACAATAGGATGTAGTTGGCGCCACGCCGGTAGAGATCCCCTTCTACCAGCGCGTATCTTTTAGCCATGCGCACAATCTGTTCAGCGGATACACATTCATCAGGAAGGATGTTGTCTTTCATGTAGTCCCGGATCTCCGTGATCCATGCATCGGGTCTGACTTGAGCTTCTGGATCTTGAGCTGGGTAGCACGGAGTCCCCAGTGACGCTTACGATCCTTGGCGGCGTCCATGTTTGCAGGGCCCCCGGGACCGCCAGCTTCGAGGTGCTGGTCCCGCCCCCTTCGCCCGGCTCGGTCGGCCGGGTTGTGGGCCGTAGCATCGTCCTCTCGAAGACTCCTTCAGGCGCCGGGGCTCCGGTGGAGGCCTTTGTTGAGAGGTCATTGGCCGCGGCGTTGTCGGCGCGTGGTACATGGCACAGGTACAAGGCAAGGAAGTCTTTCTCCAGCATCTGCACATGGAGAAGATAGGCAGCTAGTTGCGGGTCGTTGCAGCAGCATTCACCCTTGACTTGCTTGATGACTAGCTGGGAGTCACCCTTTGCCAACAACTGGCGAGCGCCGAGAGACAGCGCCATCTTCAGGCCGAAGATGAGTGCTTCATACTCCGCCATGTTGTTGGTTGCCTTGAAATTGAGGCGCACCATGTACCCGAACTGCTCCCCCGATGGCATGAGAAGCAGTACGCCGGCACCGGCCCCCTGCTTTCGTGAGGAGCCATCGAAGAAGAGCATCCAGTGGGGCTCGGTGAAAACCGGAGCTCGGGGCTCCAGTTCACCGTCTTCGGGGCCCTCTCGGTTGGTTGTCGATGGCGTGCACTCGGCCACAAAGTCAGCCAGTGCTTGGCTCTTGACTGCGTGTCGAGGTAGGAAGTCCAGCTCGAACTCCGCCAACTCCGCTGCCCACTTAGCGATGTTGCCAGTCGCGTTGGGGCTGTGAAGGATGTTCTTCAGCGGGAAGGAGGTGACCACCGAGATCTGGTGGGCTTGGAAGTAGTGCCGGAGCTTCCTGGACGCCACGAGCACTGCATACAACAGTTTATGGACCTCCAGGTACCTTGTCTTGGCATCGTGGAGGACTTCACTGATGTAGTAGACGGGTCTCTGGATGGTCCGGGTCCTTTCTGGGGGACCCGGGGTGTCTTCCTCCATTGGCTCAGGCCGACAGGAGGAGGACAGGCCCTGGGCATCCTCCGGGAGCTGGGACCCTGTAAAAGTCCCAAAAACGTGAATGCAAAGAAATGGGTGATTGAACGTCATTGTGTTTCTGGTTCATGAAAAATGGAACTTACAAAAACTTTCTTACATGGGATGGTATACATGAGGTGCAACCACATGGGTTCAAGCATGCCTGTGAAGGTGTTGGACCAAGGTGGAGTTAAACTCATGTGTAATCATACATGTACCTGAGAAAGAACAAAAATAAGGTCTTTTAGTCTCAAAGGCTCAGCTCAAATTGCTGCCAAACTTTTGTATACACACGGAGCCTCATACATTCGAATTGAGGAGAATGTGGTGGCAACTTTCTGATTTGAGGGTGAGCCAAAAGGGAATGGACTGTGATCATGTTGAGTTCATGCTGAATTCAAACATGTTAGACAACGGAATGACTTGAGTTATGTCACATAAAATGATAAACTCAAACATGGACATGTGGGAAGAGCTAAAATCTTCTTTAACTCCTGTTGAACACATGTTAACCCGGGAAAGGATTTCACTCCCAAAAAAGCTAACTCATATGCACATTCTCTATGAGTAGAGGGGAGGGAAGTTTAAACCCATTTTTGAACCCTTGCCAAGCATTCATGTTCAGATGGTCCAAAAGCATATATATGAGATGACCATTGCAGTCCTCAGGTATTGAAGAGCTTAAGTTCCAAAATGGGAGGGATTTTAAGCTCATATACCATTTGTTCAAAGCATTGTTTGAGATCAACTTCAAATTCAAATTCGAGGGATATGGTCAAAACTGAACTTGTGAGGTTCAGCTTGGGACCAAGATTGATCAAGCATGGGCTAGGAGCAAACCAAAGTGTTTCACCCAAATTCAGATGGGTCATCACCAAAGGGGACTTAAATTTCAGTTTGAATTAAATGGTTTACTTCAAGGCAATGATGGCCCTTTCCAAAAAGGAAATTCAAACTGTTGTTTGAAAATATGTATTTGCAATGGCCAACTTAAGGATCAGATGGCATATTTGAATTCCTCAGGTCGAAATTATGAGGGAGACAAATTTTGAGAAAATTTGGAGGTGCTTTGGTACGAGTATCAAAGGGGTTTGTGAATTTTCATTGAAATTTGAATTCAAATTTGAAACTGAAGTAAAAATTTCCAAACTTCCAATTGGCCTTTGAATTTGAGCTCTTCATAGCCGAATTTGCAATGTGCCAAGATTTGGAGATATTTGAGAGAGTTTTGGGGATAAGAAAGGGGGTGGACCCCACCTGTCATAGTAACATCGAAACTTACCCTCAAAGAAATCTTTCTGTTTCCACGCGAAGCAACCGAGACAGAGCCGAAGGCTCTCCGGGCGCCACCGAGTTCTCCACGCAGCAGCTACCCTCCGGACGTCCATGGTGCTGGCGAGTCGCTTAGACGCTTCTTAAGCCCCGGCCTGATCCTCTCGCGCACCAGATGAAACCCCGTGGTCTTTGCTTCGTGCCCACGCCCGAGAACAGCGACGCACACCGCCGCCATCACCGATCCGCCGTGCCACCGTCGTTCCATCGCGTGCAAGCCTCGGCAGAGCGCCAAAATGGTACCAGGACATCTCCCTCTCCATCCTCGACGTGTCATCTGCCGGTGTTTGGCCCACCTACCCCGGGAAAGCCGTGTTGGCGCGGCGGCCGACGAGAACCGACGAAGAGGTCGCACATGGACAGCGCTGCAAGGAGCTTGTCAAGCCCGAACGAGAGCACCCTCGGACGCGCTAGGACCCCCGGATGCTCGTCTCCGAAGCTCAAGCCATGACATGATCTACCGGGCTCGAATTTGAGAAAAGTTCTCCGGCGGCCACAATCCGACCTTCCGATACAGAAATCCCAAATTCGATCTCCTTTCTCGTTCTTAGATCATCCATTCTTGCACACAGGACCGCCAGTAGTCGGCGATCATTTGTTTTTCACAAACTTAGCTGGAAAAACGCACGTAGACCGCACAAATTCTAGATTTTCCGAGCTCCACCGCGAAAGAAGTCTCGGGTGCACAGAGAAACACCATTAGCCGCCGGTCCCGAGAGGTTTTGAAGTCATATAGGGCTCCCCCATGGTTCACTGGTGCTGTAGCGCCATTTCACCGGGCTTTTGGCGGGTTAGGTTAACTGGCCGACGCCACCGGAGGTGAGCCGAGCCGCTGTGCCGTCGCAATGAGGGTTGGGGATCTTGCCGGCTCGGGGAAGCTCCACCAAGTTGCTCAGAACGTGGAGTTAGGCCCTGGCGGAGAGCAGGGGCTCGGGCAGGGGTCGGGAGAGCTGTTCCCGGCGAACTCCGGTGACCTGGCAGCGCGCGCGAGGGGCGTCGGGAGGTTGAAGAAGGGCTCCGGGTCCCAGCAGTCAGTGAGGGAAAAGATTTAAAACCGATCCTCTGTGGCTATTTGATCCAGTGTGGCTGTGCGGGAAGAGGTCCTGTGGCCCCGTGTTGCGCGGTTCCAGCAGCTGACACGTGTGCGATGGGCCCGCGGTCAGAATTTAAACATTTCCCCGGTTTATTCAAATAACAGATTTGATTCAAACTTTGGGAGGGCATAACTTTTGCTAGGAAGCTCCAAATTTAGTGATTCAAATTGGGTTGGATTCAGGATTAAAAAAATCTATCCGAATATGCAACCCAATTTTGTATGAAAATCAATAGAATGTTCTGGAAAATTCTTTAAAGCTTTTCAGCAAAAGAATTTTAGAGGGAGTTTTGGTTCATCCAAAAATTCCCAAATTTGTCCAGGATATTCTTTAGGATATTAGGAGACTCCTGTAAAAGTTTCAGCTCATTTGGAGTTGATTTAGTTAGGGTAATTCTGATTTAAAGTTTCTGTACTAAAATGAATACAGAAACATTTTCAGAAAATTTCCAAAACATGGAAATTCAGTTCTGGGCATTCCTTAGCTCCAAAAATCCTAGGAAAATTCAGGCATACTCTCTGAACTATGATTTAAATTTTAGTTCACTTGAATTTGCATGAAAGTGCAAATTTAATCAGAATTAATTCCTTTTTGATTAAATGCTTAGGGAATTATTCTGGGTGATCTACTTAGGGAAACATTCTGAATTTTGGTCCAGAGGACTTTCTTGCGACAAGGAACTCACAGGAAAATTTCCATCTCCATTGGAGCCCTGGATCAGTAGTGTTCTGTTCAACCAATTAGGTGATCACCACCCAAGTGATGAACCTCACTTCTCACTTCATGAGAGTACTTAAACACACACCCAAACCACTAGCACCAGTGTCATTTTAAATTCTTAAACAGAGTTCTAGTTTTAAACTTGTCTTTAGCACTTGTTAGCAAAAGTTTTATAATTAAACATGTATGCATATTCATAACGTGTAGTGATTAAACGTGCATAAGTGAAGATTTGATCAAGGAGCAAGAAGGCAGGGACCAAAGCGTATGCGGCCCTGGGAGCAAGTATTGAGTTGTGTACCGGATGCTTACTGATATTTGGGAACCAGGAAACCGATGTACCGGGTTCACTGGATTGTAGAGGCATACCACATCGTCTCGTTAGACCTATGAGCCCGAGATGGCGCGACCGGTTCTACAGTTTAGTGGCCTGAGGAAGGTTGCCACATACGACGTAATGAAGGACGCCAGAGTTGGGTCTTCAGAGGCGGGCGTATGTGTCGAGTTATCCGGGTAGTGTTTGATTCGAATCACCGTCCCTCGCGGTTATGAGTACCGCTTGCTCACTGCGCTGTGGCGTAGTAATCAAGTTGTGTGGGAATAGTTTGCAAAGTTTTTAATGCTGTTATGCTAATTATAAATTGCCTGAAAACCATGTTTGAAGTAGATATAAAGCAAACTAAAGTTATTTTCCATCTTGGGACAAGTAACATTGGAATGAAGCGTTTCTTGTTTGATTGTGGAGTTCCAATGTTGCTGGGCTCATGGTCACTACTATTATGGCTAAAATCTGAAAGTTAGGGATGAACTTGTAGGCGAGTCTTTTCGCAAATTACAGGATTAGATCTTAAGTTACCCTCATGTAGAGTTGCATGTTTTAGGAGAGACGGTTAAGTCTTGCTGAGCCTTTGTGCTCACTCTTGCTATATAAGTGGTTTTGCAGGTAAACATCGACGCTATAAAGAAGGTTGTCCGGTGAGACTCGGAAACTTCCGAGTCATGTCACACTTGGAGAACCTAGCTGCTGCCGTGTCTTCGTGTTGCTAGCGAGAGGAGTCCGCGGGCTGGACCCCTTCTCGAGTGCTTCTTAGATAATCAACGTGAGCTGTTTATAGACTTCCGCTGTAGCTATTTTATGTAAATTATTTACGAAGAACAATTGTAAGCTTCCGCTTTGATTTATGTAATACATTGTTCCTTATATGTGTGCTGTTGGGTGCCGCATAACACGGCACCACCCAATGCGATCCTCGGGAGAGGCGGCACGACCCCGTGATGGAGGTCGGGCCCTCTCAGATCCGGAGGCTTCTTGGCCGTCTTGGACCTCCGGGAGGTCCCCTTGGACCTCGTGGAGGTCGTCTTGAACCACCAGGGGGTCCTGCTGGACCTCCGGGAGGTTGTCTTGAACTTCCGCTAGGTCCCCTTGGACCTCCGGGAGATTGTCTTGGAGCGTCAGAAGGTCTTCTTGGGCTCCCGAGACCTCCTTGCTGTCGGGGCCCCCCATGGGGCATGGGCAGTCTCGAGGCTTGTCTTCAGCTGCTGGAGCTGGTTGCGGTGATGAGGGGTCCGGCCGCTCTGCGACGAGGACCATGCTCACCACCTCTGTTGTCGCCGCGATGTAGAGCAGCAGGTGCTCTCCGGGCTCTGGGGCTACCATGATGGGTAGGGTCGTCAAGAGCTGCTTCAACTCCTGGAATGCTTCTTCTGCTTCGTCGGTCCAAGCAAATGGACCGGATTTGCACAGGAGCTTGAAGAAGGGAAGAGTCCGCTCCGCTAGCCTCGGTATGAACCGACTCAGCGCAGCTAGGCTTCCCGTGAGCTTCTGGACATCTTTGATGCAGGCCGGGGGCCGCATCAACTCGATGGCCTTGATCTTCTCTAGGTTGGCTTCGATCCCTCGGTGTGAGACCAGGAATTCTAGGAGCTTCCCAGAGGATACGCCGAACACACACTTGTCTGGGTTCAGCTTGGTGCGCGTGGAGCGCAGCTTGTCAAAGACTAGAGCTAGGTTATCTAAGAATGATGAGCTCTGTCTAACTTTGACAACGATGTCATCGACATACACATCAACTAAGTCTCTTATTAGCTCTCCAAAGGTTTTGTGCATGGCACGTACAAAAGTAGGGAGAGCATTTTTTAGACCATAAGGCATGGAGACATAACAATACAGGCCGTCTACTGTGATAAATGTTGTATGTTCTTCATCTTCTCTAGACATGGGGATTTGGTGGAAGCCTGAGTAGGCGTCTAGGAAGCGTAACATATCACATCCTGATGTGGAGTCTACTATTTGATCTATTCCGGGGAGAGGGAATGGATCTTTGGGACATGCCTTATTGAGACTGGTGTAGTTGATGCACATTCGGAGCTTCCCGCTGGCCTTCGGGACGATGATATGGTTGGCCAGTCACCGAGGGTGGTGGACTTCCCGTATGAAGCCAGTGTCCAGCAGCTTCTTGATTTCTTCACGGATGAAGTTCTGCCGCTTGATGGACTGCATCCGAGGCTTCTGTTGGATTGGCCGGGCGTCGGGGAAGATCTTCAGATGGTGCTCGATCACCTCCCTAGGGATCCCTGGCATCTGCGACGGTTGCCATGCAAACACGTTGACGTTGTGCCGGAGGAAGGTGATGAGCGTGCCTTCCTATTTGCTGTCCAGGCCTCCGGCAATCCGGGTGGTCTGGGCAGCTTCGGCGCCGACTTGGAGGACCTTCAGGGGGACGTCATCCTCGTCGTGGGGCTGCACTTGGGGTGCAGAGGTTGAGGCACGGTGGCGTGCACTAGGGTGGAGCTGGCCCGGTTCTGCACCGCAAGGGGCTGGTGCTCGGGCTGCTGCAAGTGCTTGGAGCTTCTCCAAGGCTGACACTGCAGCAGTGTGGTCTCCACGGATCTTGAGGACGCCTGTTGGTGTAGGCATCTTCAAGACAAGGTAGCCGTAGTGGGCTACTGCCATGAACCGGTACAGGGCTGGCCTGCCGATGATGGCGTTGAAGGGGAGGTCGACCTCCGCCACGTTAAACAGAATGTACTCTGTTCGGTAGTTGTCCGGTGCCCCGAAGGTCACCGGTAGGCTGATGTTGCCATAGGGGACGACTTGTCCCAGCCCTACCCCTGAGAACGGGATCGAGGGGGCGAGCCTGGCCATCGGGATCTGCAGCTTCTGGAAGGCTGCATGACTGATGAGGCTGAGGTCGGCCCCGCCATCCACCAGAACATGGTACATCTTCACGTTGGCGATGGTGGGGGCTTTGTGACACCCTCATTTTTGGTTTCTGCATATATTCATGTTTCATGAAGAGAAAACATTTTAAAAAGTAGGAACAGAGAAAAATATCAAAAAGATAGCCAATAAGAGCCAAATCCAGTTCCCAGAGAGCGCTGAAGACAACTTCCGCGGCCCGCTGGCCACGTGGCGTGTTCGGAGCTAATCCCTGCGAAGTGGGGGGGAGGTCCTCCGCTAACTGGCTACGTGGCAGGCTCGGGGCTCATTTCCGCAAAGGGGGAGAGGTCCGACCCTGTGGGACACGTGTTGCCCCCGGAGCTAGCCTCTGCGGAAGAAGCAAAGGCAGTTCCACAGGACACATGTCACCTTCGGAGCTAGTCACTGTGGAAATTAGAGGATCAGTCGCGCGGGATACGTGTCGATCTCGGAGCTCACCTCCGAGAGGTCCGGTTCTATTGGACACGTGACGTCACCGGAGCTTATCTCCGGGAGGTCCGTCACTGTTGGACACGTGTTTACCTCGGAGCTCGTCTCTGAGGAAAAAAGGAAAGTCCGACGCTACTTGACGCGTGGCATTCACGGAGCTCACCCCCGAGAAAAGGGATGTCCGGTATGGATACGTGGCACACCCGGAGCTACCTCCAGAGAGGGGAAAGGTCCGACACTGACACGTGGCGTGCGCGGAGCCACCTCCGAATAGAGAGGAGGTCCCGACCGCCAGGATACATGGCGCACGCGGAGCTCACCTCCGAAGGAGAAGGGAGGTCTCGATCGCTTGACACACGGCACAACCGGAGCTCGTCTCTGCGGAGAAGGAGATACCAGGCCCTGATGGACACGTGGAGCTTCCGGAGCTCATCACCGTGGAGGTAACGAGTTCTGGAGCGGTTTTTGTATTCTGTACGCGTAGAAATACCGGTACGGAGGAGAAATCGACCTGAATTCCACAATGTTACCGCACCAAATCAACTAAAGATAAGTTGTTAAGATTCAACGACAATCTGAACAGAACTCTTATTCGAAGTCCAATCAGATTAGGACTCTTCTTCTCCCGATTATAAATAGAACCCAGAACCCTTGGACAAAAAACCATAAACTTCTCCTGAGCCGACGACTTAGAGCCCTAGCCCCAACTTGCCGAGTAAGCCCATCGCCGGAGTTCAGTCGAGGAAGATCGCCGGAAGGGAGCCCAGCGATCTGTCTTGCTAGGAGAAGAACATAAGGTAGGTCTCCAATACCACCTTACGACATCGTTGTGTTTTCTTTGCATCTGCTCTTCGATTCCTTTCGAACAGAAGCTTTCTCGTGGACAGATCACTTGTTGATCAGGTTGATCATAAGACAAGGTCATCGCCACGTCCACATCTGATCCGAACACCTCTGTTCATCATAAAACAATGCAAGAACATGTACAAACCGACCTAATAAAACTAAACTGCATTATAGGATAGCATACATATGCATCATCGCATCTAGTTAAAGTTTGTGCATGATATTGATTGCTGTGAATCTTATATGTGCGTGATCCTGTATAGAAGTACAAGCTCAGAGTGTCTACGACGAGCTGCAACAACAAGGTTTCGAGATCCAAGAGCAACCGGAACCGCAAGAACAAGGCAAGTGCTGCTTGACCATATTGATCCTATGTTTTGGGAAAAACTGTTTTGTTTTGCGAAAAGGTGTGTGTGCTCAGTCAAAAATGATGGGAAACCCTTTTATAGGAGTTTACTAGCTTTGATTAAACCACCCTTGTCTCCAAGGATGTTTATGAGTCGGGTATGGTTTTTACTTTTATGCTTCGCTGAGTCCATGGGATTGTGAAGCGAGATAGATGTGTATAGCTAACTGCACTCGTAATGATAATGAGAAACTGATGTTGTTAATGAACATGGATCAGAGGGAGATCTAGGCAAGACTGGGTTTGTGAATGAGGTAGCATGAGATGGTGGTTTACTTGCCGTAGATCTACGGACCGGTTCATGCGAGCACATGCCAGGATAACAGTGCCACCACAAGGCCAAGTATGGGTGTGGCTTAGCTGACTAATTAGGTAAGTTGCTAGATTGTTATAGATCGTGGAAGGCGCGGGAAATGGGAGTCGAGTGAGGACTGCCCTGGGAACTGCATGGCACAAGATGGGGCCCGTGGGTAGGAGAATTGGAGATTCTAGGCTGCCGGTGAAACCTTAGTGAGTCCATACATCTAGTAGCCCCTTTGTAAAGACTATTTTGTGATCTCTTGGCCATACACCGACGGTTGTGTACTGGTATAATGGAGGTTCTGCAGTCACCGACGGGTGACGAAATCACAAACTTGTGGGTAAAGAGGTGCAAACTCTGCAGAGTCTAAAACTATCATGATAGCTGAGCTTACGGTCACGAGCGCCTGGCCAACTTCCATGATTAGTTGGGATGGTTATTGGATATGGTGATTGGATATGGTTATTGGATATAGTTATTGGTTATGGTTTTGGATGGTTTAGTTTTCGGGACTGTTGAGTCAGGGTGATAAGATGGGTTGTATGACTGTTGAGTCATGGCAACGAGTTTGGTCTCGGTGGGAGACGAAGTTGTTTTATGAGATGAAATGGTAGCGAATACGAGATGGTATTCGTGATATGGTAGCGAATACGAGGAGGTATTCATGAGCGAGAATGAGGATGACTGGTTGTGACATGGAAGGTAATGAACATAATGGAGGTATGATTGATATTTTAATACATGTTGGGATTACATTCACTTAAAGATGAGTTGCTGTTTTATTATGGTTTTGATAAATAACTTTGCTTTCTGCAATAAGCCTTTTTGTACCTACCTTGTTATGAGCTTCATATCATATTTTCCTGCACATGCTGAGTGCATCATTGTACTCAAACTTGCATTATTATTTCATCATCAGCAACAGAAGATTTCTATGAAGACCAAGTGGAGCATTAGGCGTGTGATCTGTTCTCAACCTTGCCTGTGGGGATGGAGTAAAGATGGAGCCACTGCTGCCTAGAATTTCTTCCGCATTAGTTAGAAGACTTCCGCTGCATAGAAATAAGACTTCCGCTGTGAGCATGAGTCCAAGACTCATGAAACATTGTAATAAACTCTGTTATTCGTGGTCATATATATTCTAAATTCAGTTTGTGGAACATATGTGTGTGTGTGATGAACATCCTGGGCACACATATGCATCAGTTCTCGGTTCCGTGGTTTTCCACAGAATTGAGGGGATCACAGATTTGTATCAGAGCCATGGTTGATAGTGGGTTACACGCCTAACTAGGAAACACAGATTAGCATCAAAAGCCACGGATGAGGGTAGATTACACACCTAGATACAATCACAGATTGGTACCAGAACCACGGGTTGATGGTAGGTTACACACTTAGATAGATCACAGATTGGTATCTGACACAGATTGGTAGCTAAGCCACGCTGACCATAGGGTGCAAGCCTAGGGTGCTTAGATTGGCCTTGAAACTACCTTGACATAGGATACAAGCCTAGGAGAAGCAATAGTTGGATCACAGATTTGACATCACCCTAAGCCATATAGGACCCCCATTGAACAAGCCTTGAATAGGAGTTGTGTGAGCCCTTGTGATGATTGTTTGTGAATCATGTGGTTTGTGTGAGTCGTGGGACATCTCAAAACATTGTCCATATCCACACATAAGTAGAAAGAGGTGTGATATGCTTCGGCACTTGTTCACATCCCCATATGGGCTAATATATATAGTCCAACCCACCTTGATGCATATAGTTGAGGGGATCTACTTAACCTTCTAAATTTCTATTCTATTTCGATCTCTCTCACAGATGGTGAGAGGAAACGCTGGCCGAAGGAACGTCCGTGACAACCAAGAGGATGGCCACGATGAAGTTCCTGTTAACCCCGGAGCTGGTGAGAACAATCTGAAACGGTTGATGGCCATGCAGAATCAACTTATGCAAACTATGATCCAAACTTTGGGTCAGTTGCAGGCCAACAACAACAATACCGTTCCGGCACCACCGCCACCACCACCGCCGGCTCATAACAGACTGGGTGAGTTCATGAGGACTCGACCACCCACCTTTGCTCAAGCTAACGAACCCATGGAGGCCGACGACTGGTTGAAATCCATGGAGAAGAAGCTTGCCATAGTGCAGTGCAATGACCGAGAGAAGGTCCTCTTTGCGTCGCACCAACTTATGGGAGCTGCCGCTGACTGGTGGGATGCCCTATGCAACGCTCTTGTCGACCCGGAGACGCTCACTTGGACTGAGTTCAAGGAAAGTTTCTGCTCTCATTACATCCCTGCTGGTGTAATGATGCTCAAGAGACAGGAGTTTGAAGGTCTCCGCCAAGGACAGAGAAGCGCGAATGAGTATATCAACAAGTTCACACAACTGTCCCGGTATGCCCCCGAAGATGTCAACTCAGACCAGAGGAAGCAATACCTGTTCATGAGAGGGTTGAACAATGAGATCTAGGTTCAGCTCCTCAACAATGACTACGCAAGATTTCATTTGACAAGGCTATAGTGGTTGAAAGCAAGATCCGAGAGATCGAGCGAGTGTGCAAGAGGAAGATGCCATACCAGCCTTAAGGGAGCAACGTACGACCTTGGTACATGCCCCCAGCTGCACCGCAGTATGGATCAACCACTCCTGCAAACCGCCCTAGTCAGCCACCACAGCAACGACCCGTTGCACCATCACCTCGTGTGCCCATGCCTCCTGTGGTCCGACCTAACATGGGCGCTCATGTTCAAAACCCCCGCCCCAACGTACCTGCTGCCGTAGGCAACAGGGCATGCTTTGCATGCGGGGAAACAGGACACTTCGCGAACAAGTGCCCGAGGAGAGGCCCTGGATAGCAAAGCAACGTGCCCAAAAAGAACCCGTGACCGAACGGAGGGGACAATCAAGGAAACCGGGGACAGCAGAACTATGCTCGCGGCAACGTGAACCATGTCTCTGCTGAGGAAGCACAACAGGCTGAGGACATCGTAATTGGTATGTTCCTTGCCAACTCCAACCCAGCCACCATCCTATTTGATTCTGGAGCATCACATTCCTTCATATCATCCAAGTATGTTGCCAAGCATAATCTACCCATATCCCACTTAAAATGTGCTATGTTAGTTAATTCTCTCGGAGGAGAAATAAGGACTAATATAGTATGTCCGAAAGTAAGCCTTAAAATAAGGGGGGTAGACTTCCTTGCCAACCTTATTGTCTTGGATTCTCAAGGGATTGACATAATACTCGGGATGGATTGGTTAAGCAAGCACAACGGGGTAATCCAATGTGCTGAAAGAAGCGTGCAGTTGACAAATGAGCACGGTATTCGTGTCGAGTTTGAGTCAGCCCAACAAACAACCTGTTGGTACCCTCAATATGGGGTACCCCCGCGCGGAGGGGAAAATGCCTAAGGATCTCGCCCTTCTCCGCAGGGAGAGCTCCGAAGGCGCCATGTGTCCAGCGGGGACGGTCCTCCCTCTCCTCAGAGGAGAGCTCCGGACCCGCCACGTGGCCAACTGAGCCGGACCTCCCCCCTCTGCGGGGAGAGCTCCGAAGGCGCCATGTGTCCAGCAGGGCCGGACCTCCCTCTCCTCAGAGGAGAGCTCCGGACCCGCCACGTGGCCAACTGAGCCGGACCTCCCCCCTCCGCGGGGAGAGCTCCGGAGGCGCCATGTGTCCAGCGGGGCCGGACCTCCCTCTCCTCAGAGGAGAGCTCCAGACCTGCCACGTGGCCAACTGAGCCGGACCTCCCCCCTCCACGGGGAGATCTCCAGAGGCTCCACATGTCCTGCGGGGCCGGACCTCCCTCTCCTCAGAGGAGAGCTCTGGGCCCGCCAAGTGGCCAGCAGAAGCCGGACCTCCCCCCTCCGCGGGGAGAGCTCCGAAGGCTCCATGTGACCTGCGGGGCCGGACCTCCCTCTGCTCAGAGGAGAGCTCCGGGCCCGCCACATGGCCAGCAGAACAGCGCTACCTGCCCCCGCGTGGTAGGCGGCAAGAATAAAGACGCGCCATACCTTGCCCGTACAAGGTATTCAAGACCCGCGCCTTCCCAAGGCAAGGAGACGCGGAGCACGCCTCTGTCAGGAGCCGTTGCGCCCAATCACATCACAGTGAAGTCTGGCGCCCCGTGTCAGAGCCTGCACGTCAATAAACACAGCGACAAGACATCCCCTGCCGCCCCTGCCATCATCAACCACTACGACTAGCTTGCGGCATGGGCAGGGTGGCAGAACGAAGACTCAGAAGCCCTCGCTAGAGACAAGTACCGGCGTAACTGCAGATACGGTAGATGGCAGGCAATCTCCCTGGGACCACCTGTCGGGTCCCGGGCCCACCTTGTAAGCCGCTCGAGCCTTGGACTATAAAAGGCTCGGGTAGGCAACGTTAGCAAGGGTTCAACATTTCACCCACTCTCGTCTAGGGCAAGCTTACGCTCTAGCACCCATCTCACTCTCAAGCTCAGAACCCCGGTTCTGAGCAACAAGCAATACAACGAGCACCTCTGCTCACCGTGGACGTAGGGTATTATGCTCCGGCTACCTGAACCACGTAAAAATCCCCGTGTCAAGCTTCTCCCTCAATCATCCCTAACGCTGAAGCTCTCTGTGAGTGACTAGCCCCTCCGAAAAAGAACCTCCGCGGGTTGCCCCGAGCAGGCCCGGGGGAAGTGTCGGTTACACACTTCGACATTTGGCGCGCCAGGTAGAGGGCTTTTCCCTTGCGCGACAAGCTTCTGCCGACGAAGATGACGAAGCTCCCTTCAGCGGAAAGCTCTCCCCACCCATGTTCACGACGAACAGTGACCAGCGGGGACTACGTCTCGACACACTTAGGACGAAGTGTGTCGGTGCAAGCTGGAAGCCAGCAGCCGACTCCGGCAGCGCCGACTCCGGCAGCGCAGGCTCCAGCGAGTGTGAGATCCTCTGCAGCGCTGAGCGTCTCCCTCGGGGACGCGCTAGCTGCAGCAAGAGCGCTACTGCGCAATCCACCTGCTGGGGACGCGCCTCAGTCAGCGACCCAGCAGTGGATTCGCGACGTAGACCGTCTCGTCGCCGCCGCCGACCCTCGACTTCCGCAGGGACGACGCCCCAGTAAACCGGCTGTGTCGCTGATGCGCACGCCAACGGTTGACGGGCAGACGGCAGATTCCCGCTCCACCAGGCTCCCATCGGTGGACCTGAGGTCGGAGCTGGAACGATGCCACTTGGGCAAAGATGCCCGAGTGCTCATTGAGCGACGACGAGAAAGGCGTCGCAACCAGGAGGCCGGCGACAGCATGTCGACCGCCTCGACTCAGCCTGAGGCGCAGACGTTTGCCACGCGATCTCTGCCCCAGGCGTACGCCACGCAGCATATGCCCCAGCCATATCCCATGCAAATGGTGCCTCCGGTCTATGGCGCAGCCTTACCCATACCGGGGTACACAGTGCCAGCAGCGAACCAAGCATTCGCAGCACCAACACCTGCAGCAACAGGAGCAGGATGTGCGGCTCTGGTGCCACACCTTCGCTTCGTGAAGTGGCCGCGCAAGTTTCGGCCGCACCTGCCCGAGAAGTACGATGGCAGCGTCAACCCGGCGGAGTTCCTCCAGATGTATACCACCGCCATCCTTGCTGCAGGAGGGGACGAGGCCGTCATGGCCAGTTACTTCCCCGTCGCCCTGACCGGCCCAGCCCGGTCTTGGCTCATGAATCTCCCCCAGGGTTCCATAACCTCCTGGGGGGAGCTCTGCCGGCAGTTCACTGCTAACTTCGGCAGCTCCTACACCCGGCCTGGCAGGGAGCTCGACCTCCACGCCATCCAACAACAACCTGGAGAGACGCTGCACTCCTTCATCCAGCGGTTCTCACAGGTACGGAACACCATCCCGCATATCCAAAATGCTTCTGTGGTGGTGGCGTTCCGGCAGGGTGTACGGGACAAGAAGATGCTTGAGAAGCTCGCGACTAGAGAGGTTCACGACGTCTTAGAGCTCTTCAGCCTGGCGGACAAGTGCGCCAGGGCTGCAGAAGGGCGGAACTGGCACTCACTGCCAGCCTCCGAGTCAGAAGGACAGCCCAGATCTGGCGCTGCTTCCCATGGAAGCGGCAAGAAGATCAAGAACCGGGGCGGTGGCAAGATGAAACCACCGACCGCAGCTCCCGTTGCTGCAGCAGCAGCACCCAGCGGAGCTCTGGGGCCAACGCCCCGACAAAAGGCAGCAACGGTCACCAGCTCCAGATGGTGACCAAGGCGAGCCATGCCCCGTGCACGACACCAGCAGCCATACTGCTGCTGAGTGCCGGGAGATTCAGAAGCTCACGGAGCGCTTCCGCAAGGGGAAACAACCACGTGCTGACGCCCCTCCCTTCCGTCAAAGGGAGGGCAAGCAGAAGGTCAACACCCAAGACAACGTCAGCCACCAGGTGGGGTTCCAGGAGCCCCAGCGTGCCGTAAAGGCGGTACACAACTATGAGGACTCCAGCTCCAGTGACAACGAGTCAGGGCGGTAGCCGACTACGACTGCCCCAAAAGTTCTGTGGAGACTGCACTGCTGCAATATCAGCCTTGGAGAAGCCCCAAGCGGTTGCAGCAGCCCAAGCATCAGCCCCCGGCGGTGCAGAACTGGGCCAGCTCCACCCGAGCGCACGTCTCTATGCCTCGGTCTCACCTCCCGGGGGCCGCTCAAGATCCATCAACCTCCTGTCGGCCTGAGACAATGGAGGGAGACGTCCAGGGTCCCCCAAGAAGAGTCCGGGTCCTCCTATTTATTGTCGGCCTAAGCCAATGGAGGATGGTACCCTGGGGCCCCCGGGAGAAGCCGCGCTGGACCAGCTCCGGTGTGAAGATATCGACCTCGTCGACGAGGCACGATTACAAGCAACACCCCACAACGCACGGCCCCGGCTGGTGCTCCGGCACTACCGCCAAAGGACCAAGCGCGTCTGGGAGCTACAAGAGGGCGACCTGGTGCTGCGGCGCACACTTTCCCGCGAAGGACCTATAAACTCTCCCCCAGCCGGGAAGGTCCCTTCCGAGTCACGAAAGTTGCCGCCCCAGGTACATACGCCTCTCCACCAAGGGTGGGATCCGCTCCCGAACCCTTGGAGCATGGAACATCACAGTAAGTTCTATCCCCTGAGCATTAGTAGAACAGGCCTTTTCCTTTCTGTAATATATCCCATAGGCTCCAGGAATAGTGCTCGGAATAGCTAAGCCTCAGGGGACGGTCCAGGACTACGTCCAGCTTGGCCTGGTTCCGACCCCAAGCGCGTAGAGTCTTGCTTCCCTTCTTAATGGGGTGGGTCGTTGCCTCCATCTTCAGCCTGCCTTTCTCCTATGGGCATTTACACAGAAACCTGTTCTACCACGCTCTTACTTATGTGCCCATTTAAATTACGCAGTAATTTCTATGACCGCACTTTCTATGTATGCTCACCGTACATTTAGCTCCCCTTTCCCGCTCTCATCCATAGTCAGCATTTGCTATCCTACTGAAGGCGGTTGCGCTTGAGGCACCTGCCGATGGCCAGGGGGCCTTTCGGGCCTCCCCCAGTCAGGTGTTGCGGTGCCAGTTGGTCACCTCCAGGAAAGGTCTGCGTTGTGCATGGGGGGTCCAGGGTGCGTAGCCTGCTTTCCAACGTATATAACTGTTTTAAATATGGGCCGTTAGATCTAATCTGGACGGTTCAGATTTAATGAACCGAAGGGGTACGCCCCCTTCTAATCCTAGCCGCACATATAAAAATGGAGAGCCAGGATTCGGCCACGTCGCCCCCGACCTCTTCTCCTTCGCGCGCGGTGGCGCGCTCGCCGGCGAGCGGCGGCGGCATCGCCGGAGACTTTCGGTTTCCTTAATTTCTCCACTATTCTTTGACATTTCTATACCAGAACGGAGAGGAGGTCCACAGGAACTCACCTAGGGTGCCCCTTTGGTCTTGGAACGGCCGGAAGGACGTCGGCGACGGTGTTTGGCAGAAAACTCCGGCGGTCTTCATCGGTAGAGTGTTCCGAGCGCGTTTCTTCGTAGCTTCTCGTCGGGAAGACATCCTCTCGGCCTTGTGACGATGTAGGAGGAGTCAGGGTGAAGGATATTGCGACGGTTGTGTCGAATTTCGGAATTATGGCTACGGGGTGGCGGTTTTTGTTGAGGGCAATTGCGTGCGATCGGTGAATGAACGGGGGGGTCTCGGTTGGGTTTTATAGGGGACACAGAGGCGACGAAATGGGGGCGCCGTTTGGGGAGAAAATGTGGAGAGGCGGTTGCTACCGGAGGAATTTGTTCACATGCGATATAAGGGAGAGAGAGGAGGAGGAGGAGAAGGGCTTCGGCGGTTTTAGGAGAGCAGCAACCGCTGCCGGGGCTTCCTTGAGCGAGAGAGAGAGAGATGAGTGTCACAGTTATTGAACCATAGTGTCCCCTCATCATCCTTCCGGAAACATTTGATATCCGCGTTGCCTATTCGTTCCCGGAGATGTGCCATGCCCATGTCAATTTTTTGAGCTGCAATGACATCCTCCCTAATGGTAGGGATGAGAGCAAGGTTGTAGAGCGATCCATAAGGAACGAAGTATAAACTCGGCTCTGCCTCTTCCACCGGTGTAATGGTGAGGTTACGGACATGTGACTTCCGACTCAGTGTGTCGGCAACCATATTTGCCTTGCCGGGGGTGTAATGATCTCAATCTCATAATCTCTGATTAGTTCTAACCACCTCCTTTGCCTCATATTCAGCTCCTTCTGGGTGAAGATATACTTCAAGCTTTTGTGGTCGATGTAGAGATGCACCAAATTTCCCAGGAGATAGTGCCTCCACATCTTCAGCGCCAAAACCACAGCAGCGAGCTCAAGATCATGAGTCAGATAGTGCTGCTCATGGTTTCGAAGTTGGCGTGAGCCATATGCGACCACACGTCTTTCCTGCATCAACACTCAGCCGAGCCCGATACCAGACGCATCACAATACACGTCAAGGGGCTTGGTCGTATCCAGTTGAGCTAAGGCCGAGGCTGTTGTGAGATGCTTTACCAATGCTTGGAACGCTCCTTCACATGCTGCGTTCCAAATATATTTTGTTCCCTTCTTCAGTAATTCTGTCATCGGCTTAGCAAGCTTGGAGAAACTTGGGATGAATCTCCAGTAATATTCTGCTAAGCCGAGGAAGCTTCTGACTTCATGGACAGAAGTGGGAGCTTTCCATTTCATTACTGGTTCAATTTTACTTGGGTTAACCGCAATGCCTTCCGCTGAGATGATATGTCCCAAAAATGGCACTTGGCTGATCCAAAACTCACATTTGCTGAACTTGGCATATAGCTTATGGTCCCGCAATCGTTGAAGAACAACCCTCAAGTGTTCGGCGTGTTCTGCTTCTGACTTGGAGTAAACCAGGATATCATCAATGAACACCACAACGAAACTTGTCCAGCTCCGGCATGAACACCGAGTTCATGAGATACATGAAATGTGCCGGAGAATTGGTGAGACCAAAAGACATGATGAGATATTCATATAAGCCATATATCGTCGAGAAGGTCGTCTTCGGGATGTCCTCCGCCCGGATTATTATTTGATGATACCCGGAGCAAAGGTCCATCTTTGAGAACACACTTTCACCCAAAAGCTGATCCAACAGGATGTCAATGCGGGGCAGTGGGTATTTGTTCTTGATGGTGACGGCGTTGAGCGGCCCGTAATCCACACACAGCCTCAAGGTTTCATCCTTCTTCTTGACGAACAGCGCCGAGCATCCCCAAGGCGAGGAACTCGGCCTAATGAAACCTTTGGTCAACAGATCATTGAGCTGTTCTTTCAATTCAGCCAGCTCGTTCGGAGCCATTTTCTATGGTCTCCGTGATATGGGAGTAGTCTCGGGTGCTAGTTCTATCTTGAACTCCACATCCTGTTCAGGTAGCATGCCCGGAAGGTCATCCGGAAACACGTCGGGGTATTCCCAGACTACAGGGATGTCCTCTAGCTTGGAAGCTTCAGTAGTACAGGCGGCTAAAACTTCTCGGACTGGATTGTCTAGTATGAGGGACTGCGAACGGTGTAGTGGGGAGTTGAGGTGAACCGTCCGTGATAATGTTTCAAGGACAGCGCCATGATAACTTAGCCATGACATCCCTAAGATTGCATCAATCTTCTACCCCTCAAGAAGAATCATAGTAGTGGGATATATCTTCCCACCTAAGCACAGTGGTGCCTTCGGAATCATCATAGTTGCTGAAATCTTTCCCCCCGCTGAGCAAATCATATAAGAGCACTCGGTTGGAAAGGCTTCCAGTTGATGCTTAACCACATATGATGCACTTATGAAGTTGTGGGTTGCACCAGAATCAAATAATATGATGATTGCTTGATCGTTGAGAGTGAACGTACCAGCCAGCATGTTTTCTCCCTCTGAGGCGTCCTCATTGTCGAGGTTGCGAACGCCCCCAGTTCGCTGACCAACCTTCTTGACCAGAGGTCGGCATCGAGCACCGCCCTGATACTGGGCTTGCCCGCTGCTCTGCTGCCCCTGGGGACAGTCCTTCGAGAAATGGCCCACCTGGCCACACGTAAAGCAAGTGTAGCGAGGCGGTCCGCTGATTGGCGGACGGAAACCCGGGGCGCGTTGTGGTGGTGGAAACACCCGGAGTACCATCTGCTGCTGCTGTTGCGGTGTTGGCATCGTCGGTCAGAATGGGGGTGGCTGGAAAGAATGACCCCTGAACTGCTGAGGTCGCACCGGTGGATGCCACTGCTGACCGGATGGTGTCCGATACACCATGCGGTATTTTTGAGTAGCTCCACCCCAACTGCTGGGTGGAGTGCTGCGCTTTCGCTGCTCAGCCGCCAATTCACGCTGAGCGTCTTCTTGCATGATCGCGGCGTTGACGGGATCGTTTAAGGTGCCACGATTGCATTGGACGAGATGCGTCTTCATCTCTGGATTTAATCCCTGATAGAAGTGCTGCCGCTTCTTCTCATCAGTGGAGACATAATCTGACGCATACTGTGCCAGATGGTTAAAAGCACGGGAGTATTCATGGGCACTCCTCCCGCCCTGCTTCAGCTCCAAGAACTCTTGGAACTTCCGCTTTATTATCCCGGGAGGGATATCGTAGGCGTGGAACGCCTCCCGGAATTCTTCCCACTCCACGGCGTGGCCAGCCGGCAGTGAGGCGACATAGTTCGCCCACCATGTACCAGCGGCACCATGAAGCTGCTGTGCCGCGAACAGAGTCTTCTGCCGCTCCTTACGTTGGAGCAGCCCGAACTTGGACTCAATTGTTCGCAGCCAATTGTTGGCCTCCAGGGGTTCTGCTGCTTCAGTGAACACCGGAGGGTGCGTACTCATGAAGTCCGAGTACGTCACAACGTGGGGCTCACGGGGCCCCCTCTCTTGACGTCCCCCCGCTTGGGATGTATTTTGCATGATTGTGCGTAGCAGGTCGGTCTACTCCTCAGGATTACCCACCAGTGTCGCAATCACATCCGCTAATGTAGGCGGAGGCGGCGGTGGTGGTTGTTGCTGCGGGGTGCTGTCGTAGGCAGGTGGCTGGGAGTCATCACCCCCCTGTTGGCTAGAGCCACCGATTTCATACATGGACCGAGTGCGAACCATCTTCAACCATACGAGAATAAAAATCAGTCCCGCAACATACTTCATGCAGTCCAATGAAATAG
Organism: Neostapfia colusana; assembly: GCA_030760725.1. Classification (NCBI taxonomy): domain Eukaryota; kingdom Viridiplantae; phylum Streptophyta; class Magnoliopsida; order Poales; family Poaceae; genus Neostapfia; species Neostapfia colusana. The sequence continues at coordinate 37,334,542 of JASWHV010000013.1, read as the reverse complement.
GCGTAAAACATAATGACAGTAAAACATGCGATACATCTCGTATATAGATAATGTAATAACTTTGCACAAGCTACACCATTACCAGACTAAATACACGCTAGTTCAATCCAAATTGATAGAATTCCTCTTTAGAAGTTCATCTCAACTAGGTTTGGTCACTACGAGATGTTAATATCGCTTTGTCGTCACGTATACTACCCTTTTATCTTCAATACGACACAAACATAGTCTCTAGCAAAAGAAACTTGAGTAGGACATATACTCAAATCTTTCACTAGTTGAATATAACCACTCATGAGTATGTTCCACCCCCTTGGAAGTACTTAAACCCCCTAGGGTACAACAATCTCTCAAATGAGTTCAACTGTCGTCCCTCTGCCAGAATGATCAGTTTCTACATATTCCAGATTTTGAGCTGGTGCTGGGCATTTTCATGACTCAAGCTGCGTACCAACGTTAAATTTAACTTCAGTATCTTTGCAGCGAGTATCTATTTTCCCTCAGATCAGCTCTGGTTAAAAAGTTATGATAATTCAAAGTCAACAGAATTTCTGGAAGAATTTTAACAGCACCTCCTTTTGAAAGTTGCTGTTTTCAACTCTTGCCACTGAATTCCATGCTGCAATTGCAGAAACTTTGAATTACAAAGATGTAACACATCTCCTACCCTTTTCAAAGATGTATCATATGATAATTTTAGATTTTTCCACTGAAAGTTATGCTTGAAAAACAGAACAGTCCAGAGAGTGTTTTGAATCTGTCCTGGTTCTGGACAGTTTACATTCTTCTGGGATTTAAACCATATTAATATGTGATTCTGATCTGAAAGTCTACAAAAAAGTTGTATAGTACTCAAACACCGTTCCAGAACTATATCCCACTCCTCCATTGGCTAAATAATCTGTGAGTTATGCTCTGTTAAAGTTCAGCAAACTTGCTGCCAAAACAGAGCACTCTGTTTTTCAATCCATTTGAACTAAACTGATCAACTAATGAATTTTTCTACCCAACCAGAGTCCTACATATTGAAACTTGGTTATTTTAAGTCCTTGTTACCATTATCTTTCATGTAAATGCCTTTTATATATCGGTACTACGTTCCTCACAAAAAGAAAACCCTAACCGGATTATACCGGCATATATGTCTCAATTGTGGCACTAAACAGTCTCTCGCACACGTATACTACATGGGATACATACTAGGTTAGTACCTGCGGAAGAACAACAATAATGATGTACTCAAGGGTTGTTATCATTTCAGGCAGGTCCATATTTGAAAGTAAATACAAACGCCCATATCGCTGCCATACGGCCATCCTTGAGTTAAGCCACGTCTCAAGGTACATGGTCACGTTTTCACACCACACGACGGGGAACCTGAGTAGAGCGCGAACGGGTCATCGCGGTTGGAAATTTTATCAACCCAACAGATACCACCTACTGCCTTGTAGGGCACGCCAATGGCAAGCGCTGCGTATGTCCTCCTGTGCTATTTCCAGACGAACACACTATCGTGTTACTGACCACACGATGGGGTCTCCACTTGCTTGCCTAATGCATGCTAGGGATCAGCGTTTCATATGAACTCAGGAACATGTAGAGTCCAAGAGTTTCATATTAATGTCTCACACGAAGCTGTGAGACCTATCCCTGAAATTGAACCGCTTTCGGTGGTGTTTCTTACCATTTTTACCTAAGCGTAGGTGTGTCGTTACATAATTAAAATTCAGAATTATAACACATATGTTAGTCTTGCCACTTTAAGTAACTACGCCAATATAGTCCTTACTTGGGCAAACTAGCGAACCCTCACCGTAAACCTAAGTTTTCACGTAATACAATCCTTAATTAGTGTGCTATCCCCAATGGAGCTCTGATACCAGCCTGTGGCGGACCGGAATCCGCTCATCCCGGATCGTAGAGGGTGGTGCCGCACGATGCGACACCCGACAACACACATCATAAGAACGATATTGTATTACATAGAAAACCAACTGAATATGTACAAACTAGTACAAGACTTCAGTTACCAACTAGTATTTGAATTACAAAAGCGGAAGCTACGTTTATACAACTCACACCATCTACCTAGCAAAAGTTGGTTGCCCAGCCCTATGGGCAACCCACACTAGCTGCACTCAGCTCAGCGCGGCGTGTATGGCTCCCACTCAGCCGTGGTCCCCGACGGAGGGTAGCCCTCGCCGGTGGACTTGTACCCCGAGTCCGTGGGATACTCCTCACCTGAAAAACACTTATAGCAGCAACAGTGAGCACGATGGCTCAACAAGACTTAACCGACTCACCTATGCATGAAACTCTACATGTGATTCACATGAACATGGGATGGTAATTTGCAGCAAACGGACTTGCCTACAGTTCATCCTTATTTCATCTTTTAGCCACAAGTTAACAGTTCATGAATCTGAAATTTTAGTAAGCAATATTTGGTGGCACACATGTAGCAATACAATTTAATCATATCAGCAATATTGAATCATACCCTTTCATATATTAACCTACGTCACAGCACAGTGAACAAGTGGTACTCATAACCGCGAGGGACGGTGAATCGACTCGATATACACCTGCAGGGATACCCGAATAGCACGTCACGTACGCCCACCCGTGGAGCTGCACGCACGCTCACTCAATGTCGTACGGAACAACCTTTCACCCAACAGCCCAAACGTTGAACCGGTCGCAACCAAACGGACAGGAGGTTCCCTACACGGAGCATCTCTCTATGCCCGTTAGCAGATTTCCACCTTGCTTCCCTCAACCTACACCTATAGATCGGTGTGTTATGCCTCGACGCCCGGAGGTATAGGTTACATCGGTTTATCGGACCCCATATATCCGATATGCCTTCGGTACATTCAAACTTGCTCAGTGGGGCCGCAAACGGATTGGTCCTCAATCGACACGGACAGGGCTGCACCCACAAGACTTCCTCTTGCTGCGCCCTAGCCCCTGCACAAGACTTACTAAAATGATCTCACATCACTCGAACCAATCCCGTGTGTCCCGACTCCTAAACTCGCGAGTAGATTCTAACTACTCGACTTGTACCGAGGTCCTATGAACATTAAGCACAGCGTCTACTACTCGAGGACTTATACACTACCCTCACTCTTGTGGAAATAATTTGGTTATACACTTTAGTTTCATCCATCCTACACCTAATGCACATACATACCACATACTCATTATACATAAAGCAAAACTTTGTAAAACTGGTTAATGCAAACCGAGGCCTGCTTTGTTGCTGCTGGTCAGAGGTTAGGGCTTTTTCCGGAAGGAGAAACTCAAGCACCTCCGGGGTCTCCTCGCCTTCAGCGACTACACGTAAGCCATATACTATATATAAATTTGCATGCAATGTTTTAAATTGAATATGTAAAGACCATAACTCTAGCTAGCCCTTCCCTTTGGCTCTGAATTTTTTATGGTGGCTTGGTAGGGTCATAACCAGAGTCTTGACCAAGTTTCATTTGAAACAAAGTTCATTTGAGCTCTGCACAAATAAAATCCTGTTTGGTCATTAGTAGAGCCTCTTAGGATTTCCAGGTATTTTCATGGCTCCAACCATTACTTTCTGGAAACTAAAGTTTGAAGTGGATCTAATGGAATTGGTTTCATGTCATTTGAACCGTTCTAGATGAAGTTATGCCCTAAACAAGATTTGAGAAAATCTGAAAAATGTTTCTGTACATTTTTCTATTTTCTCAGGGCAGTACACTTAATCACACCATTAGAGGAAATAAATGAACTTGGATGGGTCTGAAATTTTTCCTGTGACTCAAGGATTTTCCAATGAACCTCCCGGCCAAATTTCAGAATTTTTCATAAAGTAATTCTCCAGCTAAAACTCCCAACAGTTTAAACTTTAGGGAATTAATTCTGGAAAACTAATAAGTCTCATGAGCTTAAATTTGTTTTGCTTGATAGTACTCAAAAATCTGAATTCAGAAAAATTTAGTTCACTAAATTTGGAGCTTCCTAGCAAAAGTTATAGCTAGTTGAAGTTTGAACCAGAGTCTGAAATTCAAATAAAAGTTTAAACCGGCTGGTGGGGTCCCCGGGCTACGTGTCAGCACCACAGCCAAACCACACGGGGGTCCGCATAGTCTCCCGCGTAGTCACACGAAATCCTGGCGCCACAATAGATCCCGCGCTGTTTTAACAGAGGCCAACATGAGGGGCCTGCGGAGCTTCGTCTACCTCGCGCTCCCGCAGCTCACCGCCGCCACCTTCGCCGGAGAGCTCGCCGCCGGGCGTTCTGCTGCCCGACCTTCGACGAAACTCGCCGCCTGTGCACATTTCCGCCTGAGGAACACGTTGGTGCACTCAGTGGAGCTCGGTGATGGCGGAACAGTGCTCGCGACGGTGACAGCGGCCGGGAGCTCATCGGCGACGTCGAACTCGGTGTTTTCTACACCTTTTTCGATGCGGTTTGCTCGCAGAGCTCCGCTGAGACATGCCGATCACGGCTATGAGCACTGATCCTCATGAAAATGGCCGCAACTAGTATCTCACCATCGACCTAGGGCTAAAACGGAGGTGACTCGGAAAATTTCGAAAAACCGCAACCCTAGTCTATGGTTTTCGCCAGTTTTTGATCCCAGGTGGCCGTGGACTAGTGCAGAACGTATGTGTAGCTCAGAATCCTCGGTGTTGGAATACCCATTATGAATTTTGGAGTTTTGAACTATTCAATTCTTTGAACAACGAATGGATAATCAGACAAATTCTACCCCGGCGAAGCATGAGAGGAGGAGCGGTCGGCACGAGCGTGTTAAGCACCTTGGAGCGGACCATTTTCATGTAGCTCGTTGGGCACGAAACGGCTTCTAGCTCTCAGACGCTGGGGAGCAGAAGGGGTCGGCGCTGGTGCGAGTTTGTGCTTCGGTGCGCGAGGGAGACAGTGGAGAAGGGAGTGAAGATTCACGTGGCCCAGCGTGCTGATCACATGCTGCACTCGGTGTTTAGTTCCCATGATCCAGTAGAGCGATGCGGCGCAAAAGAGAAAACACCCGTACCTGATTCATCATGTTCCTGGCGACAAGGGGTGGCAAGCAATGCTAGTAAACTCCTACATATAGGTTTCCCATCAAGTTGACACAAGCATGCAGTTTCGTAAACAAAACACTTTGAAAGCATAGAATCAATATCTTCCAACGAGTCGTGTTGCTCGAGTGTTTTGAAGTCTTGGTGCTGGAGATCCTCGTACATGGCCTCTTGAGTGTGTCCCTCTACTCACAGTCACACACATACAAAACAATATATTCAGTCAATATATTGCACACATGTTAATCGATATGTGACGATGTGGATGCATGCAATGTTCACGAGGCAACATATACTAATGTTTTCCTACGGCTGTTTACTAATGATTGTAGCTAGTTCATACATGTTCATGCGAATTTGAATAGGTTACAGTAGGTTTTTCTATGATAGGTGCTGCTGTAAACCAAATAGGTGCGGCTATGGTTTTAACTCGGGGTAGTAGATCAATTCTGTCGTCAAACTCTGAACCGGGGAATAACCTACCTAGGTGCAGCAGCTTCGTTGGTCGTGAGACGTGACGTAGTGTGAACGAAGATGACAGCCGCGACGTAGCAGTGAGGAACAGAAGCTCGTGTCTTTTCTTCCTCCTCTTCCCTCCTTCTTCTTCTCTGCGGCTGGATTTCTTCCTTCTCCCATCGGTGGCGGCAGCAGTTAGGGCTTTTCTTGTGGACAATGCAAGGCGGCTGGGGTTTTCTTTGTGGCAGGGGTGACGCCTAGGGTAGGACAGGACTGCGGCCAGCAGGGCAGCAGGGCGGCGGCCAAAGATCAGGGTAGCAGGGTGACGGGCAAAGGTTTTTCTTCTGGCAGGGGCGCGGCAGGGCAGGGCGTTTTTCCTTTGGGACAGGGGGCGGCGGTTGAAGCTGGGGTTTTATTTATAGGGGGCACCAAGGGGTGGGGGATATGTTACTCGGATTGGAAAGGGGAGGGAGTTTATCTCCAAGAGGGCGCCGGCGAGGAGGTTTTATCTCCATGGGGGCGCCGGCCATGGGGTTTTATCTACAAGGGGGCGCCAGCCAAGGAGATTTTAGCTAGGGGGGCGGCCAAGGGATGGGATTTCATCTAAGGGGGCTGGGCCAAGGCTAGGATTTTATCCAAAAAGAGGCACATGGCCAGGGGAAAAATCCTACTCGGATTGGGAGAAAACTTATCCTTAAGGGCGCGGCCAATGGTGGGGAAACCCTACTCGGGTTGGGAAGGGGGAGGGCAGCTAGGTTTCTCCCTTTTATTTTCTCTCTTGTATTTCCTAAGTGATCTATACATTTGAATGAATGCAATGCATGACAATGAAATTGAGGGTGTGGGTACCACTCCTTCCGGGTCCTTCGCGGCCCAAGGACCTGAAGGAAGTTCGGCCCGTGTCTTCAGCTTGTTGTAGCTGGAGCTCCGAGTCTTTTGCCTGCTGCTGCAGTGGTCTGACGTCTTGCCCGCACTGTTCACCATCACGGCCCCTGGTAGGTGGGGCCCTTGTGTTGGGGCGCACCTAATATTGGATGAGGCAGGACGTCTTCATCTGGCCCCCTGGAAGGTCCGGGACACCAAGGATCTGTTCGGACCTGAAGACATGGAAGAAAGAAGGAGTAGTCGTGCTCTCTGTTCACTCTCCCCTGTTTGTTAACTTTTCTGTGGCTTACAGTCCTCAGCTGAGCTATGGGGTTTGGGTACTTTGATGTGGGTCGTCCGGGCTATGGTTAAAGCCTTACTCAGGGGTATGAGCCGTCCGGTTCCCCGGTACTGAGCTGTAGCGCTAGAGAGGCAGGGTGTGCATGCTAGGGGTACGGAACCAGACATAACAGGCTACACACCCTGGACCTCCCGCTGGCGTAAGCATTTCAGGGGAGGGACCATTCAGCGCCATAGGTCCCCTGAGCAATGAGACAACCACAGGTCCCCGGGTACGCCACAGGTACCTCAAGCAGACCCGCCTGCATAAGGATAGCACGGCTCTTGCTATGGTTGAACACAGAAAAAAGTGACTGGCCACATGGCCGAAGCAGTATGGAAAGAAAACACGAAAAGAGTGGGGGCAATGTCTCAGGTACTGTTACTTTTCTGTCCATAGGCGTGTACTTTCTGGCCAACAAGTCCTCACTTGTCACGCAGGGGAGGCAGTGCAGCAGGCTTAGCGTACGGAACCAGGCTAAGCAGGCTGCGCGTCCTGGACCTCCCGCGGGCGTTAACCTTTCAGCGAGGAGACATTCCAGTGCCACAGGACCTAGGACAAGTATGTTGGACAGGCTCCGGACATGCGACTTACAGTTGATATGCTTGAGTGAGCACAAACTCTAAAGAGAGAACGAGCAGGGTAAGATAAAATTTTCTCATTTTAGGCTTCCTTCATAGGAGGAAACAGGCCGTACAAGAAGGTAGCGACCCGCTCTGGATGACAAGAGTAGCAGAACTCCTCCGGAGCTTAGCTGTTCTAAGCGCTGTTCCTAGACACTATGACACCTTTCCAAAGAAAATAGAACCCTACCGCTGCGCTAAGGATAGAACTTACGAAGGTGTTCTATGTTCCATGGATTGGGTAGAGGTACCCCAACCTCCGTGGCTAGGCGGACACACCCGGGGCGGCATACTTGTGTCACTCGGAAGGGACCCTCCTAGCTAGGGGAGAGTTTGTTCCCCCTTCTCGATAAAGTATTCGCTGAAGCATCAGGTCACCCACCTCAAGCTGTCTACTCCGCACGAACCGCTGCTAATAACGCCAGAGCGGTTGACGGTATCGCGCGTTTCAAGCAGCTGCTTTCCACCTTCGCTCATTGACAAGGTCGATATCTTCACGCCAGAGCTGATCCTGTGTGGCTTCGTCATACGCTCGGACACGGGATGAGCCCATGGTGATTTCTGGGTGGAGGACAGCCTCAGCCCCATACACCAGGAAGAAGGGTGTTTCCCTTTCGAGCAAATGAGGGACGTCCGGCTAGCCAACAATGCACACGGAAGCTCTTCAACCCAATTGGCACCGTGCTTCTTCAAGCTGTCGTAGTTGCGTGTCTTGAGTCCCCTGAGTATCTCGGTGTTTGCTATTTTGACTTGACCGTTTCTCTCTGGTGAGCAACAGGAGCATAGCAAACTTGGATGCCTTGGTTTTTGCAGTAGTCTTGGAACACTGCACTGGTGAACTAGATCCTGTTGTCGGTGATGATTCAGTTTGGGACCCCTAACCGGCAGATGATCGACTTGATGAACTTGACCGCTAACTGCTTGTTGACAGTTACTACAAGGGCAGCTTCCAGCAACTTGGTGAACTTGTCTATGGTGACGTAGAGATACCTGTACCCTCCAACGGATCTGGGGAATCATCCCAGGATGTCTAGCCCCCTCACAGCGAAGGACCATGAGGGCGAGATCATCTGTAGCATCTGCGCTGGTGTGTGGATCTGCTTAGTGTGGAATTGGCACGCCTTGCATCTCTTGACCAGGTCAACGGCATACTGGAGAGCTGTCGGCCAGTAAAAGACATGCCGAAATGCTTTACCGACCAACGTACGGGAAGATGCATGGTTCCCACACTGGCCTCCAGGATCTCAGCGAGCAGGTCGCAGCCGTCCTACTGGGTTATGCACCGCAATAGGACGCCATTAGCGTCACGCCGATAGAGATCCCATTCTACCAGCGTGTATCTCTTATCCATCCGAGCGATCCGTTCAGAGGATCCACATTCATCGGCAAAGAAATTGTCTTTCAAGTAGTCCCGGATCTCTGTGATCCATGCGGCGGGGCCTATTTGAGCACTTGGATCTTGAGCGTCAGGTTACACGGAGTCCCCGGTGACGCTTATGATCCTTGGCGAGCACCATGGTAGCAGGGGCGCCGGGACCGCCAACTTTGAGGTGCTGATCTCGCCCCCTTCGCTTGGTTCGGCTGGCCAGGCGGTCGGTCACAGCAACTTCCTTTCAAAGACCCCCTCAGGCACCAGAGCCCAAGTGGAAGCCGTCATTGATAGATCGTCGGCTATTGTATTGTTGGCACGAGGAACATGGCACAAATTAAAGGATAAGAAGTCCTTCTCCAACTTCTGTACTTGGAGGAGATAGGCTGCAAGTTGCGGGTCGTTGCAGCAGCACTCTCCCTTGACTTGCTTGATGATCAGCTGAGAATCACCCTTGACCAACAAATGTTGGACGCCAAGGGATAGCGCATTCTTTAACCCAAAGATGAGAGCTTCATACTCCTCCATATTGTTGGTTGCCTTGAAGTCAAGTCGCTTCATGTATTTGAACTGCTCTCCTCGGTTGGTGTAAGGAGCAGAACCCCCACTCCGGCACCTTGCTTGCGCGAGGAGCCATCGAAGAAGAGAGTCCAGTGAGGCCCAGTGAAGACCAGAGCTCTGAGCTCTGGTTCATCTAAGTCTTGGCCCCCTAGCTGGCATGGTGGCAGTGTCCACTCTGCCACAAAGTCAGCTAGCACCTGGCTCTTCACCGCATGGTGCAGTAAGAAGTCCAGCTCAAACGCCACCAGCTGCGCAGCCCATTTAGCTATGTTTCCAGTTGCGTTGGGGCTATGGAGGACGGTTCACAGCGGGTATGAGGTAACCACCGAGATTTTGTGAGCTTGGAAGTAGTGGCGCAGCTTCCTTGAAGCAACAGGACTGCATAGAGCAGCTTATGCACCTCTAGATATCTTGTTTTGGCATCGTGGAGGACCTCGCTGATGAAGTAGACCGGATGCTGGATGATTCAGAGCCTCCCGGAGGGGTCCGATGCGTCTTCTTGTAGAGGTCCGAGACTCGGGGGCCCCCGGCTCCCGGGTGCGGAACTGCACTCTGGGAGCTCGGACCTAGATGCGCACTGGTCATCAGGTCTAGTCTGCTGAGTCCCGACTAGATCTTCTCTGGGAGATCCGGACTCGGACCCGGATATGCATTGATCATCAGGTCTGGCTGTTTGAGACCTGATTATCTCCCCATCCATAGGGTCTCCTGTTGAGTCTAAGCCCTAGGGCTTTAGACCAACTGCAGCAGGAGCCTTATCTGGGACTTGAGGTCAATGGAGTTCTGGCCGCTCCGCAACCAGAACCATGCTCACAACCTCAATTGTAGCAGCAATGTAGAGGAGTAGAGGCTCGCCTTGTTCTGAGGCCACCATAATCGGCAACATTGTGAGGAACTTCTTCAGCTCCTAGAACGCCTGATCCGTCTCCTCGGTCCATATGAATGGACCGGATTTGCACAGAAGCTTGAAGAACGGAAGAGCCCGCTCAGCCAATTTAGACATAAACCGACTGAGCGCAGCCAAACATCCGGTAAGCTTCTGCATGTTCTTGATGTGGGCAGGAGGCCGCATCAGTTCTATTGCCTTAATCTTCTCTGGGTTAGCTTCAATTCCTCGGTGTGAGACCAAGAAACCGAGCAGTTTCCCGACAGAGATCCCGAAGACACATTTGTCTTGGTTCAACTTCGTGTGTGTCAAACACAGTCCGTCGAAGACTAGGGCTATGTTGTCGAGCAGAGATGCTTGCGACTTAACCTTCAATACGATGTCATCGACATAAACCTCTACTAGGTCCAAAATGAGGTTCCCAAATGTTTTGTGCATTGCACGCACAAGAGTGGGAAGGGCATTCTTAAGACCATAAGGCATGGACACATAGCAGTATAGACCATCTACTGTGATGAAGGCGATATGCTCTTCATCTTCCCGAGACATAGGTATCTGGTGGAAACATGAATATGCGTCTAGGAAACACAGTAGATCACAGCCAGATATAGAATCGACTGTTTGGTCTATATGGGTGAGAGGAAATGGATCCTTTGGACATGCCTTACTGAGGGTGGTGTAGTCGATGCACATACGTAGCTTCCCGCCGGCCTTGGGAATGACAAAAGGGTTGGCCAACCATCGTGGATGGTGGACTTCTCAGATGAAGCCAGCATCGAGCAGCTTCTTGATTTCTTCACGGACGAAGTCTTGCCGCTCGATGGATTGCTTCTGAGGCTTCTGTTGGACCATCCTAGGGTTGGGTGGATCTTCAGTTAGTGCTCAATCACCTCCCTGGGGATCCCGAGCATTTCTGACGGTTGCCATGCAAACACGTCAACATTCGCTTGGAGGAAGGTGGTGAGTGTGTCTTCCTATTTGTCATTCAGGCTCCCGGCGATTTGGGTGGTCTGGGCGACATCAGGACCAACTTGGACGACCTTGACTGGTACGTCTTTGCCGTATGACGGCTGCACACGGGGTGCAGATGTCATCCCTAGCTAATGCAGGCTTGGAGGCGGCCAGCTAGCTTCAGCGTGACCGGAAGCGGCCTCCTGTGCTGCTACCAGCGCTTGGAGATTTTCCAGTGCTGAGACAGCTGCAGTGCGGTCCCCGCGGATCTCGAGGACGCCACTTAGCGTGGCATCTTCAGGACCAAGTAGCTGTAGTGGGCTACCGCCATGAACCGGTCCAGGGCTGGCCTACCGATTATGGCATTGAACGGGAGGCTGACCTCTGCAACATCGAAGACGATGCTTTCTGTACGGTAGTTCTTAGGCATCTCGAATGTCACTGGGAGGGAGATGCTACCACACAGGAAGATTGGGTCCCTGCTACACCCGAGAATGGTCTCGAGGGAGTAAGCTGGGACATAGGGATTTGCAGCTTCTTGAAGGCTGCGAGGCTGATAACATTGAGAGATGCCCTGCCATTGATCAACACGTGGTAGAGCATCACATTGGAGACGATCGGGGCGATGACGAGATGCAGCTTCCCGGTGCCTGCCATGTTCTTGGGGCAGTCGGAGGCGTCGAAGATGATCGACGTCTCCATCCACTTACGATGTGGCGCCGGCCGAGGGGCTGGGGCGGCTGCTGCCACTGCTTGACGGAGGGTCTTGATGGCTCACCAGGACGAGACATCAGATGAATCTCCGTACATCACACAGAGCATGCCAGCTGTTTGACCATCAGGCACGCCGACTATTTGGCCGTTGGTTTGGCCAGACCTGCCCCGCTCTGGAGCGGGAGGTTACCTCATCGTCTTTCGCCAGGAGACGACGGCGAGTTGTGCGAGAAGACTCTCCATTAGAGGTTACGTTCACCATGGCCGCATGGAGAGCGCGGAAAGCCCCCTACCTGGTGCGCTAAATGTCGGAGTGTGTGAGCCGCGACACTCCTCCCGGCCTGCTACGGACGCATCCCGTGAGGTTCTTTGATTGGAGGGGGCTCGTTGCCCTCACGCGATCGGGCTCGAGAGAGCGGATGAACACAGAGATATAGGTGGATCGAGCCACCGGAGCGTAATACCCTACGTCCACGAGAGTGTTTGTTGTATTGCATGCTCATATGAGTGTGGGAGGGTGCTGGGTCACGAACCCTTTGTCAGGTGGTCACCCAGGTCCTTTTATAGTCCAAGGACAGGGTTGTTACAATGTGGCTTTGGGCCCAACAGGTGGCCCTGAAGCAATGCAAACCCTATACATTATCTTGGGTTTTGTACTCTGAGTAGAGCAGTCGGTGTGGGAGTTAAGTCCCGACACCTGGTGCATTGAGTGCCCCTGTCCGTCTGGGCGGCCTAGCACCGTTGGACGGCACTATACCGCTATCACGCCTTGTCGTCCTGTCTTGCCACCGTAATGGCGAACGGGCAGAGGACAGAGGCGTGCGTAGTGCACCATGCTTCTGGGGAAGGCGTGAGCCTTGAATGCGCAGCCTGACAGCGCACTTCCAACTTGACTTCATTGACCCATGGCCCACGACAGATAGTGGGGCACGTGGCGGCTTCGGAGCTCTTATTGATGGGTTTGGAGCCAAGAGACACGTGGCAGCTCCGGACCTCACCTCGGAAGGAGGCTCGGACCGGAGCAAAGGGCACATGTCAGCTCCGGAGCTTTCCTCAGTAGGGAGGAGGCTCTGAGCCAGGGGACACGTGGCAGCTCCGGACCTCACCTCAGCGGTGTGGTTCACACCGGAGCCCAGGGCACGTGTCAGCTCCAGAGCTTTCAGCGGGGAGGAGGCTCTGAGCCAACGGACACGTGGCAGCTCCGGACCTCACCTCAGCAGGGAGGCTCGGAACGGAGCCCATGGTACGTGTCAGCCCCGTAGCTTTCCTCAGTAGGGAGCAGGCTTTGAGCCAGGAGACACGTGGCAACTCCGGACCTCACCTCTGGGGGGAGGCTCGGACTGGAGCCCAGGGCACGTGTCAGCTCCGGAGCTCTCCTCTACAGGGAGGAATCTCTGAGCCAAGAGATACGTGAAAGCTCCGGACGTCACCTCAGCTGGGACGCTAGGACCGGAGCCCATGGCACATGTAAGCTCTGGAGCTCTCCTCGAAAGGTAGGAGTGTCGGAGCCCGAATACACGTGGCACCTCCGGACCTCACCTCAGCGGGGAGGCTCAGACCGAAGCCTAGGGCATGTGTCGGCACTGGAGCTCTCCTTAGCAGGGAGGAGTGTCAGAGCCCAGATACACGTGGTAGCTCCGGACCTCACCTCAGCGGGGAGGCTCGGACCGGAGCCCAGGGCACGTGTTAGCTCCGGAGAACCTCCTTAGCAGGGAGGGGATCTGAGCCTAGAGACACGTGGCAGCTCCGGACCTAACCTTATCGGGGAGGCTCGGACCGGAGCCCAAGGCATGTGTCGGCTCTGGAACTCAAGCGCACGTGGCAGCCCCAGGGCTGACCTAGGGGCCAAGGACACGTGGCTAAACCGGGGCCGCCTCAGCAGGGAGGTGGGGCCCAGGTTGTCTTTTACCCCCTATGCGGGGGTATCTACAACTAGATAATTGCAATTCCGAATAGCATTATTCTTAGCCGAGGAAGGAGGCGCTCGTGTCTTACCATCCCTCAAGTCTGATCTCGGGATGGCGCTTAGGCCAGGCCAAGATACTAGACTCCAATTCGGAAAGTCAAGGGTTGGATAGGGAAAGGAAGAAAAAGGTGAGGGCGCTAAGCAGAAGTCTAATTTTCTTCTGCTCCATGGAAGACTTGGTTGTCCCCCAAGCCAATCTCTATACAACAAGGTGGTCACCTGCTATAAGTCCAAGGATGACCAGCAAACGGATCAGTCGGACGCCTCAAAATTCTGAGAGGCATCGCCGATCTGCCGTACAACGATGCCAGGGACGTCCAGTGTCGTGTGGGCCAGACGCCATCTATGGCAGACTTGGTTGTCCAAGACGACGCCCAGTGTCGTGTGGGACATGTCCTCTAGACGCCTTGCAGGAGAAGGGAAATGTGGCGGCACTATAAGGTCAGTCCTTCCTCCGTCAAGCAGTTGATGCCCCCCAACACTGGCATAGAGACACCCTACGAATAAAGGATCTTCTCCCTGGTGGCTTCCCTTACCATCGGCATGCCATTCGGATGGTTTGTGCTTTTATCCAGGACCGTCAAGGAGAAGGACGCCTCGAAGAGCCGCACCGAAGGCCGCACACACACGGACATCTCGCAAAAGTGGATGAAGACGGCCACCGTTGTAAGAGCATAAGGTGGATGAGAGCGCAAGGAAGCGGAGGCTTTCAGTGCACAAGAGGAATACAAAGGCCGCATGATGAAGGAAGGTACCACCCAACATCGGAAGGCCTCTTTTTATACACATCCGCGACCTCTGGCAGGGCAACAGGTGTGATGATTGGTTTCCACCGCTGCATGCCACAGGATATTTGCCTCCCACAATGATTGCTAGGACCCAGGTCCACCCGTCAGACGCTGAGGGCCAGGCAGGTAACCTTTCGGCGTCCGATGGTTCCCGAGAAAAGTGGTGCGGTGGAGCTATAGCGATCAACCGGTTGGTGGCTGCAGTAAATACCCCGGGGCAACCCCTCGAGCACGTCACCATGACCCACCAGTCTGGAGCAAACACGTGTCCACTACGCCGACGATGTGCTGCCACTTTGACTGGCGAATGCGCCAACTACGCCAAGGACGTGCAACCTTTTGTCTCCTGGGTACAACCACCAGTCCGCTATGCAAAAATCTCGCTACCACTTCAGTATCCGAAGCGCAGGTTCAAAACCACTACGCGGGATGGAGGCTCCAGGTGCGGGCTCGTAATCTCCCCCGAGGTGAGCCCGGGGGCCACTGTCGGTACCCTGCAGACCGAGTACCCCTGCATAGAGGGTAAAAGACAGTCTGGGTCCCACCTCCTTGCTCAGGCGGGCCCCGGCATAGCCATGTGTCCTTGGCCCCGTGGTCAGCCCTGGGGCTTCCACGTGCACTTGAGTTCTACAGCCGACACGTGTCATGGGCTCCGGTCTGAGCCTCCCCGTTGAGTTGAGGTCTGGAGCTGCCACGTGTCGCTAGGCTCAGAACCCCCTCCCTGCTAAGGAGGTTCTCCGAAGCTAACACGTGCCCTGGGCTCCTGTCCGAGCCTCCCAACTGAGGTGAGGTCTGGAGCTTCCACGTGTATCCGGGCTTTGACACTCCCTCCTGAGGAGAGCTCCGGTGCCAACACGTGTCCTGGGCTCCGGTCCGAGCCTCCCCACTAAGGTGAGGTCCGGAGCTGCCACGTGTATCCGGGCTCTAACACTCGTCCCTGCAAAGGAGAGCTCCGGAGCAAACATATGCCCTGGGCTCTGCTCCGAGCCTCCCTGCTGAGGTAAGGTCCGGAGCTGCCACGTGTCTCTTGGATCAGAGCCTCCTCCCTGCTGAGGAAAGCTCCGAAGCTAAAACGTGCCCTGTGCTTCGGTCCGAGCTTGCCCACTGAGGTGAGGTCCAGAGCTGCCTGGTGTCTCCTGGCTCAGAGCCTCCTCCCTGCTGCGGAAAGCTCCAGAGATGACACGTATCCTGGGCTCCGGTCCGAGCCTCCCCGCTAAGTTGAGGTCCGGAGCTGCCACGTGTCTCCTGGCTCAGAGCCTGCTCCCTGCTGAGGAAAGCTCCAGACCTGACACATGCTCTGGGCTCTGGTCCGAGCCTCTTTGCTGAGGTGAGGTCCAGAGCTACCACGTGTCTTCTGGCTCCAAACCCGTTGATAAGAGCTTCGAAGCTGCCACGTGCCCCATGATCCATCGTGGGCCATTGGTCGACAAAGTCAAGGTGGAAGTGTGCTGTCAGGCTGCGCATTCAAGGCTCGCGCCTTCCCCAGAAGCATGGAGCGCTACGCAGGCCTCCGTCCTCTGCCCGTTCACCATTACGGTGACAAGACACGGTGACAAGGCGTGACAGCGGTACAATGCCGCCCAACGGAGCTGGGCCGCCCAAGTGGAATGACAAGACGCAGTGCCAAGACGGCGTCTTCATCATCACCTGACACACGGATAGGAGTGCTCAGCGCGCCAGACGGCGGGACTTAACTGCACCACCGACCGCTCTACTCAGAGTACAAAACCCTAGATCATGTATAGGGTTTGCATAGCTTTAGGGCCACATGTCAGGCCCCAAGCCACATTGTAACCACCTCGACCTTGGACTATAAAAGGACCGGGGTGACCACCTGACAAAGGGTTCACGACCCAGCACCCTCTCACACTCATACAAGCACACAATACCATAAGCACTCCTGTGGACGTAGGGTATTACGCTACAACGGCCCAAACTACGTAAATCTCAGTGTTCATCTGCTCCCTTGATCCCGATCGCGTGAGGGCGCCAAGCCCTCTCCAATCAAAGAACCTCGCTGGCTGCATCCGTAGCAGGCCGGGAAGAGTGTCACAGATCATACACTCCGTCAAATACGTATACTAGCACTCACTTAGAGTAGCTAGTTACGGAAAGATTTAGTAGTGGTGAATAATAAGAGCACATTCTCGAAATGCACAATATGGTCACTTCAATCATCGGGCTTGAAAGTCAAGAGAAGTTAAATAGTAAGACTTGATATTTTGATATTGTCAACGTGTTATGCCTATTAGTAAAGAAAGAATCATTTTCAAAAATAATTCTAATCTTTTTTTAAGTATCATGTCAACCCTTATGTAAAATCATAGGAAAGACTTTTATGAACAAGGAAACACTAAAAAAGGAGAAAATACTTCCATTGTAAGTGATATAGATGTCTCCTCGTATGTAAGTTTTCTAAATTATCTTTGAAATCATTGCAATATCGTTCATTCCTCAAGGGGGAGAATTGTGAGATCATTGGACTAAGATAGTCTCATAATAAGATATTCTCACCATTAAGACTTTTTAGATTCTATCATATTCGATTCTTTTATATTCAGAATGGTACATTGTATGCATTATAGTAAGAATGATTTATAAAATAGGGGGGGTACTATTACATTCTAATACCCAAAACGATAAAAATTATGGCTATTTCTTGTACATTTTGTTAAGTCACCGAAGAAAAATAGCAAAATCAGCGAAGTGTATATGGTAATATCTGTAATTATTTATCCCACTCCGCCAATTAAGTTTGTGTTCTTAACCTGTTTTATTAAGTTGGTGTTTAAAAAAGACGGTATGAATTAGGGATTTAAGAATCTCACACTCTATTGTTTTAAGTGTGAGGTTTTTCCAATTGAGATATGAAACTCAAATAATGGTAAGGTCGATATTAAGAGTGTACGTTGTCATTTTGTTAGCTTGGTAAGCTCGACACTAAGAAAATAAGTTGTTATTTTGTTGCCTATCCCTGAATATTAGGCGTTCTCGTTTCTACTGTTTAGAAAAATGAGACATGCAGTTTTTTTATAAAAAAAAGCAAAATCAGGAGGGGCATGGTATCTAAAGAGATTAACCTTAGTTAGAAGTGGGTGCATGTGCCCACTCCTATGATTCAAGAGTCATTCTTTTTGATAAGTTACCGTTGTTGCAACAATGCTGCGTGACATTGTGATTGCAATACCTATAGTTAATTCTTTGCATAAGTTGTCAATAATGATGAAGAGTCACAACAAACTCACTTAAATGTTAAAGAGCCAACTGTTGTGTCAAGAAATTCAATTGAGGGTGATCCCACCTCATTTGAAAAAGCCATGACAGATTCTCACTCATCCGAGTGACTTAAGAATTGTAGGTTCCCTAATGGAGCCAAGTCAATAGAGTGTAACAGGTCTACAAAAGTAAACATGACTATAAAGGAAATACCAAAAGATTTAAGGTAAGAATCATGACATTAGCAACATATTATATTAGATGAATGTAAGAAAGACACTTCTCAATAAGGATCTATATGAGAATGTATATAAGACTCAACCTAAGGGTTTTTTTCATTAAAAGGATAGAAAAATATTAGATGTCGGTGAAGAAACCATTTGTGTATTGAAGTAAGTGTTTAAGTATTGATACATCGTGTTTGAAGAAAGAATATAAAAATTTAGGTTTGTAAGGTAATAAGAAGAACGCAACCACATTTACACTAAGTTTAAGTGAGGAAAAATAATTTTCCTTGTTTCCTATGTGGATGACACCATGCTTGTAAGCAATAATGTTAATATACTATTAGAGAGTAAGAATTTTATCCTTCAAATTTGAAATAGAGATATTGGTGATTTCCCCATGTGTTAGGACTTGAGATTCATCAAAATATAGAAATGGGTACTAAGACTACCGCATAATGTGTATCTACAAAAATATAAGAAGCGAAGTATGCATGCATGCAAGTTCTGGCCTGCTCTAAGAGTCAATGGTGATAAGTTTGCAAAGCAATAAAGGATCGATCAATAATACTGGTTCTAAATACTTTTGTTGTCTGAATCTTTAAGTGTGCTCAAGTAAAGAACTCACCTTGACGTAGTTTATGAAACTGAGATATTTTAGCATATGTAAGTACAATCCGAATTAGGTCACTAGAATTGAGGTAGGAATGTTTTATAGTTTTGTAAAAGTATTAAATGTCTCATTGTAACTTAAGTAAGAATAGATGCCCTTAAGATAATAGGCTGCTAACACATCAGTTTCTGCGAGATGAGTAAAATCCACATGAGTTCTTAACATTAACAGTTGGAGCTATAATATGAAAAGCTCCAAACTGGCGGTCAATGCATCATCAGTGATACATACCGAATTTATATCATGGTATGAGCCACTGAGCAGGAACAAGAACTATTAAACCCGGATTACGAGTGGTTGACGGCATCAAAACCACTTAATATAAGTTGTTTCACTCCTTAGCAACAATTCAAATATGCTGTCAAATACATTGTCATTATGTTCTACGTTGTGAAGGAGAAAAGTCCATAATCAAACTATTAGTGTTGAGCACATATGAATCAAGCAAATGCTTGTCAATCCACTTATTAATGGCTTACTAACCAATATGTTTGGAGAACAAATGGTTAGCATGGGTTCAAAGTAAATTCTATGATCTCTGAATACTAAGCGACCAAACCGAGTAAGACTTATTTTTGAATGGAAGATATATTGTGGTCATCGAGTTAAGTAGTATGTAAGTGGTTATCTTAATGCAATGTGTTATATATTATTGAATATAAACAAGTAGACAACAAAGTTTAGCTTTTAAGAAAGTGTAAGTGTTAGTTCATATCCTGATATTTGAAGATCAAGGGAAGAATGTTGGAGTTTGATATCTCTATCGGAACGGTCGCCGCAATGTTCTCAACGGCCACCCGGTGCCCTCACCGTTGAGCTACACCTTGTCGTTTAACTCGGACCTCTTCCATTACGTCTGCATCCTCCAAGACTGAAAGTGCCCACAGATCCACACTCCTCAATCCTTAATCCCGTTTGATCTACTTAGTTAACCTCACATGGATTCGATCCCGTTAGATCTTGCCCATTAGTAACGATTAAAGAATCCATCACCAGTTTGTTGAAGGGTAAGAAGGAAACATCTTTCGACACGACGAACGTACAATAACCAGATGTAGACGCATTCATCGAGGCAACTACTTATTCAGTACCAGGGACTTGTCATCGATACATTGATACGGCGAAGTTCAGACAGACCGTATCGATCTTTATTATCTGCATGCAGGTACTCTTCTCTCAAACTAGCAGACTAAACCGCATCCGTTGATCCTAGTAGTCCTGAGCTGCATACGTACAGCTGCCCCGGCAGCCGTGGCGTAGCCTGCAAGACCAGCGGCTGGGCTAGCAGGAGGCTTGTCGCCGCTTCCCGCAGCTCGACCCACTCGACGCCGGGCGGCTTGCTCCAGTGGAACCCCTGTAGGAGCCTCGCGAACAGCATCACGGTGATGAGCGTGCCGAGCGACAGGCCGGGGCAGCCCCGCCTCCCGGTGCTGAAGGAAATGAACCGCAGCTCCGGCTCGGCGAGCGACACCGTACTCGCGGCCCCAGCCAGCATGTGCCGCTCGGGCCGGAACTCGAGCGGATCCTCCCACACCCTAGGGTTCCGGCCGAGCCCGACGCGGCTCAGGATGACCTGGCTTCCCCTCGGCACGGCGTAGCCGGCGATGGTGGTGTCCGCCATGGCCACGCGCGGCGGGTTGAACGGGTGGTAGGGATGGAGCCGGAACGCCTCACGGATGCACGCCTTGATGTACCTGAGCTCGCTGACGTCAGACTCCCGGACAAGGCGATCCCGGCCGACGACCGCGTCGAGCTCGGCCATTGCCTTCTGCATCACCTCCGGCCGGTTTATCATCTCCGCCAGCGCCCACTCGGCCGCGTTGGACGGGTTGTCCACCGTCGCGATCATTAAGTCCTGCACGTGCATGTTGAGTTTGTTTCAGTTAGAAATAAATTATCTGCACCTTCCAGATTTCTGCCACGTGCCTCTTGCATAAATTTTAAAGCGGTTGAGTGAAAAAATATTAATCAGTTAATATTTTTTATTTCCCCTTAACCGTCTTAAGAATTTAAGATTCATGTGAGGAACACGTGGCAGAAATTTAAAATGTGTTGCAAAGATCAGAATTTACAACACAGTTACAGAAATTCTCAGTTTGTGCTGCATGCATAGAGCAAAGGACGTGTGCCTACGTGGCTAATATGGGATTTCTTTAGCATTAAAGTAAGCATCAACTTCTATGGCCAGGTACACGGCCACGTCACTGTAACGTTAAGTCATTAAGAGTTAGACCCCACGTCCAAGTCCCCACTAATGTTCTTAGTGACAAATTCAATTTTCTTGTTCTGCAATAGTCAATCCTCAAATGTTACTAGGACAGAAGAAAAAAACAAGTCGAAGCAACCCTATGCAATAAAATTTGCTTGTCTCGGCTTCATTTCATGTAACTACAACTTCGTAGAATATTCCTTTGCTACACCCTTACATATTCAGAACAGAAACTGATTTCTTGAAGTCATGCCAGTGATAATGTAATTTGTCTATAATGTTTCCAATCTCTAAATCACGACTGAGTAATTCATCATGAAAACAATCAATTCAATTATAACTTCTAACATAAATATAAAAGTTATTAATTGCTACAATGTGTGGTTCTTTTACTGTGTTGCCAGTGCATGCAAATTAATTATAACTAAGCAATATACAAATGCACATAAGATAAATAGGATCGTCCGTCGTAAATTTTGCTTTTTTCTATAATAAATATATGGGTCTGGTGAGCAATTTGACAGTTTATAACATATAAAACGTATCTGCATCTGCTTAGACTGTCCAAAGCAAGAGCCTGTATCACGACTAGGACAGGCGTTGTGCCGTCCCGGTCGCCTTCGCATGCTGCAGCAATATCCGGGGAGGGGTACGCGACCTCCCTGGATGCTACAGTCTTCTGGAGAACGAGGCGGATGAAAACTCATCCGGGATCGTCGTCGATTGCAAAGCGCTCCGGCTGAAACCCTACGACTGAAACGAGTGGCGCCGGTTTTATGCAGTGTATATGCCGTCCAAGGACCAAGGCTGATCGTCTAAGGTTTGTTTAGCATATGACGGGGGCTGTGGAGAACATCGTATCCTCATCCAGCCAGCTTATTGACATCGTGAGGAAGAAGCTGTCTGACCGCACTTCAAGAGAAGTTATAAGTACACTTGTACACCTGCGGGACATTCTAGAGGAGCTTGATCACCATGTAGTATTTCAGTGGGAGAGGAGGTTGCGAGGGAACCTCCTAGGCTAACACAGAGTCTCCTATTGAACAAGAAATCTATACTCAGGATGGTCAAAAGGTCGACCATAAACAGAAAGTATCGTTTGATTGCTCTCCACAGATTGCGGTTTATGTGTGGACTCTGATTTTGATTCTTCCTTTTTTCTGAATTATGTATGGCTATCATGTGGGATGTTCTTGGTATGTGGAATGTTCTAAATCAGGAGCCATTGGCATTAGCACCATTAATTAATTATATTCTTTAAACATTAACTTGGAGATATTAGTGTTTTTTCCATTTTTAATGGGTCATTAAATATTTTTCCCGATAAGTGCAGAAATATTTAATTGTGAGAAAAAGACTAAAATGATATAGTTTAAAATAGGTGGTAGATGATATAAGTATGAGTTTAGAGGATGACTGTCGTGGAACACTATAAAATAGAGACAGGAATTTAGGTGGCTAACACAACATACTTTCATAGCGTCATATATATTCCTTTCAAAAAATAGGTCCATAATAAGCCTTGAATAAGGTATCTGGCAGTCTTAATAAAGTGCTTTATGCGACTACAGTCAATGATTTTCGTTGCTGAGAGAGAAAGAGAGAGATAAAAGTCAGCGATTGGCTTACGATGGTTTGAGCCTTGATCTCTTCCACGGTGAGCAGCGGCCGCCCTGCCGCGTCATCCAGGGAAGCCATGACGTCGAGGAAGTCGGCAGCGACGCGCCGCTCGCCGGCCTTCCGCAGTAACCGCAGCTCCTCGACCCTTTGCTCTACGATGGGGTCGTGCAGCCGGTTCAGCGTCCGCATCACACCCTTGATGATCTTCTCATGTCCGTCGAGATCGAGGCCGACCAGCGCCGGGAAGTAGTCCGACACGCAGAACGCGTCGAGGTAGTTGAGCGTGGCGAAGAGCGCGTCGACGTGCTCTGCCTCGTCACGCCCGGGACCACCATCGGATCCCGCTAGCGGCTCGCGGAACTGGCGGCGCCCTAAGGTGAGCCTCCGGATGACGTTGGCGCAGAAGTGCCTGGCGACGTGGCGCACGTCCACAAAGCCGGTGTCATCGCGACGGCACAGGACGTGGACGTACCGGAGAAGGTGGTCGGCCTCCCCCTCCCGCACAGCACGGAGGCGATGCTCGGTGGCGGGGCAGAGAATCTCGGTGGTGAGCAGGCGCCTCATCTTCTTCCACTGTTCACCGAACGGGGATATGCTAACGTTGCGGTACCCGACGCTGAACGACTGGGCTGCGAACGTGGTCGGCCGGTCGGCGAAGACGGCGTCGTTCTTGCGGAGCACTTCCCGGGCCATCTCGGGGCACGACACGGCGAACACGTGCACGAGCCCAAGGCGCACACACACAATGTCGCCGCCGGCATCCGCGAGCAGCCCGTGCACCCACCGGAACACCGGCTTGCTAGCCAGCATCTGGTGCATGTTGCCGATCACCGGCAAGCCCTGTGGCCCCGGCGGCAGCCGCCCGGTTCCTCTGCCACGCATAGTGGCCACCTTCTTGCCTGTCCGGTACAACGCCAACACGAAAATAGTGAACGCAGCCACGGTTGTAGCAAGCGTTGCCGGAGCCAGGGGCCTCCATGGCGGCATGCCGACCGCCGCTCTGTGGGAGTTCATCTCTTGCATTGGGTTGTAGCCTTGTCAGACGTTGTGATACCAACGTTGGAAGGTTTAGCTGCTGTCGCCAGGATATGAATATCCGGCGCCTTGAGTGATATTAGACGGCTAATCTTGAGCCAAATTTATATCAGAGTCGTGCACGTACAACACATGGATGCACCTTAAATAATAGATTAGGTGGATCTTGGGGCATATTTACATCCCAGTCATGCACTAATTTACAATAATACAACTTTAGTTGTGAATTACATGATAAGTTTTAAGACACATTTATACCGGAGTCGTTCATGTACAAAATAAGTATGACAGGGAGAGGCATTTTAAGTGATGGATTAGGCGGCCAATTTTAGACACATTTTAACCAAATATACATATATACAATGTAGTGATGGTAAATAAGCATCTTAGTAATAGGTTAGGTGGCCAATCTTTTAACACATTATACAAAGGTCATGTGTGTACACCATAAATATGCAAGAGATGCACCTTGAGTGATGGGTTAGGCAGTTAATCTTGGAGCACATTTACACTAAAGTCATGCACATGCACATGAATTTCTTGCATTGCATTATTACCACGAAATTTCTATACCACCAGAAGTAAAAGTTTGAAGTCTCGCGTCCATTTATAAGACTTGACATATAACCCCAAGATTTGGTAATGCCATCAAGATCAAGTTAATGGAGAAAAAGCACCTCTGAAACGAAGTCAATGTGATAAAACAATGAGCGTGTGTAGATCATTTTGTGAACCACGTGGGAGTTTAGAATTAAAGCCGCTCAGCGTAGATGGCCGGGCGACGGAAAAATCAGAGCTGTGACGCGGAGGACAGAGAATGGCACCAGACGTTGCTGCGCTTTTCAACGACCAGGTACCTGCCACGTACGCTACCTTGTCGGTTGAGAATGGGAACGAGCTGACATTCGCCTATGCAATGGACTACATTCGCCTATGCAATGGACTGATCTCGGTCGAGAACGAAAAGTCTCCACGTCGCCCAGTAATACCGTGCCCAATCAGCTGCTCTTAAAAATTGTATATAGAGCTTCGTCAGGCTATCTGACCATGGCGATCCGCTGCATCGTCATGGTTACCTCCCGCCGTATGAAAAGGGTTAGGCTTTTTGTGCTAGTGATGTTCTAAATCCATCCTCTAAAAGAATATTTTAACTTTTTTACAGTTTCCTCTTAAATATTTCTCCCTCTATTTTATAGTTTCCAACAGCAGTCATCTAATAATAAACTCATAGTCTATATTAACTACCACCTATTTTATACCATATCACTTTAATCTTTTCTTCACTATCGGATATAACCGCGCTTACATGAAAATAATATTGGAAGGTCCATTCTCAAATAACAGAGAAATATACTAAGACCTCGAAATTAGTGTTTCAACAATAATATAATTAATTAATAGAACTAATGGCAACAGTCGCTAATTTAGATCATCCCACATAAGAAGAACATAATATCATACGCATTGCACGTTATAGTTTCAGAAGCACATAAGTTCGTATACATACACATAGTTCATACATGCACTCATACACATAGTTTAGACATAGATATACACATATATAATTCAGAAAGGGAAGAATCGGAGTCTGCCACATAAACCACTGTCGAAGTGCAGCTACGACACTTCCCACGGTCTACTACGGAAGCAGCCCACGGGGGTTCTTTGATTGGAGGGCTTTAAGACTCTAGGGCGATCCAACTCGAGCGAGCAGGTGAACACCGAGATTTACGTGGTTCGGACCGCCGGAGCGTAATACCCTACGTCCACGGGGGTGATTGTTGTATTGCTTGCGCGTATGAGTGTGTGAGCTGGCAGGGTTGCAAATGGATCGGAACCCTTTGTCGGGTGGACACCCCCGTCCTTTTATAGTTCAAGGCCCGTGTCGTTACAATAAGGCCCGAGGCCCGACAGGTGGCCCCAAAGCTGCCTGAACCCTATACAAGATCTAGGGTTTTACATCCCTGGGTAGAGTGGTTGGCTGGGGAGTTAAGACCTGCCGCCTAGCGCGCTGAGCGCCTCTGACCACGCCGCAGGTGATGATGAAGACGTCGTCTTGTCGCCGCGTCTTCTCGTTCTGCAGGGCGGCACTGTACCGTTGGGAAGCACTGTGCCTTTGTCACGCCTCACCGCCTTGTCTTGTCACCGTAATGGAAAACGAGGAGAGGACGGAGGCGTGCGCCGTGCGCCATGCTTCTGGCGAAGGCGTGAGCCTTGAATGCATA
Organism: Neostapfia colusana; assembly: GCA_030760725.1. Classification (NCBI taxonomy): domain Eukaryota; kingdom Viridiplantae; phylum Streptophyta; class Magnoliopsida; order Poales; family Poaceae; genus Neostapfia; species Neostapfia colusana. The sequence goes on along the minus strand of JASWHV010000013.1, from coordinate 37,308,755 downwards.
TCCTGACAGCGCACTTCCTTCTTGACTCCGTCGACCCATGGCCCATGACGGATCGTGGGACACGTGACGGCTATGGAGCCCTCCTTAGGATCCCTGACCTGCAGGACGCCTACATGCCGGTGCAGGAGAGGCTCAGGTAGCTGGCGGAGGAAGGTCTGACCTCGCTGATGGTCTTGGCCGACTTGTTCTTGCCGCTGCGTGGAGCAGCAGCTTCTCTTGCACTTCCTGCCGCGGAGGCAGGTCATGAGTGCCAGTGTCGACCTTCTGCCGCCCTGGCACACTTATCGCCCAGGCTGAAGAGCTCGGAGACGTCTTGCACATCGTGCGTGGCTAACTTATCGAGCACCTTATTCTGCCGGGGCACATGTAGAAACTCCCGAAGTTGGCCGTGAATCTCTAGCACAACTCTTCCCAATATGATATGGAGCCTGCTAGGAGGTTCATGAGCCATGACCGAGCAGTGCCGGTTAGGGCCACAGGCAAGTAGTTGGCAATGAAAACTGCATGCCCTCCTGCAGCAAAGATTGAGGTGGAGTAGATCTGCAGGAACTCGGCGAGGTTGACTGTCCCGCCGTACTTCTCCGGCAAGTGGGACTGGAACTTGGGTGGTCAAACTACCATGCGAAGGTGCGGGGCCAGCTCTATGTAGCCCCCGACTGCTCCTGGAGAGGCAGGGGTCTGCGGGGTGCGTGTGACACCCTCATCTCGGGTGTCAGCATATGTTCATGTTTTATGAAGAGGAAACACTTTAAGAAAACTAGGGACAGAGAAAAATATCAAAAGGATAGCCAATAAGAGCGAATCCAGCTCTCAAAAAGCGACGAAGACAACTTACCGCGGCCGCTGGCCACGTGGCGTGTTCGGAGCTCATCCCTGCGAAGTGGGGAGAGGCCGCCGCCAAGCTGGCTACGTGGCAGGCTCAGGGATCGTCTCTGCAAAGGGGAGAGGTCCGATACTATGGGACACGTGTTGCCCACGGAGCTAGCCTCTGCGGAAGAAGCAAAGACATTTCCGCAGGACACGTGTCATCCTCGGAGCTAGTCCTCGCGGAAATCAGAGGACCAGTCGCGCGGAATACGTGTCGATCTCGGAGCCCACCTCCGAGGGGCTCGGTTCTATCGGACACATGTCGCCACCGGAGCTTATCTCCGGGAGGTCTATCGCTGCTGGACACGTGTCGACCTCGGGGCATGTCCCTGAAGAAAGAAGAGAGGAAAGACCGGAGCCAACACGTGGCGTGCGCGGAGCTCACCTCCAAACGAGGGGAAGGTCTCGGTCGATTGACACGCGGCACAACCGGAGTTCGTCTCTGCGGAGAAGGAGATACTGACACGACCCCACTGGTCCTGTCGAGCCAGGATCACGCTGAGGGGTGCTGCGTTGCACAACACCGTATAACACACGTCAAAGGTACAAAGCGGAAGCGGAAGCTTTATTACATAAACAAGTTTATTAACATGTTTACATCAAAATAAGTTTAGTCCACACTCGCGGGCGTAGACTAAGCATCAAGTGCACGTTCAGCCCTCGAACGTGTCCTTGCTAGCACACTCGCACACTAACTCTGCGGCGTGCACGACTCCCACTCGACGGGGTTCCCCTCCTGGGGTTCCGTCTCCTCTTCGGGAGTCCCTTCCTCATAGAACCCTGCAAAAGCTTCAAACACAAGCAGTGAGCACGAAGGCTCAGCAAGTCTGACCCGTCTCACCTAAACATGAAACTTCTACATGAGGGTGATGGGTTGCATGAGGTAAAAATCATTTGCAAGGACTCGCCTAATTAGTAGAACCTTACTTTCAAGTTTTAGCAGCAGGTTGTGGAGAACTTTATGCTAAGGCACATGAGAGAGCCGCAATCAAACAAGAAACGCATTTCTCTCATGTACTTTGCCCAAAGTTGAAAAGAACTTTAGTTAGCACTAAGCTACAACATATCATTAACAATCAATATCCAACTTTCAATCAGCAACATTTTAACATGTAACTAGCCTGTTCTTTCTACGTCACGGTACAGTGAACAAGTGGTACTCACTGACCGCGAGGGACGGCGATTATAATCGATTTACACCTGCAGGGTTACCCGAACAACCCGTCACGTACGCCCGTACTCGATGTTGCCTACAACAACCATCACGGACGCCGTACGCGACTACCTTTCACCCGTTAGCCAAATATTGAACCGGTCCCATCGTCCCGAGCAAGAGGTCCCTGCACGCGCATCTCTGTGCCGCCAGCTGATTTACACCTCGAGCTCTCAACCTACCCTCTGAACGACGGGCAATGCCTCAATACCCAGCTACCCGAGTTACATCAGTTTCCCGGTTCCCATATAGCCGGTAGGTCTTCGGTACTGTTCTAGCTTGTTCAACAGGCCCGCACACGGCTCGGTCCTCAATCGACACAAGCGGAGCTACAGCACACAGGCCCCAAAGTCCTGCTGCCCTTACTCTCCGCTCGGTCTCATTTTCTTGCCATGTGTATCATGTGCTATCTCTACCCGAGCAATGTGCCTCTAGCCTATTCTCGCGAGTAGTTCCAACTACTCGACTTGTACCGAATCCTACTCTATCCTAGCAATGCAGTGGCTAACGGGGTTTGCAATCCTAAACCCCAACCCATGGTTTTCTTGGCTATGCAGTGGGGTTTCCAAACAAGACTCTGATGCACAACATAAAGAAAACAAGTATGTGCTCAAAACAATAAAAATTTCTAAAATGGTTAATGCAAACCGGGGCTTGCCTTGCTGCTCTTGGTCGTAGGCTAGCTGTTCCTCCGGAGTAACGAAGTCTAGGACTTCGGGTTCCTCCTCGACCTTAGCGACTACATGATAAGAACAATGTATGTATTAATTAAATGCTTTTGTATTAACTTTGAAGTTGTGAAGTCTATAACCTTTACTAGATAGACCTAATGACTGTGAAACTTTTACTGTGGCTTGGTTACAACCTAAACAGAGACTTGGTCAAGTTTTAGTTGCAGCAAAGCTCATTTGAGCCCTCCACAAATAATTATGTCCTTGACCTTAATTAAAGGCTTTTAGGGTGTTCTAGGTATTTTCATGAAACAAACTATGACTTTCTGAAAACTAGATTTTCAGAGGGTTCTAATGGAATTGGTCTCACTTAATTTGGAAGTCTCTAACTAAAGATATGAGCTAAACAATTTCAGAGAAAATTCTGAAAATGTTTCTGAACATTTTCTATTTTCTCTGGAACAGTTTTACTAATCACACCATTAGGTGGACTAAATGAGCTCAAATGGATCTGAAATTTTTATGGTAGTTCAAGGATATTTTGGTGAACATCTCAGCAAAATTTCAGGATTTTCCTCCAAATGATTCTCCAGTTAAAATTCCTAACAGTTTAAACTTTAAGGAATTAATTCTGGAGAATTAAGGAATCTCATGAAGTGACACTTGATTTTCTGGAAAGTACTCAAAGAGCTGAATCCAGCAAAATTTGGTTCACTCAATTTGGAGCTTTCTAGCCAAAGTTATAAGGATTTGAAGTTTGAAGGAAATCTGAAAATCGGGGAAAAGTTTAAACTCGCGCGTGGGCCCAGGAGACACGCGTCGCACGCCGAAGCGACAGCACACCGCGGCCCACAAGGCTTTTGCGCGCCAGCACACCCGATCCCGGCCGCAGCCGGATCCCGATTCAAAATATCGGCCGCTGACAGCTGGGGTCCACCCCCTTCTTCAACCTCGCGACACCCGCGCTCCGCCGCCGAGGGACCTCGCCGGAGAGCTCGCCGCCGGCTGCTGTACAGCTTCAAACTTCTTGATTCTGGCCGCCCCTGCCTACTTTTACTTGGGGAACATGATCCGAGGGTCAGCTGCTCATGACAACGGCCGGAGCATGGTCGGCGACGAGCCGCCATATCGGAACGACTTCGGCCATGTCGGCTGATGCTCCTAGTGCCTCAGCTACTTGGGAAACCGGTCGGGGAGCATCAGTGGACCTCAGAGAAGGTCGACATGAACTCGGGGCAGCTCGGGGAAGGCCCGAAATAGGTCCTCACCGTGCGCCCGATACCCCCCGTGCGTTCCGCCATTAGTAGACCTTGAATTACGCCGGGCACAGAAGTTCTCCGGCCCAGAGTTGTGAAGGCAACTTGTGCGTCACCGTGTCTAGTTCGTGTGGGAGTGGCCTGAGGCCCTCTAATCCTTTCTAGAGCACGAATTAAACAGAATCGTACCCGAGGGTCGTTCTGCACACAGAAAGGGGAAAAGTGGAAATTCGCCGCCGGTGAGCAACCACTCGAGCTGTGGCTCGGGGATGAGCAGCACCGATCACTTGCGCGTCCAAGGGTGCCTTGGCTCGGGCGTGACAACGCCCAGGTTGGGCTGTCCACGAGAGCCCGAGGTGCGGCGGTTTCCAGTTCCGAGTTTGATCTTTCGGCACAGCCGATATCACTCGGTTTCAATCGATTTCTATCAATGGGAAGGATGGAGGATGGTTGCTAGTACCTTGCTGGGACCTTGGAATGGAAAGAGGGAGCTGCGATCGGCTTGATCAAGCAGGAACTCGAGCGGCGGCGATGGCAGTGGGAAAAGCAGTCGCGCACGTCGGTAGCTCGGGGAAATGGTGACTGAGGCACGCCGGGGAGGGAATAAATAGCTCGGCCGGCTGGCCTCCGGCTTGGGGCACGCAGCAGGAGCTGGCGCCGGCCGGCCCCTTCGGTGGCGCGCGCGCACAACAGCCGGGAACCGACTGAACTGTGGTTCAGTCGGTTTGCTTTGAGGCTGAGGCTGACATGTGGGTCCCACTCCTCTTTTAACCTCTGAAATTTATTCCTAACAGCTGTGGTAAACAGTGAACCCTATTCTACCCTTGGCAACTCAAATTATTCACCCAAGAGCCATTTGAATTGATCAAAGTTCAAATGAGGTTTGGTTTGAATGAATTTCAGCACAAGTGCAGTTTGAAATTCAAATAAAGTTTGAATTTCTCCCCCTTAGCTCATGTCAAGATCAACTCCAAATGGAGTGAAAATTGGTGTGTGAGCTCACAAAAATGTGCTGAGCAAGAATATGCCTTCCACTTTTAAATTCAGTGGGTGAAAACAGTTTGAATTTGAATATGTTTTCAAACTGCCCCTTTCCTATCTACACCCAAGATGACCTCAAAAATGTTTTGAATTTGGGTGAAACTTGGCATGGACATCCTTGGCAAAGTGTAGGAGTTTTCATATGTCCAGCCCATCTATATCACATGTGGGAAGTACCACTTTTGCAATGTGTGAGTTTGTTCCCTAATGAGCATGTTGATAATTGTTACTTGCTCTTTATTTGTGTTCATCATTTTTCCTCAAATGAGGTGTGTGGTGTGGGGATGAACACTGCAAATGGGTGTCAAAAACTGAGGCCCTTACATTCCTCCCCCCTTAAAAGAATCTCGTCCCGAGATTATAAGGTGAAAATGAGAGAGAGGACGGTGGAAAAATTACCGGATATGCGACGTGAGAAAGTCGGGGTAGTTAGTGCGAAGAAATTCTTCGCTCTCCCATGTCGCTTCATCCATGGAGTGATTACTCCACAGAACCTTGTAGAACCACAACGTACGGTTGCGTGTGGTTCGGGCCTTTTCATCAATAATCTGCACCGGTTCCTCCCGATAGGTGAGATCCGGTTGCAGTTCTTCAATGTCTTCCAGCTGAACGGTAGTTGATAGCTTGAGACACTTCCTCAGCTGGGAAATGTGAAAGACGTCGTGCACACCGGAAAGTGCTTCTGGTAATCTTAGCCGGTATGCCACCGATCCACATCTTTCGGTAATCTGGAATGGACCGATGAATCGGGGTGCTAACTTTCCTCTCACCCCAAATCTGTTTACGCCCTTCATTGGAGACACTCGTAGATATACGTGGTCTCCAGCTTCGAATTGTAACGGACGCCTTCTCCGGTCCGCATACTGTTTCTGTCGGGATTGAGCGGCTTTTAGGTTCGCTTGAATTAATCGAACCTTTTCTTCCGCGTTGTTGACAAGATCAATCCCGAAGGTAACCCTCTCGCCAGACTCACACCAATTCAATGGTGTGCGGCATTTTCTCCCGTATAGCGCCTCGTAGGGCGCCATCTTGATGCTGGCTTGGTACCCATTGTTGTACGAGAACTCGGCTAACGGCAAGTGATCATCCCAGTTCTTGCCGTGGTCGATAGCGCAAGCTCGTAGCATGTCTTCTAAGATTTGATTTACCCGCTCCGTTTGCCCATCCGTCTGCGGGTGGTAGGCTGAACTACGGATCAGCTTCGTCCCCAAGGCAGCGTGGAGCTGCTCCCAAAAACGGGACACAAATAAAGTGCCCCGGTCCGATACGATAGTACGGGGTACGCCGTATAAGCATAGGATCCGTGAGATGTACAGTTCAGCGTACTTCTTGGCGTTGTAGTTGGTGTTGACCGGGATGAAATGGGCAACTTTGGTGAGCCGATCGACGATCACCCACACAGAATCATGTTTCTGTAAGGTGGTGGGTAAACCGACGACGAAATCCATGCTCACGTCCTCCCACTTCCAGGCAGGAATGCCCAGTGGTTGCAGCAGTCCCGGTTTCCGCATGTGGTCTGCCTTCACCCGTCGACATGTATCACACTCGGACACGTATTTTGCAGTCTCTCGCTTCATCCGTGTCCACCAAAACTTGCTTCTGAGTTCTTGATACATCTTGTTGCTGCCGGGGTGAATAGAAAACTTTGATAAGTGAGCCTCATCAAAGATTTTCTTCCGTAACTCCGGGTTTCGGGGTACGACGATCCGGTCCTTGAACCATAGGACGCCGTCTCCGTCCTTCCGGAAACATTTCAACTCCCCACTATCTACACGTCTCCGCAAATGTGACATGCCCTTGTCATTCTTCTGGGCTGCCGCTATCTCTTCACGGATGGTGGGGATCAAAGCTAGGTTGTAGAGAGCTCCGTGTGGAATCACATGTAGTGGTGGTTCGCTCTCTTCCAACGGTGTGATGGTCAGATTATTGACGTGTGACTTGCGGCTCAGCGCATCTGCCACAACGTTTGCCTTGCCCGGATGATAATGGATCTCTATCTCGTAATCCTTTATCAGTTCTAACCATCTTCGTTGCCTCATGTTCAGCTCCTTCTGAGTGAATATGTACTTGAGGCTTTTGTGGTCGGTATATAAATGTACGAGGTTACCGAGTAGGTAGTGCCTCCACATTTTCAGTGCAAGTACCACGGCAGCGAGCTCCAAGTCGTGAGTTGGATAATTTTGCTCATGATTCCTAAGCTGCCGTGACCCATACGCGACCACCCTTCGGTCTTGCATCAACACACATCCGAGCCCAATGCCGGATGCATCGCAGTACACATCGAACGGTTTTGTTGTGTCTGGCTGCGCCAAAACCGGTGCTGATGTCAGGTGCTTGACTAAAGCCTTGAATGCTGCTTCACATGCTGGACTCCAAACATATTTGGTAGCCTTCTTCAGCAGCTCTGTCATTGGCTTGGCAATCTTCGAGAAGTTCGGAATGAACCTCCGATAATATCCCGCGAGTCCGAGGAAACTCCGTACCTCATGAACAGTTCTCGGGGATTTCCAATTCAGCACTTGCGTGATTTTGCTCGGGTCCACAGCGATACCCTCCGCTGAGATGATATGCCCGAGGAAAGGCACTTGCGATATCCAAAACTCGCATTTGCTGAACTTTGCGTATAACTTGTGATCCCGCAGCCGTTGCAAGACTATACGCAGATGTTCCTTGTGATCTTCCTCCGACTTGGAATATACCAGGATGTCGTCGATGAAGACCACGACAAACTTGTCCAGCTCCGGCATGAACACCGAGTTCATTAAGTACATGAAGTGAGCTGGAGCATTGGTGAGGCCAAAGGACATGACCAGGTACTCATAAAGTCCGTACCTTGTCGAAAAAGCTGTCTTTGGAATGTCCTCAGCCCTGATCTTAATCTGATGGTACCCGGATCTTAAATCCATCTTGGAAAAGACCTTTGCTTCGACCAACTGATCAAACAACATGTCGATCCGTGGCAACGGGTACTTGTTCTTGATGGTTACGGCATTTAATGGACGGTAGTCCACGCAAAGCCGCAACGTTTCATCCTTCTTTTTGACAAATAATGCCGAACAGCCCCATGGCGAGGAGCTCGGCCTAATAAAACCCTTCTCCAGAAGGTCCGTGAGCTGAGTCTTCAGTTCAGCCAACTCCTTGGGCGCCATCTTGTACGGCCTTCGGGATATTGGCATGGTTCCCGGTGCAAGTTCAATCTTGAACTCCACCTCTCTATCGGGTGGCATCCCCGGCAAATCATCCGGGAATACATCAGGGAATTCTCGGACCACTGGAATGTCTTCCAATCTGATGGTTGTGGCTTGATAGACACTTGGAAGTTTTATTTCTGGACTGTCCAGAAATAATGAGTGAGAACCGTGCACTCCTGAGTTTAAGTGCACGACTCGGAGGACGGTGTCTAAAACAGCGCCGTGGCGGTTTAACCACGACATCCCTAGGATGACATCGACCTTCTGTCCCTCTAAGATAATGAGAGACGTGGGGTACACTCTACCCGCTAAGCATAATGGTGCTTTGGAGACCATTACGCTTGCTGAAATCTTCCCACCCGGTGAACAAATTAAATATGGACTATCGGTGGGTAGTATTGGCAAGCTGTGTTTAGCAATGAAAGCTTGGCTAATAAAATTATGCGTGGCGCCTGAATCAAATAGTACTATAGCGGGATGCTGGTGGAGTTGGAACATACCCGCAAGGATTGGCTCGCCCTCCGGCACGTCCTCAATGGCAAGCTGGTGGACAGTACCGGGCCTAGGGTTTGCCCGCCGCGCATTAGTAAGGTTCCGGGGTTGATTCCTCCCCGGAAACTGTGGTACCACTCCGCCGCCTTGCCTCTCCGGGCAACTGCTCGCGAAGTGTCCTGGACGACCACACTTGTAACATGTGGCCGCTGCTGGTGGAGTACTTGGTGGACGAAAGCCCGGCATGCGTTGCGGAGGTGCAAACGCACGCGGCATCGCCCGCTGCTGCTGTTGTTGTTGCGGTGGTGCTGGCAGTGCCGGCCGGAATGCCGGTGAAGAATACGGCCGACCGCGGAACGGCATCGACCGCTGTGGTGGCTGCCAGCGCGGACCTGATGGTGGGCGATTCACCATCCGAAACTTCTGAGAAGGACCGCCTCCTTCTCCGCTGCTCTGCGGCGCGCTTCGCTTTCGCTCTGCCGCCGCCAACTCCTTGCCGGAGTCTTCCTGAACAATCGCAGCATCAATTATGTCGTTGAGGCTGCCGCGATTGAACATCGCCAGCTTGTCCTTCAGGAGCGGGTTAAGCCCCTGGTAAAAGTGGTCCCGCCGCTTCTCGTCCGTATCTGCGTGATACGACGCGTAGAGTGCGAGATCGTTGAACGCTCTGGAGTACTCCAGCGCGTTCCGGCTCCCTTGTTGCAGGTGTAGGAATTCCTGCGTCTTCCTCTTCATCAAACCGGGCGGTATATGATAGGCCCGGAAGGCCGTCTGGAACTCCGCCCAGGTCATCACTCGGTCGGTGGGTTGTGAAGCACAAAAGTTGGCCCACCACGCGCTCGCGGATCCTTGGAGCTGCTGGACCGCGAACTGAGTCTTGCGCTGCTCGCTGATTTGGAGCAGCCCGAACTTCATCTCTATGGCGCGGAGCCAGTTGTCCGCGTCAAGTGGTTCATCCGCCCTTGAGAATACAGGGGGATGAGTCGCCAGGAAGTCAGAGTAGGAGCTCTGTTGGCGCTCCTCACGATCTTGACGTCTCTCTGGGCGAGACGTATTCGCAATTAACGTTTGCAGCAGCTCTGTATGCTGCTGATGTGAACCCGCCATTGCCGCGACAATGTCGGCCAATGTAACCGTTGGCAGTGGCGGTGGCGGTGTTTGCTGTTGCTGTTGCTGCTGCTGTCCCGAGGAGTCCTCGGGAGGTGGTTGGGAGGTCTCTCCCCCTTGGCTAGTACCTCCAACATCGGGGTTGGCACGAGTACGCGTCATTCTGAAATTCAACACAGCAGCAATTAGCACATGTCTTACTCAAAATTCCATAAACAGGAGTAAGTATTGAAGCGACGCATGATTAACTTGCACAACATTCACATATATTGATAAAGCATAAACTTTATACAAGATACATTATTCTCGGATCTCCGAGAAGTCGTGCTCATGTCGTCACTACCTATACATACGCTACTGTCTACACGACATGTCACCGATTACAAAAGTTGGGTTACGCTACCCTAGCTGCCCTACTTGGCAACCGTAACCCCCTACTCGGAGTAGAACTCGACCTCCTGTGGGTCGTCCTCCTCCGGTACCTCTGCTGGTGGCTCGGGGTCTACCACCTCTTCTCCCATTCCAGGTTCTCCCATGGCTGGAAGACCCAAGACTACCGGTACGCCCAATACCGGGGGCACGAGGTCCTGCAATGCATGCACCTCGTCCATAGCCTGGTTGTAGTCCTCTTCCCAGCCTTGTCCTTCCTCAATAGCGTCGTCCCGCTCTTGAGCAAGGTCCTCATTCTGCTGGGTTAGGGTCTGCACCAGCTCTTGCAACGCCGCAATGTCAACACGGCTCTTCTTCTTTGCCTTCTTCAGACGACGCAACTGATTGTGTTGTTCATTCAGTCGCTTGATCGTCGGAAGGAGCACATTGCGGAGTGCACTGTGAGCACTCTCAAAATGATCTCCACGGCTTGTGCTCTCCTTGAGCTTGGTGGCGAGATGCTCCGTATGAACAGCTTGGCTGTCCATCACAGCGTTTCCCGCCCTCATTTGGAGGCTGAGATTTGCCTCCGCGGGGTTGTACCTTGGGCAACTCGGGTTTGTTGCCTCTAGGTACCTCTCTTCCCACACATGCTGAGCTCGTCCCTCCACCGGAACGAGTGCGTATGGAGTTCCCTCCATAGCCTGTACGTGTAGTTGGCAGAAACGTGACATAGTGTCACGGGCTGCCACTTGCCACATCCCTTCCGGTTGTCTTCCTCTCACCGTGACGGTGAATGGCACCCAACCGGGTGGCGTAGGCCCTGCAGGAACCTCGACATGGATCGTCCACGTCTTGTTCCCCTCTTCGCCTTCTTCCTTGGCGAAGTATTGCGGCATCTGGTTGTACCCGAAATATTGGAGCATTAGCCACAATGCTCCCGGGTAGCCGCTACGGTCAGAGCAGTGGGAAACTACCCACCCGTTCTCCAACCGTTTATCTGCTGCCATCTGTAAAAATATATTTGAGAAATGTCAAATATTTATTTAAACAGTAAACCATTGAGTTATAACATAAGATATGTCATTGACCCCTTAACACTTGGAAACATAGTTCAAATTTTTAAACAAATTTGACTGCTGATCTGCTGTTCCCATGACAGCCCTGACCAGTTTCCATATCAATCTGATTTAGGCCAGGTTAAAAGCAAAACCAGTCCTGGAGCTCAACATCAAAGTTAAAGTTAACTTCAATAGCTTTCCAGAAAGTATTTGGTTGGCCTAAGATCTGCTCTGGTTCAAAAGTTATGAGATGTCAAAGTTAACAGAATTTCTGGGAACAATTGGACAGCACCTCCCTGCCTTAGGTACTGATTTGATCCAAGAATTCCAGTTAATTCTGTTCCTAATCTGACAAAACTTTCTGTTACAAAGTTGTAACCCATCTCATAAGCTTCCCAGAACCACCTCATTTTATATTTTTGGATTTTTATGCAGGAAGTTATGCTTAATTTACAGAGAGTCTACAGAGAGTCTTTGCTCCGTCCTGTTTTCTGGACAGTTTCAACTCTACTGCATTTTTCGAGTGGTTAAGGGATGAAACACCTCTGGAACTCAACAGAAAAGTTGTAAAGCTCCTCCAAAGCTTTCCAGAAATGTATCATACGACCCCAACCTCGAAAGAACTCAACCTCTAACCTCTGATTAACTTCAGCCTTGATTTAGCTGAAAACAGAGTGCTCTGTCCTTAACATCCTATAAGTTGAAAATTTATTAACTTTGAATATCCTGCTCAAGGGAAGGAGTTACATCAAGTTTTACTACTTTGGATCAAAACCTTCAAGTTTTTAAATGAAGTTGTTCATTTAGTTGGGTGTGACGTCGAGGCGTCACCAGATTATGTCGGTACTACGTCCTCACAAAGGAAAAACCTATACCGGATTTAGCCGGCTTCGTTAGTTCAGTGGCACTACTCGTCACTCGCACACGGATGCTACACGTCTACCGTTTCGTGGTAAGGCTACCTGCAGAAACTCAAACAATCATCAGACTCGGCTGCACACCGAGCCCGGAATCCATACAGTTTGTACACCCGGCCGTCATCACTCGCCCGGATGTTCTCAAGCCAAACACGCCTTGAGTTACGTGTTCACGTTTCAGACCACGTGACGGGGTCTCCCATGTTGCACCACGCACGCCAGGGACAGACGTTGCTCGAATACCCCAAACGACATGAAGAGTCGTAGAGGATATCAAAGCGGGTCGGGTTACCTGCCACCCGTGGGGCTCCACCCTTCAGCTTGTGCGCACTGGTGGACAGCGCTTACGTGCACCCCCCAAGACATGAACGTCCCGAGATGCACGATTTTCCGACATAACAAATAAGTTAATAAGCCACTTTCTATATACTAATAACATCCTTATACGGGCTACTAACTCGTTCCTCACTGGATTTTTGAAAAAGAAGACCTTTGTACTGTGTTAAACCTCAAGCGAGCTCTGATACCACGCTGACACGACCCCACTGGTCCTGTCGAGCCAGGATCACGCTGAGGGGTGCTGCGTTGCACAACACCGTATAACACACGTCAAAGGTACAAAGCGGAAGCGGAAGCTTTATTACATAAACAAGTTTATTAACATGTTTACATCAAAATAAGTTTAGTCCACACTCGCGGGCGTAGACTAAGCATCAAGTGCACGTTCAGCCCTCGAACGTGTCCTTGCTAGCACACTCGCACACTAACTCTGCGGCGTGCACGACTCCCACTCGACGGGGTTCCCCTCCTGGGGTTCCGTCTCCTCTTCGGGAGTCCCTTCCTCATAGAACCCTGCAAAAGCTTCAAACACAAGCAGTGAGCACGAAGGCTCAGCAAGTCTGACCCGTCTCACCTAAACATGAAACTTCTACATGAGGGTGATGGGTTGCATGAGGTAAAAATCATTTGCAAGGACTCGCCTAATTAGTAGAACCTTACTTTCAAGTTTTAGCAGCAGGTTGTGGAGAACTTTATGCTAAGGCACATGAGAGAGCCGCAATCAAACAAGAAACGCATTTCTCTCATGTACTTTGCCCAAAGTTGAAAAGAACTTTAGTTAGCACTAAGCTACAACATATCATTAACAATCAATATCCAACTTTCAATCAGCAACATTTTAACATGTAACTAGCCTGTTCTTTCTACGTCACGGTACAGTGAACAAGTGGTACTCACTGACCGCGAGGGACGGCGATTATAATCGATTTACACCTGCAGGGTTACCCGAACAACCCGTCACGTACGCCCGTACTCGATGTTGCCTACAACAACCATCACGGACGCCGTACGCGACTACCTTTCACCCGTTAGCCAAATATTGAACCGGTCCCATCGTCCCGAGCAAGAGGTCCCTGCACGCGCATCTCTGTGCCGCCAGCTGATTTACACCTCGAGCTCTCAACCTACCCTCTGAACGACGGGCAATGCCTCAATACCCAGCTACCCGAGTTACATCAGTTTCCCGGTTCCCATATAGCCGGTAGGTCTTCGGTACTGTTCTAGCTTGTTCAACAGGCCCGCACACGGCTCGGTCCTCAATCGACACAAGCGGAGCTACAGCACACAGGCCCCAAAGTCCTGCTGCCCTTACTCTCCGCTCGGTCTCATTTTCTTGCCATGTGTATCATGTGCTATCTCTACCCGAGCAATGTGCCTCTAGCCTATTCTCGCGAGTAGTTCCAACTACTCGACTTGTACCGAATCCTACTCTATCCTAGCAATGCAGTGGCTAACGGGGTTTGCAATCCTAAACCCCAACCCATGGTTTTCTTGGCTATGCAGTGGGGTTTCCAAACAAGACTCTGATGCACAACATAAAGAAAACAAGTATGTGCTCAAAACAATAAAAATTTCTAAAATGGTTAATGCAAACCGGGGCTTGCCTTGCTGCTCTTGGTCGTAGGCTAGCTGTTCCTCCGGAGTAACGAAGTCTAGGACTTCGGGTTCCTCCTCGACCTTAGCGACTACATGATAAGAACAATGTATGTATTAATTAAATGCTTTTGTATTAACTTTGAAGTTGTGAAGTCTATAACCTTTACTAGATAGACCTAATGACTGTGAAACTTTTACTGTGGCTTGGTTACAACCTAAACAGAGACTTGGTCAAGTTTTAGTTGCAGCAAAGCTCATTTGAGCCCTCCACAAATAATTATGTCCTTGACCTTAATTAAAGGCTTTTAGGGTGTTCTAGGTATTTTCATGAAACAAACTATGACTTTCTGAAAACTAGATTTTCAGAGGGTTCTAATGGAATTGGTCTCACTTAATTTGGAAGTCTCTAACTAAAGATATGAGCTAAACAATTTCAGAGAAAATTCTGAAAATGTTTCTGAACATTTTCTATTTTCTCTGGAACAGTTTTACTAATCACACCATTAGGTGGACTAAATGAGCTCAAATGGATCTGAAATTTTTATGGTAGTTCAAGGATATTTTGGTGAACATCTCAGCAAAATTTCAGGATTTTCCTCCAATTGATTCTCCAGTTAAAATTCCTAACAGTTTAAACTTTAAGGAATTAATTCTGGAGAATTAAGGAATCTCATGAAGTGACACTTGATTTTCTGGAAAGTACTCAAAGAGCTGAATCCAGCAAAATTTGGTTCACTCAATTTGGAGCTTTCTAGCCAAAGTTATAAGGATTTGAAGTTTGAAGGAAATCTGAAAATCGGGGAAAAGTTTAAACTCGCGCGTGGGCCCAGGAGACACGCGTCGCACGCCGAAGCGACAGCACACCGCGGCCCACAAGGCTTTTGCGCGCCAGCACACCCGATCCCGGCCGCAGCCGGATCCCGATTCAAAATATCGGCCGCTGACAGCTGGGGTCCACCCCCTTCTTCAACCTCGCGACACCCGCGCTCCGCCGCCGAGGGACCTCGCCGGAGAGCTCGCCGCCGGCTGCTGTACAGCTTCAAACTTCTTGATTCTGGCCGCCCCTGCCTACTTTTACTTGGGGAACATGATCCGAGGGTCAGCTGCTCATGACAACGGCCGGAGCATGGTCGGCGACGAGCCGCCATATCGGAACGACTTCGGCCATGTCGGCTGATGCTCCTAGTGCCTCAGCTACTTGGGAAACCGGTCGGGGAGCATCAGTGGACCTCAGAGAAGGTCGACATGAACTCGGGGCAGCTCGGGGAAGGCCCGAAATAGGTCCTCACCGTGCGCCCGATACCCCCCGTGCGTTCCGCCATTAGTAGACCTTGAATTACGCCGGGCACAGAAGTTCTCCGGCCCAGAGTTGTGAAGGCAACTTGTGCGTCACCGTGTCTAGTTCGTGTGGGAGTGGCCTGAGGCCCTCTAATCCTTTCTAGAGCACGAATTAAACAGAATCGTACCCGAGGGTCGTTCTGCACACAGAAAGGGGAAAAGTGGAAATTCGCCGCCGGTGAGCAACCACTCGAGCTGTGGCTCGGGGATGAGCAGCACCGATCACTTGCGCGTCCAAGGGTGCCTTGGCTCGGGCGTGACAACGCCCAGGTTGGGCTGTCCACGAGAGCCCGAGGTGCGGCGGTTTCCAGTTCCGAGTTTGATCTTTCGGCACAGCCGATATCACTCGGTTTCAATCGATTTCTATCAATGGGAAGGATGGAGGATGGTTGCTAGTACCTTGCTGGGACCTTGGAATGGAAAGAGGGAGCTGCGATCGGCTTGATCAAGCAGGAACTCGAGCGGCGGCGATGGCAGTGGGAAAAGCAGTCGCGCACGTCGGTAGCTCGGGGAAATGGTGACTGAGGCACGCCGGGGAGGGAATAAATAGCTCGGCCGGCTGGCCTCCGGCTTGGGGCACGCAGCAGGAGCTGGCGCCGGCCGGCCCCTTCGGTGGCGCGCGCGCACAACAGCCGGGAACCGACTGAACTGTGGTTCAGTCGGTTTGCTTTGAGGCTGAGGCTGACATGTGGGTCCCACTCCTCTTTTAACCTCTGAAATTTATTCCTAACAGCTGTGGTAAACAGTGAACCCTATTCTACCCTTGGCAACTCAAATTATTCACCCAAGAGCCATTTGAATTGATCAAAGTTCAAATGAGGTTTGGTTTGAATGAATTTCAGCACAAGTGCAGTTTGAAATTCAAATAAAGTTTGAATTTCTCCCCCTTAGCTCATGTCAAGATCAACTCCAAATGGAGTGAAAATTGGTGTGTGAGCTCACAAAAATGTGCTGAGCAAGAATATGCCTTCCACTTTTAAATTCAGTGGGTGAAAACAGTTTGAATTTGAATATGTTTTCAAACTGCCCCTTTCCTATCTACACCCAAGATGACCTCAAAAATGTTTTGAATTTGGGTGAAACTTGGCATGGACATCCTTGGCAAAGTGTAGGAGTTTTCATATGTCCAGCCCATCTATATCACATGTGGGAAGTACCACTTTTGCAATGTGTGAGTTTGTTCCCTAATGAGCATGTTGATAATTGTTACTTGCTCTTTATTTGTGTTCATCATTTTTCCTCAAATGAGGTGTGTGGTGTGGGGATGAACACTGCAAATGGGTGTCAAAAACTGAGGCCCTTACAGATACCAGGCCCCGCAAGGACACGTCGAGCCTCCGGAGCTCATCGCCGCGGAGGTAACGAGTTCTAGAGCGGCTGTTACGCGTAAGAATACCAGTACGTAAAGGAAACCGACATGAATTCCACAACGTTACCGCACCAAATCAACTAAAGATAAGATGATAGGATCCAACGACGATCTGAATAAGACTCTTATTCGGGATACAATCAGATTAGGACTCTTCTCTTCCCGATTATAAATAGAACCCAGAACCTCTGGCCGAAACCACAAACTTCTTTTCCAACTCCTGAGCCGACGACTAAGAGCCCTAGCCCCAACCCGCCGGAAAGCCATCGCCGGAGCGCGGCAAGGAAGATCGCCAGAGGAAAGCCAGCGGTCTGAGGAGGACCTCGAAGACCGAGAGGAACGTAAGGTAGGCCCCAATACCACCTTACTATATCGTTGTGTTTCTTTGCATCTGTTCTTTGATTCCTTTCGAACAGAAGCCTTCTCGTGGATAGATCACTTGATGATCAGGTTGATCTAAAGACAAGATCATTGCCACATCCACCTTTGATCCGAACACCTCTGTCCATGCAAGCCATGCAAGAACACACCAATCTAATAAAAATCATAGGATGACCTGCATATGCATCATCACATCTAGTTTAAGGTTTGTGCATGATATTGATTGCTGTGAATCTTGTATGCACGTGATCCTACCTAGCAGAACAAGCTCAGGGAGCTGTCTACGACAAACTACAGCAACAAGGTTTTGGGATTCAAGAACAACCGGAACCGCAAGAACAAGGCAAGTGCTCCTTGACCATGTTGATCCTATGTTTTGGGTAAAGCTATTTTGTTTTGCGAAAAGGTATGTGTGCTGAGTCAGACGTGATGGGAAACCCTTTTATAGGAGTTTACTAGTTTTGGTTAAACCACCCTTGTCGCCTGGGAAGTTTATGAGTCAGGTATGGTTTTTGCTTTATGCTTCGCTGAGTCTATGGGAATTGGGAAGCGACATAGATGTTTCTAGCTAACTGCACTCGTAATGATAATGAGAAACTGATGTTAATAATGGACATGGATCGGAGGGAGATCTAGGCAAGCCTGGGTTTGTGAATGAGGTAGCATGAGATGGTGGTTTACTTGCCTTAGAGCTAAGGACCGGTTCATGCATGCACATGCTAGGATAACAGTGCCACCACAAGGCCAAGTATGGGTGCGACTTAGCTGAGTAATTGGGTAAGTTGCTAGAGTGTTATGGACAGTGGAAGGCACGGGGAATGGGAGTCGAGTGAGGACTGCCCTGGGAACTGCATGGCACAAGAGGGGGCCCGTGGGTGGGAGAATTGGAGATTCTAGCCTGCCGGTGAAACCTTAGTGAGTCCATACATCTAGTAACCCCTTTGTAAAGGCTATTTTGTGATCTCTTGACCATACACCTAGGGTTGTGTACTGGTATAATGGAGGTTCTGCAGTCGCCGACGGGTGACGAAATCAAAAACTTGTGGGTAAAGAGGTGCAAACTCTGCAGAGTCTAAAACTATCATGATAGCCGAGCTTACGGTCACGAGCGCCTGGCTAAACTGCCATGATTAGTTGGGATGGTTAATGGGATGGTTATTGGGAAGGTTATTGGTTTGGTTATGGTTTGGTTGTTGGGACTGTTGAGTCTGGGTAATGAGATGGTTGCATGACTGTTGAGTCATGGCAACGAGTTTGGTCTCGGTGTGAGACGAAGTTGTTTTGAGATGATAGCGAATACGGGGAGGTATTCGTGAGATGGTAGCGAATAAGAGGAGGTATTCGTGAGTAAGAATGAGGTTGGTTAATGTTCGGGTGGAACATGGAAAGCGATGGAGGTATGTTGGTAATTTAATACATGCTGGGATCACATTCATCTAAAGCTAAGTTGCTGTTTTATCATGATTTTATAAATTTTCTTTTTCTGCAAATGAGCCTTTGTATACCTACCTTGTTTATGAGCTGCATATCATGTGTTTTTCCCGCACTTGTTTAGTACATCATTGTACTCAAACTTGCATTATTACTTCATCATCAGCAGCAGGAGAAGCCTACTATGAAGATCAAGTGGAGCATTATGGCGTGTGATCTGTTCTCAACCTTGCCTGTGGAAAGGAGTAGAGATGGAGCCACTACTGCTTAGTTTTGCTTCTGCATTAGTTTTTTTGCTTCCGTATTAGAATAAAGACTTCCTCTGCATAGAAATAAAGACTTCCGCTGTGAGCATGAGTCCAAGACTCATGAGGTATTGTAATAAACTCTGTTATTCATGGTAATATATAATCTGAATTCAGTTTGTGGAACGTATGTGTATGTGTGATGAACATCCTGGGCACACATATGCATTAGTTCTTGGTTCCGTGGTTTTCCACAGAACTGAGGGCGTCATAGATTGGTATCAGAGCCACGGGTTGACAGTAGGCTACAGGCCTAGATAGAAACCTTAGATTGATAATAGAGCCATGGGTTAACAGTAAGTTACACCCTTAATAGGAGTCACAGGTAACTAAGCCACGCTGACCAAAGGAAGCATCCTAGAGTGAATGGCTTAGATTGGCCTTTAAACCCACCTTGGCATAGGAAACCCATCCTTGAATAGGAGTTGTGTGGGCCCTTGTGATGATTATTCATGATTATGTGATTAGTGTGAGTTGTGGGACGTCTCAAAACGTTGTCCATATCCACACGTAAGAAGGAAGAGGTGTGAGATGTCTCGGCACTTGCTCACATCATCATATGGGCTAATATATACATAGTCCAACTCACCTTGATGCATATAGTTGGAGGGAATCTACCTAATCTTCTAAACATTCCATTTTATTACGATCTCTCTCACAGATGGTGAGAGGAAACGCCGGTCGAAGGAACGTCCAGGAGGATGACCATGATGAAGTTCCTGCTAACCCGGGAGCTGGCGAAAACCACCTGGAAAGGTTGATGGCCATGCAAAACCAGCTTATGCAAACCATGATCCAAACTTTGGGTCAGTTGCAGGCCAACAACAACCCCGTTCCGGCACCACCGCCGGCTCACAGCAGACTCGGAGAGTTCATGAGGACTCGACCACCCACCTTTGCTCAAGCTAGCGATCCCATGGAGGCCGATGATTGCTTAAAATCCATGGAGAAAAAGCTTGCCATTGTTCAGTGCAATGACCGAGAGAAGGTTCTCTTCGTGTCGCACCAACTTACGGGAGCTGCCGCTAACTGGTGGGACGCCCTATGCAACGCCCATGCCAACCCGGAGACAATCACTTGGCCTGAGTTCAAGGAAAGTCTCCGCTCTCACTACATCCCTGCTGGTGTAATGATGCTCAAAAGGCAGGAGTTCGAAGGTCTCCACCAAGGGCAGAAAAGTGTGAATGAGTACCTCAACAAGTTCATACAACTGTCCTGGTATGTCCCCGAAGATGTCAACTCAGACAAAAGGAAGTAGTACCTGTTCATGAGAGGGTTGAACAATGAGATCCAGGTTCAGCTCCTCAACAATGACTACGAAAGCTTCCAGAAGCTGGTTGACAAGGCCATAGTGGTTGAAAACAAGATCCGAGAGATCGAGCGAGAGTGCAAGAGGAAGATGCCATACCAGCCCCAAGGGAGCAACGTACGACCTAGGTACATGCCCCCTGCACCGCAGTATGGATCGACCACTCCTGCGTACCGCCCTGGTCAGCCACCACAACAACAATTCGTTGCACCGGCACCTCGTGTGCCCATGCCTCCTGCGCCCCGACCTAACAATGGCGCCCCTGTTCAAAACCCCCGCCCCAACGTACCTGCTGCCGTAGGCAACAGGGCATGTTTTGCATGCGGGGAAGTAGGACACTTCGAGAACCAGTGCCCGAGGAGAGGCCCTGGACAGCAAGGTAACGTGCCCAAACAGAACCCGCGACCGAACGGAGGAGACAATCAAGGGAATCGTGGACAGTAGAACTATGCTCGCGGCCACGTGAACCATGTCACTACCGAGGAAGCACAACAGGCTAAGGACGTCGCAATTGGTATGTTCCTTGCCAACTCCAACCCAGCCATCATCTTATTTGATTCTGGAGCATCGCATTCCTTCATATCATCCAAATACGTTGCCAAACATCATCTACCCGTATCCCACTTAGAATGTGCTATGTTAGTTAATTCTCCCGGAGGAGAAATGAGGACTAATATAGTATGTCCTAAAGTAAGCCTTTTAAAATAAAGGGGGTAGACTTCCTTGCCAACCTTATTGTCTTGGACTCCCAAGGGATTGACATCATACTAGGAATGGATTGGCTAAGCAAGCACGACGGAGTAATCCAATGTGCTGAAAGGAGCGTGCAGTTGACAAACGAGCACGGTATTCGTGTCGAGTTTGAGTCAGCCCAGCAAACCACCGAAGGGGCAAATCTGAACCACGTTGAAGGAGTAGCATTGGACAGTATTCCGGTGGTTCGAGAGTTTTCGGACGTGTTCCCAGAAGAGCTTCCTGGTATGCCACCTGACCGGTACATTGAGTTTGCCATAGAGTTGGTACCCGGAACTGCACCCATAGCCAAGAGGCCCTATAGGATACCCGTCAACGAGTTAGCTGAACTCAAAAAGCAAATTCAAGAACAGTTGGAAAAGGGTTTTATCTGTCCAAGCTCGTCACCATGGGGAGCTCCGGTGCTCTTCGTAGACAAGAAGGATGGAACCCAAAGGATGTGCGTGGACTATATGTCTCTCAACGAGGTAACAATCAAGAACAAATACCCTCTGCCCGGTATAGAGGACCTGTTCGACCAAATGAAAGGAGCCCGAGTGTTCTCCAAGATTGATCTTCGGTCGGGATACTTCCAGCTGAAGATTAAGCCCTCTGATATAACTAAGACAGCCTTTCAGACACGGTATGGTTCGTATGATTATACCGTTATGTCTTTTGGATTGACGAATGCACCCGCATACTTCATGTACCTTATGAACAAGGTTTTCATGGAGTACTTGGACAAGTTCGTCGTGATTTTCATCGACGACATTATGGTGTATTCAAAAAGTGAGGAGGAGCATGAAGAACATCTGAGATTGACCTTGTAGAAGTTGCGTGAGAATCAATTGTATGCCAAGCTCAACAAGTGTCAATTTTGGTTAAAGGAATTATCTTTCCTAGGCCACATTATCTCCGAGGAAGGGGTATCGGTTGATCCTGGAAAGGTGAAAGATGTTCTGAAGTGGGACCAACCGAAGAGCGTGAGGGATATTCGGAGTTTCCTTGGGATGGCAAGATACTATCGACGCTTCATTAAATACTTCTATAAAATAGCAAAACCTATGACGGAGTTGCTAATGAAGGAAAGGTCTTTCAATGGACACCAGCCTGCCAAGAAAGTTTTGAGGAACTCAAGAAAAGGCTAACCACAGCACTGGTTCTGGTATTGCCAGACGTAAACAAGAGCTTTGACATATATTGTGACGCATCTAGACAGGGGCTCGGATGTGTGCTCATGCAGGAAGGACAAGTGGTAACCTATGCCTCACGGCAATTAAAGAAGCACGAGCTTAATTATCCTACGCATGACTTGGAGTTAGCAGCAGTAGGCATGCATTGAAGATTTGGAGACATTATATCCTTGGTCATCGATGTGAGATCTATACGGATCATAAAAGCCTTAAGTACATATTCACACAAACGGATTTGAATTTGAGGCAATGTCGATGGTTAGAACTCATCAAGGATTATGATGTTGGAATCAACTATCACCCCGGGAAGGCCAATGTAGTAGCTGATGCATTGAGCAGAAAGAGAGCATGTCACCAACTCACGATTTGGGAACTACCACCCGAACTACGTAAGGAGTTCGAACGGTTACACCTCGGATTCTTGAATAACATGGAAATAATAGAGATCCACTCCTCATTGGAGCAAGAAATAAGAGAGGGCCAAGCAACGGACGAGGAGATCAAGGAGATCAAGGAAAGAATCCGACAAGGAATAGAGAAGGATTTCAAGGAGGATGAAAAGGGTACGCTTTGGCTAGGAAAAAGGATTTGTGTGCCGAACATAAGACACCTCCGCGACATGATATTGAAGGAGGCACATGACTCACCCTATTCCATACATCCCGGAAGCACCAAAATGTACAAGGACTTGAAAACTTGTTATTGGTGGGATGGTATTAAGAGGGATATAGTCGAATACGTTGCCCTATGCGACACATGCCAACGGGTGAAGGCCGAACATCAAAAACCCGCTGGATTGTTGCAACCTTTGAAAATACCCGAATGGAAGTGGGAGGACATCAGTATGGATTTCATCGTCGGATTGCCACGTACTCAGTCGGGATACGACTCCATCTAGGTCATTGTGGACCGATTGACGAAAACCGCCCATTTCTCTCCCTGTAAAGACCAGTTACAACGTTGCACAATTGGCAGAGTTGTACATGGAACAAATCGTGTGCCGTCACGGAGTTCCGAAAACGATAGTCTCAGATCGAGGTTCTGAATTTACCTCTAGATTCTGGAGGAAGCTGCAGAAAGCCATGGGTACACGACTGGATTTTAGCTCCGCCTATCACCCACAAACAGATGGACAAACCGAAAGGACAAACCAAATTTTGGAGGACATGTTGAGAGCTTGCGCCTTGAAACGTGGGCGTAGTTGGGATAGGAGTTTACCGTATGCCGAAATCTCCTATAACAACAGCTATCAAGCTAGCTTGAAGATGTCGCCTTTTGAAACATTATTTGGTAGACGGTGTAGAACGCCACTGTTCTGGAATGAGACCGGAGAGAACCAGGTGTTTGGACCCGAAGTGCTACAAGAAGCCGAAAGGCAAGTCCCAATGGTACGGGGGAACTTAAAAGCCGCTCAGTCACGACAGAAAGGCTATGCGGACAATAGGCGTAGGAAGTTGACCTTCGAAGTAGGAGACTTCGTATATCTTAAGGTGTCCCCTATCCGAGGCCAACGACGTTTCAACGTCAAAGGCAAGCTAGCACCTCGCTACATCGGACCATTTAAGATTCTGGATAAGCGAGGAGAAGTAGCCTATCAACTAGAGCTCCCAACCCACCTCTCCGACGTACATGACGTGTTTCATGTATCCCAGCTCAAGAAGTGCTTTAGAGTACCAGAGGAACAAGTATCAATGGGAGAGCTTGAACTTCAAAAGGACCTGACTTATGCGGAACACCCTGTCCGAATCTTGGACGTAAAGGAAAGGGTCACCCGGAACAAGGTGATTCGATGGTGCAAGGTACAATGGAGCCACCACACCAAAGCTGAAGCCACATGGGAGCGTGAAGAGGATATCAAGGCATAATTTCCCTATCTACTTTCTACTAACAAATCTCGAGGGCGAAATTCAATTTAAGGGGGGTAGATTTGTGACACCCTCATCTCGGGTGTGAGCATATGTTCATGTTTTATGAAGAGGAAACACTTTAAGAAAAGTAGGGACAGAGAAAAATGTCAAAAGGATAGCCAATAAGAGCCGAATCCAGCTCTCACAAAGCGCCGAAGATAACTTACCGCGGCCGCTGGCCACGTGGCGTGTTCAGAGCTCATCCCTGCGAAGTGGGGAGAGGCCGCCGCCAAGCTGGCTACGTGGCAGGCTCGGGGCTCGTCTCCGCAAAGGGGAGAGGTCCGATCCTGTGGGACACGTGTTGCCCACGGAGCTAGCCTCTGCGGAAGAAGCAAAGGCATTTCCGCAGGACACGTGTCATCCTCAGAGCTAGTCCTTGCGGAAATCAGAGGACCAGTCGCGCGGAATACGTGTCGATCTCGGAGCCCACCTCCGAGGGGTCCGGTTCTATCGGACACGTGTCGCCACCGGAGCTTATCTCCGGGAGGTTTGTCGCTGCTGGACACGTGTCGACCTCGGGGCATGTCCCTGAAGAAAGAAGAGAGGAAGGACCGGTGCCAACACATGACGTGCGCGGAGCTCACCTCCAAAGGAGTGAGAGGTCTTGTTCGATTGACATGCGGCACAACCGGAGCTCGTCTCTGCGGAGAAGGAGATACCAGGCCCTAGAAGGACACATGGAGCCTCTGGAGCTCATCGCCGCGGAGGTAACAAGTTCTGGAGCGGCTGTTACGCGTAAGAATACCGGTACGTAAAGGAAACCGGCCTGAATTCCACAATGTTACCGCACCAAATCAACTAAAGATAAGATGATAGGATCCAACGACGATCTGAATAAGACTCTTATTCGGTATACAATCAGATTAGGACTCTTCTCTCCCCGATTATAAATAGAACCCAGAACCTCTAGCCGAAACCACAAACTTCTTTTCCAACTCCTGAGCCGACGACTTAGAGCCCTAGCCCCAACCCGCCGAGAAAGCCATCGACGGAGCGCGGCAAGGAAGATAGCCGGAGGAAAGCCAACGGTCTGAGGAGTACCTCGAAGACCGAGAGGAACGTAAGGTAGGCCCCAATACCACCTTACTATATCGTTGTGTTTCTTTGCATCTGTTCTTTGATTCCTTTCGAACAGAAGCCTTCTCGTGGATAGATCACTTGATGATCAGGTTGATCTAAAGACAAGATCATTGCCACATCCACCTTTGATCCGAACACCTCTGTCCATGCAAGCCATGCAAGAACACACCAATCTAATAAAAATCATAGGATAACCTTCATATGCATCATCGCATCTAGTTTAAGGTTTGTGCATGATATTGATTGTTGTGAATCTTGTATGCACGTGATCCTACCTAGCAGAACAAGCTCAGGGAGCTGTCTACGACGAACTACAGCAACAAGGTTTTGGGATTCAAGAACAACCGGAACCACAAGAACAAGGCAAGTGCTCCTTGACCATGTTGATCCTATGTTTTGGGTAAAACTATTTTGTTTTGCGAAAAGGTGTGTGTGCTGAGTCAAACGTGATGGGAAACCCTTTTATAGGAGTTTACTAGTTTTGGTTAAACCACCCTTGTCGCCTGGGAAGTTTATGAGTCGGGTATGGTTTTTGCTTTATGTTTCGCTGAGTCTATGGGAATTGGGAAGCGACATAGATGTGTCTAGCTAACTGCACTCGTAATGATAATGAGAAACTGATGTTAATAATGGACATGGATCAGAGGGAGATCTAGGCAAGCCTGGGTTTGTGAATGAGGTAGCATGAGATGGTGGTTTACTTGCCGTAGATCTAAGGATCGGTTCATGCATGCACATGCCAGGATAACAGTTCCACCACAAGGCCAAGTATGGGTGCGGCTTAGCTGAGTAATTAGGTAAGTTGCTAGAGTGTTATGGACCGTGGAAGGCGCGGGGAACGGGAGTCGAGTGAGGACTGCCCTGGGAACTGCATGGCACAAGAGGGGGCCCGTGGGTGGGAGAATTGGAGATTCTAGCCTGCCAGTGAAACCTTAGTGAGTCCATACATCTATTAACCCCTTTGTTAAGGCTATTTTGTGATCTCTTGACCATACACCAACGGTTGTGTACTGGTATAATGGAGGTTCTGCAGTCGCCGACAGGTGACGAAATCACAAACTTGTGGGTAAAGAGGTGCAAACTCTGCAGAGTCTAAAACTATCATGATAGCTGAGCTTACGGTCACGAGCGCCTGGCTAAACTGCCATGATTAGTTGGGATGGTTAATGGGATGGTTATTGGGAAGGTTATTGATTTGGTTATAGTTTGGTTGTTGGGACTGTTGAGTCTGGGTGATGAGATGGTTGCATGACTGTTGAGTCATGGCAACGAGTTTGGTCTCGGTGTGAGAAGTTGATTTGAGATGGTAGCGAATACAGGGAGGTATTCGTGAGATGGTAGCGAATACGAGGAGGTATTCGTGAGTAAGAATGAGGTTGGTTAATGTTCGGGTGGAACATGGAAAGCGATGGAGGTATGTTGGTAATTTAATACATGCTGGAATTACATTCATCTAAAGCTAAGTTGCTGTTTTATCATGATTTTATAAATTTGCTTTTCTGCAAATGAGCCTTTGTATAACTACCTCGTTTATGAGCTGCATATCATGTGTTTTCCCGCACTTGTTTAGTACATCATTGTACTCAAACTTGCATTATTACTTCATCATCAGCAGCAGGAGAAGCCTACTATGAAGATCAAGTGGAGCATTATGGCGTGTGATCTGTTCTCAACCTTGCCTGTGGAAAGGAGTAGAGATGGAGCCACTACTGCTTAGTTTTGCTTCTGCATTAGTTTTTTTTGCTTCCGCATTAGAATAAAGACTTCCTCTGCATAGAAATAAAGACTTCCGCTGTGAGCATGAGTCCAAGACTCATGAGGTATTGTAATAAACTCTGTTATTCGTGGTAATATATAATCTGAATTCAGTTTGTGGAACGTATGTGTATGTGTGATGAACATCCTGGGCACACATATGCATTAGTTCTTGGTTCCATGGTTTTCCACAGAACTGAGGGCTTCACGGTGCGTCCCGCCGGTACAGCACTCGCGTAGCCGTACTCTCCTTTGAGGTTGTGATGCCTCTCGTGACGTCGCTCGATGGTGACGCGCCCATATTCACTTGCATGGCGACGGTTGAGCTCAACCCTCAGGTCAGCCATGGCCGTCGCGCGTGTGGCAGCTGTCCCGCGGCCCATTGTCGGTGTACGCCACTAGGCCTACGAGGGCTCATCCTGTTGCCTTTTGTAAGCGGGTGTGTTCATGGCAGCGGCGACGAGGTGGTCGACATCGTGTCGCCGTTGCTCTGCCGCCTCGGGGGTGGCGCCCTTGCCTGGAGGGTTGTGGAGAAGTGCTCGCGCTGCTGCCAGCACATTTTTCGGGCCTGGATGTGGCAGCACTATCGCCAACGTCAGGCTAGAGGGCCGCCGTGAGGTAGCGGCTGCTGGCACGTGGGTATTGAAGGCACGCCGACCGTCCGTTCGCTGGCCCGGCCAGACCTAGTCTTGCCTCTGATCATGGAAGTTGGCCAGGTGCTTGTAACCATAAGCATGGTAATCATGATAGTTTTATACTCTGTAGAGGTGGCACCACTTTACCCACAAGTTTGTGATTTAGTCACCCGTCGGTGACTAGAGAGAACCTCCATTATACCAGTACACAACCATCGGTTTATGGCCAAGAGATCATAAAATAGCCTTTACAAAGGGGGCTACTAGGATGTACGGACCCATTGACGTTTCACCGGCATGCTCAAATCTCCATTCTCCCACACACGGGCCCCCTCTTGTGCCATGCAGTTCCCAGGGCAGTCCTCCTCGACTCCCATTCCCCGCGCCATCCAATGGTCCATAACAAGCTAGCAACAAACCTTATCAGTCAGCTAAGCCGCACCCATATTTGGGCTTGTGGTGGCACTGTTTTCCTGGCATGTGCTCGCATGAACCGATCCATAGATCTACGGCAAGAGAACCACCATATCATCAGCGACATCCACGAACAAATATCGCCTAGATCTCCTCGAGTTCATGCTTATTAATATCATCAAGTTCTCATCATATTTAATCTCATGAGTGCAGTAGCTAAACATATTTTATTTCAGCTTCCCGTATCCAGTAAATTGAGCGAAGCAAAAGGAAAAATGACTATACCCCACTCTTCAACTTTCCTGGCAACAAGAGTGGTTAACAAAACTAGTAAACTCCTATAAAAGGGTGTCCCATCAAGTTGACACAAGCATACAAGTTTTCGCAAACAAAACAGTTTCAAAAACATGGGATCGATGTGGTCAAGGGGCACTTGCCTTGCTCCCGCGGTTCGTGTTGCTCAAGCGTCTTGAAGTCTTGGTGCTGTAGCTCCTCGTAGATGGCCTCTTGAGCATGTCCTTCTACTCACGACCACGCACGTACAAAATTTACAGCAATCAATTATCATGCACAAACTTTACTCAAGATGCAATGAGGTGGATGAATGCAATTCCTATGGTGCAGTTTATAAAAATCAGTTTGTACGTGTTCTTGCATGTTTTAGTAGGCTTCCATGGGGTTTTATGATGAGCAAGGCTGCTGGGATCAAGTGTGGGCGTGGTGATGATCTTGACACACTTTATAGATATATTCCACCATTGAAAATCGACCAAAACATGGTATGTTCACACGCAGAATTTCCTGCTCGCAAGGAAACGGGTGCGTAGAAACAGCGGTGACGTTGTTAGAGGGGTAACGGAAACCTACCTCACTTGTTCCTCCTCTTTTCCTGACGGCAGAACCTCCTTCCTTGCAATGGCAGCAGCGGAAGATTTTCTATGGAGAATTACGAGGCTGCGGCTAGGGCAGAACGTCAGGGGCTTCGTCTCCGATGACGGCGAGGCGTGACGGAGCTCGACAGCGGCCAAACACCATCTAGGGGGTGGCGACTTTGCTGGCAGCAATGGAGAGTGGAGGCCAAAAATAGGGGTGGGGGTGGCGGCTAGGGGGGGTTTATTTATAAGAGGGAAAAAGAGCTAGCGTGGCTAGGATTTTAGCAACCCAATTATCCAAAGGCTGAGATTTAATTCTAAAAGAGGTGGGAGCTATGGGCTGAAATTTTATTATTTATTTTCCACCAATGGCTAAGATTAGTTGAGAAATAAAAGACCACAAAAATCCACAAAGGGGGGCGGCTAGGGTTTCCCCCTCTTAATGGGCTGCGGCTAAGGGATGGGGCCCATTAGGGTTCCCCCCTAAGTGGTGCTGCCAAATTGGGGGAAATTTTCCCCCAAATGTGGGGAAAATCCCCCTAGGGGAATTTTGTGAAATTTGGGGAAAATTGGGAAAAATTTGGGAAATTAGGGGAGAGGGAAATTTGGGGAAAATTGGAGAATTTTGGAGAAAAAATGGGGTGGCTCAATTTGGCTATTTTATTTATTTTTCTTTTTTATTTTTATTTATTTTCCTTTTCTATTTATTTTCATTATTTTCCATTTCTATTTCCTTTTATTATTTTATTTGCTTCTATATTCCTCTCTTTATTTCTTTTTTTAAGTGCTTCTCTACATGAAAAATGTATGCAATGTCTGGTAGTAATTTTAAGGGTGTTACAAACCTACCCCCCTTAAAATGAATCTCGCCCTCGAGATTTGATAGAGTGGAGAAAAGATGAGGGAATTCTGCCTTGAGATCTTCCTCACGTTCCCATGTAGTTTCGACTTCCGTGTGATGGCTCCATTGTACCTTGCACCAACGGATTACTTTGTTCCCCGTGACCCTTTACGTCCAAGATTTTGAAGGGGTTTTCCGCGTAGGCCAGATCCTCCTGAAATTCTAGCTCATCCATCGGTACTTGTTCTTCTGATACTCTTAGGCACTTCTTGAGCTGGGATACGTGAAATACATAGTGCACGTCGGAGAGGTGCGTTGGCAGCTCTAGTTGATATCTATCTCTCCTCGCTAGCTCAGAATCTTGAATGGCCCGATGTAGCGAGGTGCTAACTTGCCTTTGACGTTGAACCGTCGTTGGCCTCGGATAGGCGACACCTTAAGATACAAAGTCTCCAATTTCAAATG
This sequence comes from Neostapfia colusana, assembly GCA_030760725.1. Taxonomy (NCBI): domain Eukaryota; kingdom Viridiplantae; phylum Streptophyta; class Magnoliopsida; order Poales; family Poaceae; genus Neostapfia; species Neostapfia colusana. The sequence continues at coordinate 37,278,608 of JASWHV010000013.1, read as the reverse complement.
TCAAACTCCTTCACCTATTGTCCACATAGCCTTTTTGTCGTAACTGGGCGGCCTTCAAGTTTTCACGTATCGTTTGGACTTGCTTTTCGGCGTCTTGCAGCACCTTGGGTCCAAATACTTGACTTTCTCTGGTCTCATTCCAGAATAGCGGTGTTCTACACCGTCTACCATACAATGCTTTGAAAGGTGACATCTTCAAGCTGGCTTGGTAACTGTTGTTGTATGAGAATTAAGAATACGGCAAGCTCTTATCCCATCTACATCCATGTTTCGGGGCACAAGCTCTCAACATGCCTCCCAAAATCTGATTTGTCCTCTCAGTTTGCCCATCGGTTTGCGGGTGATATGCGGAGCTGAAATTCAACCGTGTACCCATGGCTTCATGCAGCTTCTTCTAGAACCTAGAGGTAAATTGAGAACCTCGATCTGAAACTATCCTCCTCGGAACTCCATGACGACACATGATTTGTTCCATATACAGCTCGACTAATTGTGCCACGGTGTACTTGGTTCTAACATCAATGAAGTCGGTTGTTTTCGTCAATCGGTCCACGATAACCCAAATGGAGTCGTAGCCCGACTGAGTTCGTGGCAATCCACTATGAAATCGATACTGTTGTCTTCCCACTTCCACTCAGGTACTTTCAGTGGCTGCAATAATCCAGCGGGTCTTTGGTGTTCAGCCTTCATTCGTTGGCACGTGTTGCATAAGGCAACATATTCAACAATATCTCTTTTCATACCATCCTACCAATAGCAAGTTTTCAGGTCCTTGTACGTCTTTGTACAGCCGGGGTGTATGGAATAAGGTGAGTCATGTGCTTCCTTTAGTATCGTGTCACGGATGTGCTTCACGTTAGGCACAGAAATCCTTTTCCCTAACCAAAGCATGCCATTCTCATCTTCCTTGAAATCCTTTTCTATCCCTTGTCAAATTCTTTCCTTGATATCCTTGATTTACTCATCCGTTGCTTGGCTATCTCATATCTCTTGTTCCAGCGTAGAGTTCAGTTCTACCACCTCCATCTCGTTCAAGAACCCGAGATGTAACCGTTCAAACTCCTTACGCAGCTCGGGTGGTAGCTCCCGAACCGTGAGATGGAGACATGCTCCTTTTCGGCTCAACACATCAGCTACTACATTGGCCTTTCCGGGGTGATAGTTGATTCCAACATCGTAATCCTTGATGAGTTCCAACCATCGACATTGCATCAAATTCAGATCTGTTTGCATGAATATATACTTGAGGCTTTTGTGATCCGTATAGATCTCACATCGGTGACCAAGGATGTAATGCCTCCAAATCTTCAAGGCATGTACAATGGCTGCAAGTTACAGGTCATGTGTGGGGTAATTCAGCTCATGTTTCTTTAATTGCCTCGATGCATAGGCTACCACTTGTCCTCCTTGCATAAGCACACATCCAAGCCCTTGTCTTGATGCGTCCCAATATATATCAAAACTCTTGCTCACATCTGGCAATATCAAAACTGACACTGTTGTTAATCTCTTCTTTAGCTCCTCAAATCGATCTTGACACGCTTGTGTCCACTGAAATGCTTTCCCTTTCATCAGCAATTCAGGCATAGGTTTCGCTATTTTGGAGAAATCCTTGATGAACCGGCGCTAGTATCCAGCCATCCCAAAAAAACTCCGAATGTACCCCACATTCTGCGGTTGGTTCTACTTCAAAACATCCCTCACTTTCCCGGGATCATGCGATACTCCTCCTTTGGAGATAATGTGGCCTAAGAACGATATATCCTTTAGCCAAAATTGACACTTGCTGAACTTAGCATACAATTGATGCTCTTAAAGTTTCTGCAACGTCAATCTCAAGTGTTCTTCATGTTCTTTCCTTGCTTTTTGAATACACCATGATATCGTCGATGAAAACCACGATGAACTTGTCCAAGTACTCCATGAAGACCTTATTCATGAGGTACATAAAGTATGTGAGTACATTCGTCAACCCAAAAAACATAACGGTATATTCATATGAACCATACCGTGTTCGAAATGCAGTTTTAGGTATGTCAGAGGGCTTAATCTTCAGCTGGAAGTATCCCAACCGAAGATCAATCTTAGAGAGAATTTGGGCACCTTTAATTTGATCGAATAAGTCCTCTATACGGGGCAGCAGGTACTTATTCTTGATTGTCACTTTGTTGAGAGATCTATAGTCCACGTACATCCTTTGGGTTCCATCCTTCTTGTCTACGAAGAGCACGGGGGTTCCCCAAGGTGACGAGCTTGGGCGTATAAAACCCTTATCTAGCTGCTCCTGAATTTGCTTCTTGAGCTCCACTAATTCATTGGCAGGCATCCTATATGGCCTCTTAGCTATAGGTGCAGTTCCGTGTACTAAATCAATGGAAAATTCAATGTCCCGGTCAGGTAGCATACCTGGAAGTTCTTCCGGGAACACATCTGGATATTCTCTAACCAGTAAAATGCTTTCCAATGTCACTTCTTCGATGTGGTTCAGAACTGCCTTCTCAGTTGCAGGTTGGGCTGCCTCAAACTTAATACGAGTACCGTGCCCACTCGTCAACTGCATGATCCTTTGAGCGCATTGAATCACTCTGTTGTAATTACTTAACCAGTCCATTCCAAGTATTATGTCAATCCCTTGGGAATCCAAGATAATAAGGTTGGCAATAAAGTCTACCCCCCTTATTTTAATGCTTAATCTCGGAACAAAATTCAGAATTGAAGGAAGTGATTTCCCAACTATATGCATCAAAGTGTATGAACTAAGCAACTTCTTTTATTAATTTCAGCCTATATGAGGATGTGAACATGTGCCGAAGCATCTCACATCTCTCTACTATGTGTGGATATAGACATTCGCTGAAGCGTCCCACAACTCACACCAAGAACACAAACACAAGCAACCATCACAAAAGTTCAGCACATCACTCTTATTCAAGCTACTACGATCTAAGCGTTCTTATTACAACTTTATTCAATGGGGAACCTAAACTTAATCGTGAGAACCGGTGCTGTTCTCGTCGTGTGATGGGGGTGGTCCATACATGGGTGCACGTCATGGTGAGTCAGCAGTCCATGTAGAGATAGATTACGCTGGTGCTCCATTTGCTCCTGTGTTGGCACGAGTCTCCTCTTGTTTTTCAAGCAAGTACAGCTTCTTGCAGAGGTAACGGATCTCTTCTTGTGCGCTTGCATAGCGCTTTCCTAACTCCACGAGCAACCTCTGAGACTTATCAGCATCTTGTGGATTGGAAAGAGCTCTTCCATGGAGTCCAATGATCTCCCTTGTACCACTCTTCTGATACGAGTGCAGCTAAAAGGTAGTCTTCTCAAGCTGCTCACGGAAAGCGTAGCACAGTCCGGTGAGTGCATCCCATGCATCATCATCAATAACTTCTGCCCTTGTAGCTCTCCTTGTGGGCATGAAGTGCCGAGTAACAACCCTACCGTTAGATAGGATGGTTACTTCAGCCTTCCACTCTTCATGTCCGAGACAAGGGACTTTCTTGAGGAGATACTCCGGGTATAGGCTGCAGCAATCCAGGAACTCTTTAAGCTCCTTGGATATGTGTCCTCCCTCCATCCCGTCGGACTGGAATTCTTGAACTGAACGGTTGGCCCGTTCATCACCTCAATTCTCGGTCTCAGCAGGGGGTGGCTCCTCTTCGGATCCATCTCCTTCTAACATAGCTTCATGAGGCTCCGCTGGGTGTAAGCCCGCGTGAAACATCTCCTGAGGTGCGTACCAATGCTGTTCTTGTGGATCATCTTCCATGTCTCTTCGATTGGTCCTCATGCATAGAGCTATTGACTTCATCTTCATCATGAGGTTCCATCTTCACCTCCTCCCAATATGGTCCATCGGACACCTCAATGGGGTTAAGTGCACTCCCAAGTGGTGGTGGACGAGTCCTTATGTGTGATGTGCTCCTAGTCACCGGAATCTATAAATAAGACATGATAAACTTTAGAGAAAGAGAAAGTAACTCCAAAACTTCAGAAGCTATGAAGCAAGAAAACAAAAGTGTTGCTGTCCAAAAGAAGAGAAAAATGGGGGGGGGGCTGAAAATAGCACTTTACGGTGGCTGAATTGACAATTAAAGTGCAGCAGCAAGCAATTTTCGAAAATAGCAGTTTAGAGGAGTGCTCCTATGTGTTTTAGAGTGTCCATTCTACCTAGGCATGCGTCCTACGGTCAACGTGGCTTTGGTACCAATTTGTGACACCCGGTTCTGAAAGTGAACCAAGTGAATGCATATGTGTGCCCAGGATGTTCATCACACATACACATGTATTCCACAAACCGAAATTAAGAATATAACCATGTACGAATAATATTTAAGTACTTTATTACATTGACTCAATGTCTCACTCATGAATATCTAACTTATTCTTGCAGCGGAAGATTTTAAACGACAGCGGAAAATGACTAAAACAGCAGGCTCCAACTTCAACTCCACAGGCATGTTGACGTTAGTGCGCACTCCTAGTACTAAACTTGTTCCTCGAAGTACTCTTGTCTTGTTTCTGGTGTATATGTGGGAATGCAAGGGTGAGTACATGTCGTACTCAGCAACCGTGGGAAAAGTATGACATGTAGCTTATAACAAGGTATGGAGATAAAGAGGTTATTGCAACAAGCAAATTTTATTTCACAAACATTGTAAAAATAGCGACTATCTCTAGGTGAGTTAAATCCCATCATAACCAAGTAATTCATCAACGTTCCGTCATCATAATTTACCATTTATCAAGGCTCAACCAGCCAATAATCTTTCTCAAGTTCATCTCATACTCATAAATATTCATAACAATATCATTTTCACATAACCGAAACCAAACTCATTGTCATGACCAATAACAGTCCCAAAACCAATACCAATGACCATACCCAAATAACCATCCCATGTTTTGCCTCTAATCATGGAAGTTGGCCAGGTGCTTGTAACCGAAAGCATGGGTATCATGATAGTTTTACACTCTACAGAGGTGGCACCACTTTACCCACAAGTTTGTGATTTCGTCACCCGTCGGTGACTAGAGAGAACCTCCATTATACCAGTACACAACCATCGGTGTATGGCCAAGAGATCACAAAATAGCCTTTACAAAGGGGCAACTAGGATGTATGGACCCACTGAGGTTTCACCAGCAGGCTCGAATCTCCATTCTTCCACCCATGGGCCCCCTCTTGTGCCATGCAGTTCCCAGGGCAGTCCTCCTCGACTCCCATTCCCCGCGCCATCCAATGGTCCATAACAAGCTAGCAACAAACGTAATTAGTCAGCTAAGCCGCACCCATATTTGGCCTTGTGGTGGCCTTGTTTTCTTGGCATGTCCTCACATGAACCGGTCCTTAGATCTACGGCAAGCAAACCACCATATCATTCATCGACATCCACGAACCAAGCTCGCCTAGATCTCCCCGATTCCATGCTTATTAACATTATCGAGTTCTCATCATCTTTAATCTCATGAGTGCAGTAGCTAAACATGTTTTATTTCAGCTTCCCCTATCCTGTAAATTGAGCGAAGCAAAAGGAAAAACAACCATACCCGACTCTTCAATTTTCCCGGCAACAAGGATGGTTAACAAAACTAGTAAACTCCTATAAAAGGGTGTCCCATCAGGTTGACGCAAGCATATAAGTTTTCGCAAACAAAACAGTTTCAAAAACATGAGATCAATATGGTCAAGTTGCACTTGCCTTGCTCCTGCGGTTCATGTTGCTCAAGCATCTCAAAGTCTTGGTGCTGTAGCTCCTCTTCTTTTTAAATGGTTCTCTACATGAAAATTATATGCAATGCATGGTAGTAATTTTGAGGGTGTTACAACAAGATCTAGAGTTTTTACATCCCTGAGTAGAGTTGTTGGCGGGGGAGTTAAGACCCGCAGCTTGGCGCGCTGAGCACCTCTGACCACGCCGCATGTGATGATGAAGATGTTGTCTTGTCAATGCGTCTTTTTGCTCTGCAGGGCGGCACTGTGCAGTTGTGGCACCTTGCAGCCCTATCTTGTCACCGTAATGGCGAACGGGCGGAGGACGGAGGTGTGCACCGTGCGCCATGCATCTGGGGAAGGCGCGAGCCTTGAATGCATGTCTTGACAGCGCACTTCCTTCTTGACTCCGTCGACCCATGGCCCACGATTGATCATGGGATGCGTGGCAGCTCCGGAGCCCTCCTCAGCAGGGAGGAGGCTCAGAGCCCGGGTAGACGTGGCAGCTCCAGACCTCACCTCAGCGGGGAGGCTTGGTCCGGAGCCAAGGGTACGTGTCGGCTCCGGAGCCCTCCTGAGCAGGGAGGAGGTTCAGAGCCCAGATACATGTGGCAGCTCGGGACCTCACCTCAGTGGGGAGGCTTGGTCTGGAGTCAAGGGCACGTGTCGGCTCTGGAGCCATCCTCAGAAGGGAGGAGGTTCAGAGCCCAGATACAAGTGGCAGCTCCAGAACTCACCTCAGTGGGAGGCTTGTCGAGAACCCGATGGTCCTGACATTCCAGGATCTCGCTGAGGGGTGCTGCGATGGACAGCACCGGATAAAACACAGAGAAAGGTGATAAGTGGAAGCTAAATTTTATTACATAAACTTTTTATCCACATATTTACAGCAAAATAATGTTGTAGCCTACATTCTCGGGCGTAGACTAAGCAAAAGGTTTCACGTTCATCCTGTGAACGTGATCCCACTAGCTACACACACCACACTAACACGGCGGCATGCATGGCTCCCATTCAACGGTGGTTCCCTCTGGGGGATTCGTCTCCTCCTCGGGAGCCTCCTCCTCATAAGACCCTGCAAACGCTTCAACAAACAAGCAGTGAGCACGATGGCTCAACAAGACTAACCCGTCTCACCTAAACATGTAACTCTACATGCTGGGTTTACAGTGTATAATAGGAAAGTATTTTGCATTAAGACTCGCCTAATTAGTTGGCTCTTACTTTCAAGTTTTAGCCTCAAGTTAGTGGAAAACCTCGTGCTAAGCCTTTTTTATAGGAAGTCCGCAATGAAACAAGAAACACATTCCTCTTATGTGACTTGCCTAAGGTTGAAAAGAACTTTGATTTGCTCTAAACTAAAGCATTTCATTAACAAACAACATAAGACTTTCAAACATCAATTTTTAATCATGACATCTATCGTATTCTTTCTATGTCACGGTACAGTGAACAAGTGGTACTCACTGACCGTGAGAAATGACGATTATAATCGATTTACACCTGCAGCGTTACCCGAATAACCCGTCACGTATGCTCATACTCGATGTTGCCTACAGCAACCATCGCGGACGTCGTATGCAACCACCTTTCATTCGTTAGCCAAGTGTTGAACCGGTCCCATCATCCCGAGCAGGATGTATCTATGTGGAGCATCCTCAGTGCCTGCTAGCCGACTTACACCTCGCTGCTATCAACCTACCCTCTGGACGACAAGCAATGCCTCAACATATCGCTACTTGAGTTACATCTGTTTCCCGGTTCCCAGATAGCCCGTAGGTATTCTGTACAGTTCTATCTTGTTCAACAGGCCCGCACACGGCTCGGTCCTCAATCGACACAAGCAGAGCTATGGCACCCAGGCCACAAAGTCCTGCTGCCCTTAATATCCGCTCAGTCTCATTTTCATGCCACGTGATTCATTGTCTATTTCTCTAACCGAATAGTGTGCCTCTAAGTCTATTGTCGCGAGTGGTTCCAACTACTCGACTTGTACTGAATCCTATACTTCTTGAGCATTGCAGTAGCTAATTGAGATTCAAATCTTAGACCCAATCCCCTGGTTCTCTTGGCTATGCAACTGGGTTTCAAATCAAGACTCTAATGCACATAGTATGAATTTCATAATGTAAGTGATCAAAACATAATACTTTATAAACAGATTAATGAAAACCAGAGCTTGCCTTGCTGCTGGTCGTCGATTAAACTTTCTTCCGGTGGGATACAATCCAGTATCTCCAGCTCCTCCTCGACCTTAACAACTACATGTAAGTGAAAATACAAATGCATGTCAAATTCAAATTCAATGTGTTGAAGTGAAGAGGGAAAGACAATATCTCTAGCTAGACAACCCCTTTGACTCTGAAATTTTTACTGTGGCTTTGTTACAACCTAAACAGGGACTTGGCCAAATTCCATTTGCAGCAAAGCTCAATTGAGCCCTGCACAAATAAATGTGTCTTTGGCCATAATTAGAGCTTCTAAGGATTTCTAGGGTTTTCATGGAGCAATCCATTACTTTTTGGAACCTAGGTTTAATATGGTTCTAATGGAATTGGTATCATCTAATTTGGAGAATCCTAGAAAAAGATATGGGCTAATGAAGTTTAGATAAATTCTGAAAAATGTTTATGGACATTTTTCTTTTCCTCTGGGACAGTTCACTTAATCACACCATTATGTGAAATAAATTAGCTCGGATGGATCTGACATTTTTCATGTGACTCGAGTATATTACAATGAACATCCTGGCAAAATTTAAGAATTTTCCATAAAGGAAATCTCCAGTTAAAATTCCCAACTGTTTAAATTTTGGAGAATTAATTCTGGAGAAATAATGGATTTCATGCAGTGAAACTTGTTTTTCTGGAAAGTACTCACAGAGCTGAATCCAACAAAATTTGGTTCACTCAATTTGGACAATCCTAGCCAAAGTTATGGGCTTCTAATGTTTTGGAGGGAAAACTGAAAAATCAACTCGAATTGTTTGAACTACTGACACCTGGGGCCCACAGAACAGTGTCATGTTCAATCTCCCCAGCGCCCGAGCGTGCGACGAACAGAGGCAGTGGCTCAATCTGTTATCGGCCTACACCGGATGATTTCTCAAACAACTTCCTCCTACACCTTCAACAGACCGTGCGTGGTACACACGCCGGACAACCCCGTGCACCAAGGCACCACCAGCAACCTCATCGGCGACGGCGGCGGCGGAATTCGGTTCAGGTCCTATGGTGATAATACATCTCAGCTGCGAACACAACCAACTAAAGGGTCGTACAGCACCGCTGTGACACGAGGAAGCTAACCCTGCCCTCCTCTTGGACGGAGACCGCAGGGAAGGTAGACCTCACCGGCGATCCGAAGCATTTTCACCGGCGGAGGGAAAAACATGGCGCTTAGCTCACAGGATGGATCATCCTTTCTAAGGTTTGGCCTAATTGATCATGAAGTGCTACTCTAGCTCTAGCTAAACCACAAATTCCGGTGATCAAGTGATCGAGGCAAATTTCAGGTTTCGGGGTTCTCTGTTCTACACGGTAGCCGAGAGCAAAAATGAAATTCTGACTCACCGGCATTGAACTAGCTTGACCGGGTCAAGGAGAAGAAACTAGGGTTGGTGGCTAGCCTCTGTGATCGGTTGTTCGAGCTTGAACAAGCGTGGTTCGTCCGGACGATGCATACTCTCGCCGGTGACTTCACTCGGGGTCGAGGAAGAAGACAGTGGTAGCACGCTCAGAAGAACCCGATCACGAGCTGGAACCAGTGCGAGGACGCCGAGGGGTGGTCGGTGGAACTTATTTGTGGCCTCAGCTCGGTGTGCAAGACTCTGGTTCAGCCGGTCAACGATGGAGCAGAGAGCTCGGGTGTGCGGTGAGGTGTAGCGCGGTTTCTATGCGAGAGGGCGACTGTGCTCGGGCAAAATGGTCTTGTGGCCGTCCAGGAGTGAGGATAAGAAGGCTGGGACACTCCTCGGTGGCCAAAGGAGGCAGGAAGCTGCTGGCCAACGTTCCCTCGCCGTGGCGCTCGCGCACACGCGCGCAAGAAACCGAGCAGCACTCGGTGGAGTCGGTTTGAGTCTCTGTCTCACTGACTTGTCGGTCCCATTTCCAATTTTTGTCCCACAAAATTGAATTTTCCTACTGCTCTAAATATCGTGACCACACCGTCCTTGGTAATTTGATCGAACCACATTTTTGGCCCTTTGAATTTGAACCATTCAAAATATGAAATGGTTTGGATGAATTTGCAGCACATGTGAAGCTGAAATTCAAATTTGGTTTGAATTTTCTCAAAATAGCTCATGTCAAGATCCACTCCAAATGGAATGAAAATTAGTGGCTGAGCTCATAAAAATGTGCTGAGTGTGAATATGAATCCCTCTTTTGCATTCATATGATGAAAGGAGTTTGAATTTGAATTTAAGTTCAAACTAGCTTTTTAATGATTGTATCCAAAAGTACCTCAAAGTGGTTTGGATTTGTTTGAAAATTGGCATGAGCATTCCTAACGAAGTTTAGGAGTTAATAGCATGCTCAGCCCCTATATGGTGCATTTTGGAAATACCACTTTTGGATTATGTGGGTTCATCTTCTAATCACTCTATTGATGGTGGATACTTGCTCTTCAAATGTGTTCGTATGTTTACCACAAATGAGGTGAGATGTGTGGGTTAATGAACACTTTTAGCAAGTGAAAAACTTGGGCTCTTACATTCCTCCCTCTTAAAGGAATCTCGTCCCGAGATTATAAGGTGAAAATGAGAGAGAGGATGGTGGAAAATTACCGGATATGCGACGCTAAAATTCCGGATAATTTACACGAAGAAACTCCTCGCTTTCCCATGTCGCTTCATCCGTGGAGTAATTACTCAAAAATATCTTTTAGAACCATAACGTATGGTTGCGTGTGGTTCGGACCTTCTCATTGATTATCTGAACCGGTTCCTCCTGATACATGAGATCCGGTTTCAGTTCCTCGATGTTGCCCAGCTGAACGGTGGTTGAAAACTTGAGGCATTTCCTCAGATGAGAGATGTGGAAGATGTCGTGCACACCGGAGAGTGTCGCTAGTAATTCCATCCGGTATGCAAGGATCCACACCTTTCTAGAATCCTGAATGGACTGATGAATCGGGGTGCCAATTTTCCTCTGACCCCGAATATGTTCACACCGTTCATCGGAGACATACATAAATAAACGTGATCCCCGACCTTAAATTGTAGAGGGTGTCTTCTGTGGTCCACATATTGCTTTTGTCAGGATTGAGCGGCCTTCAAGTTTGACTGAATAGTACAAACTTTCTCTTCCGCATTGTTGACAAGATCAACCCCAAAGGTGACTCTTTCAGCGGTGTGCGGCATTTTCTCCCGTATAGCACCTCGAAGAGCGCCATTTTGATACTGGCCTGGTAACCATTATTATACAAGAACTCGGCTAACAGTAAGTGATCATCCCAATTCTTACCATGGTTTATAGCACAAGCTTGTAACATATCATCCAAGATTTGGTTTACCCGCTCGGTTTGCCCATCTGTTTGCGGGTGGGACGCCGAACTACGGATCAGTTTCATACCCAAAGCAGCATGTACCTGCTCCCAAAAACGAGGCACAAATAAGGTGCCCCGGTCTCGATATTAGTGTGGGTACGCCATGTAAATAGAAAATTCGTGAGATGTACAATTCAGCATACTTCTTGGCGTTGTAATTTGTGTTGACAGGGATAAGATGCTCAGATTTCGTGAGCCAGTCAACGATCACCCACACTGAATCATGTTTCTGAAATGTGGTGGGTAAACCGACGATGAAATCCATGCTCACGTCCTCCCACTTCCAGGCAGGAATGCCTAAGGGTTGCAATATCACGGTTTCTTCATGTGATAATCTTTTACCCTCCGGCATGTATCACACTTGGACACATACTTAGCGATCTCCCGCCTCATCCGTGTCCACCAAAATTTCACCTTGAGTTCCTGATACATCTTGTTACTGCTGGGATGAATAGAAAACTTTGACAAGTGAGCCTCGTCAAAAAATTTCTTCCTCAATTCTGGGTTACGGGGTACGATTATCCTGTTTTTGAACCACAGGACGTCGTCTCCGTCCTTCCAGAAACATTTCAACTCCCCACTGTCTACACGTTTCCACAAGTGCGACATTCCCTTGTCATGTTTCTGGGCTGCCGCTATCTCTTCACGGATGGTGGGAGCGAGAGCTAGGTTGTAGAGAGCTCCATGGGGAACCACATACAAGGATGGTTCACTCTCTTCCAACAGGGTGATGGTCAGATTATGAACCTGTGACTTGTGACTCAGCGCAACTGCCACCATGTTTGCTTTGCCGGGATGATAGTGGATCTCTATTTCGTAATCCTTTATCAACTCCAACCATCTTCTTTGCCTCATGTTTAATTCCTTCTGAGTGAAAATATATTTGAGGCTCTTGTGGCCAGTATATAGATGTACGAGGTTACCGAGTAGGTATTGCCTCCACACCTTGAGTGCGAGTATCACGGCAGCGAGTTCTAAGTCATGAATTGGATAATTTTGCTCATGATTCCGGAGCTGCCGTGATCCATAAGCGACCACTCTTTGTTCTTGTAACAGCACACATCCGAGCCCAATGCCGGATGCATCGCAATACACATCGAACGATTTTGTTGTGTCTGGCTGTGCAAAAACCAGTGTTGATGTTAAGTGCTTCACCAAAGGCTTGAATGCCGCTTCACATGCTGGGCTCCAGATATATTTGGAAGCCTTCTTCAGCAGTTCGGTCATAGGCTTTGCTATCCTCGAGAAGTTCGGAATGAACCTCCGATAAAATCCCACGAGTCTGAGGAAACTCCGTACCTCGTGGATAGACCTTGGGGACTTCGAATTCAGCACTTGAGTAATCTTGCTCGGGCCTACAGTGATGCCCTCCGCTGAGATAATATGCCCGAGGAAGGGTACTTGCGATATCCAGAATTTGCACTTGCTGAATTTAGCGTACAACTTGTGATCTCGCAGCCATTGCAGGACTACAAGCAGATGGTTCGCGTGTTCTTCCTCCGTCTTGGAATATACAAATATGTCATTGATGAAGACCACGACAAACTTATCCAGCTCCGGCATAAATACCGAATTCATCAAGTACATGAAATGAGCTGGAGCGTTGGTGAGGCCAAAGGACATGACAAGGTACTAATAGAGCCCCTACCTCGTCGAGAAAGCAGTCTTCGGAATATCCTCAGCCCGTATCTTTATCCGATGGTACCCTGATCTTCAATCCATCTTGGAAAAGATCTTTGCTTCGACCAACTGATCAAACAACATGTTGATCCGTGGCAATGGGTATTTGTTCTTAATCGTAATGGCGTTTAGTGGACAATAGTCCACACAAAGCCGCAACGTTTTGTCTATCTTGACAAATAATGTTGAACAGCCCTATGGCGAGGAGCTCGGCCTAATAAACCCCTTGTCCAGCAGATCCATCAATTGTGTTTTCAATTCCGCCAATTCCTTTGGCGCATTCTTGTATGGCCTTTGAGATATTGGCATTGTTCCCGGTGCAAGTTCGATCTTGAACTCCGAATATATGCAGGGGACCCGCCGCCGAGCGACGCCCTGCCAGGACCTCGTCGGGTGGTGCCGTGATATGCGGCACCCAACAACACACGGATCGAAGAAACATATCACATTACATAAATTATTTGAGGAAGCATACAAGAGTATTTTACAAATACTTATCTCAAAATAAGCTACAGCGGAATACTATAACTCTTACAACTCATTTCTAACTTAGCAACATGAAACAGTCCAGCCCGCGGATGTTTCTTACTAGCAACACAAAGACAATCTGCAGTGGCGAGGATGCTCTTGAGTAACCGCTCGGAGGTTCCCGAATCTCATCGGCATCCCTTCATAACATGAAGTCAATCCTGCAAAACAACTCAGATAGCATCCGTGAGTATAACGCTCAGCAAGACTTAACCGTCACCCTAGTCATGAAACTCTACATGAGGTTATGAACATAAAGTAGGATGGCATAATGCATAATAGACTCGCCTAAATGTGAATCCTTACTTTCAAGTGTCATTAGCAGCAATTTAAGAATAACCTTGGGCACGCCACATCGGGAGTCCATAATCAAACAAGAAACGCTTTCCCCTGATGTAATTTGCTCATGGCGTAAAAGAATCGAGTTTGCACTATCCAATTTGTACAAAATATCATCACAATGCTAGTATTAACTTCAAACCAATATGATTAGTTCCTTTTTCATGCAAGTTCTTACTACATCACGACTGTGAGAACAAGTATGCTCGGTCCATCCCACGAGAAACTGTGATTCAAATCGATAACACCCGGACTACACGACACGTACGCCCGTACTCGACGTTGCCTACAGCAACCATCACTGATGTCGTACGTGGCAGCCTTTCTCCTGTTTCACTCCCATTGAATCGATCAAGTCGCCCCGTACAGTAGCCGCTCTCATGGTGCACCTACCGACATGAGATGTCATGAGAATGTTACCCACATACTGTACACCGGCCCTCTCGCCTGAGGCGACCCGAAAAGGCTCAACGCAAGCTTCCCGAGGTACATCGGTTTACTGGGTCCCATATAGCCAGCATGAGTCCGGTACACAACTCAAACTTGTTCAACAGGCCCGCATACGGATCGGTCCTTGACCGACACGGACAGGTCTATAGCACCCAGGCCCCTATGTCCTGCTGCCCCTACAACCTTCCGGTCTCAACTTTAACTTGCTACACATTTTCTGAACCAATACCGTATGACTCTGTTGTTCCTGAACATGCGAGTAGCATCTGACCACTCGATTTCTACCGAACCTTACTTAAGCATGGCAGTTCTACACGGTGAAAGACACGTACCCAATACTCCATGGGTTCATTTGGTTATGCAAGAGGAGTATCAAACACTGGACATAATGCACATTTCATATCTTAACCGAAAGTGAATACAAAGTAAAAACTTAAAGGCTATTAAATGCAAACCGGAGCTTGCCTGTTTTGCAGGGTAGTCGTATATAAGAAGTTAGTGATCTTGGTTGATCAACCCTCGATTTTCCGGAGCTTGATCCACTTCAATGAATCGCTCCTTCGAATACCCTTCATCGTGATTCCTATTAAAATGCATATGCACATGTTTTATAGAATGCAATGGAAAGAATTATAGAATGGATTTCATAGGAACAGAGGTTGTGTGGAAAAGCCAAGAATGGCTTGGTTTGCCTCTGTTGTGCAAAGAAAAGTGAATAGACCCACTTGATCTTAGTGTCTTAGCTACACACTAACTAATTTTCCCTAATGATCATAAAAGATGAGCTGAAAGGATTTGAATGCAACTGTAGAACAAGAACTCCAATGGCTTCAAAATTTTTACAGCAGGTTCTATACTACCTAGGGATTTAGCTTGCCAAATTGCAGTTAATGTGGAGTCAATTGTGCTCTCCATAATTCTCCCAAGAGTCTTTATGTACTTTCCCACATACATAAGCATGGAGAATAAGAACAGAAAGCTCTAGGGCTCAACTTTGGCTGATAATTTACATGTGAGTTCCTGGTCACATGAAAGTAATTTGATCCAAAATTTAGACCTTTTACTTGAGTAGTTCCTCCAGAACAATTCTCTAAGCATTTCTACCCAAAGGAATTAATTCTGAAGTAAGGCGCATTTTCATGCCCAATTAAATGAACTACAATTTCAAGTATGTCACAGAGATATTTCCTTAATTTTCCTATGATTGTTGGAGCTATGGATTGCCTAGACTAGATTTTATAAGTGGAAAACATTTTCTGAAAATGTTTCGGGACTCTTATGAACACAGCAGTTTGTATTTAGCAAATTCCTACTCAAATGATCTTTAAATGAGCTAAAAAATAGCTAGAAGGTCAACAATATGCTAAAGAATATTCTGGCAAAATTTGAGGATTTTTAGATAAACCAAACTCCCTCAATAATTCTTTTTCAGAAAAAATCAAAGAATTTTCCAGAATTATATATTGACTTCAATACAAATCTGAGTTCATATTTGTATAGAACTATGAAAAATGAATCCAACCCAATTGGAATCACTCAATTTGGAGGTTTCTACAAAGAGCTATGATTTTCCCAAGTTGGAAGCCACTCTGGAATTGTATTTCTTACTGAAATTCAACTGGGCCCGCTATTTAAATTTCAGCCAATAGGAAACGGGCCACACAGGGTTCACAGGGTTTTTGCACGCTAGCACACCGGATCCAGGCCACAGCCGATCACAGATTTAAATCCCCAGCCTCTGACAGCCGGGCCTGGCCCCTTCTACCTCCCTCACCCTGTTTCGTGCGCGCTGTGCCCCCACCTCGCCGGAGCGGGCTGTAGCTCGCCGGACCGCCGCTGCCGGCCACAGCTTGAGACGAAACTCGCTGCCAGGGGGTTTTGGACACCGAGGAACATGATGGTGAACTGTTTTGGTGCTGCCGGTGACGGAAGATGGCCGGCAACGGGTGGCGGTCTCGGTTGCCCTTCGGTACCATCGTCCGTGTGTTCTAACCCGCCAAATTGCCGACCAACACACTCTACAGAACCAGGGCACGACTAGGAAGCTCAACAAGGCCTCAAAAGTGCTCAAAAGCGGCTGCAACTGGGTCGGCATTATGCACCCGATTGTGTCCGCCGTGGTCACGCTCGGGAGACTTCAAAATCCTCTGCTCCGCGGTGTTTTCATGCTAGGATCGCTAAAGGAGAATTGATCGCCGGCTAGTACAGCACCTATGTGCCAAGTTTGACAACCTAAGAAAGGTTGGAGAGCAGGAATTTGAAGATTTCATACCGGACGTTCGGTTTGCACCCGCCGGAGCAAAATCCCGAAATTCATCGTCGATGCTTCACGGTTTTGCTTGAGATTTGGGTGAGAGCAGCGCGGTGGCCGTGCGCTTCCGTTGCTGCTCTTGCTCGGCCGTGAAAGCTCCTGTGGAGAGCTGTCCATGAGCACCCGATCACCGTTTTGTAGGATCGAAGTACACGTGTAAAGCTACCAGAGAGGGGGGTGAATGGTAGATAAAAACTTTTCAGCGGAAGCAACAAAACACCACTCAGCAGAAAACTGATCTGTTAAAGAAACCGTGTGTGCGACTAATATAAACGCGTTCAACTGTGACAAAACTAGTATAGATTGTAGAGAATCAAGTCTCAAAGACGTCACAACAAGAATCATGAAAATCCGTTGAGAGAAACTCAAGTTACGATCGAAAGATCGAACAAAGGTCAATCTGTCCTACGCGAGAAAACAGTTCTGGAATACTGCAAACAAACTCATGTAGATCAGAAACCACAAATTCAATGACCGTGAAATTTTCACAGATGATAGATAATCAAGTTGTGAAGACAACCCAAAAAGAATCAGATCAATTGGATCTGTAAAACTCGAGTTATGATAAAACCACCGAAGCAAGGTAGTGCTGAACAGAAACTCGACGAGAAAAACTTGTCCGAAACAAGTCGGACGAACAAGGCACAAAAGTTCCTTTAGAATACGAATTTTATTTATCAAAACACAAGAGGAACAGCCCCAAAGTAGTGTACCCATGAGCCTTGGCCTCCCTTGCTTATATAACCAGCCCTAAGTCCAATCCAATTCAAACTAGGACTCCTACTCCTACTTGGATTCAAACTGTAACTTTCCAATACTGCTCAAGACTCTTGTACACGCAGATAGAAGCAATCTTAAGACTTCCAAACACCTTAGTAACGTCCCAAACATTCCTAAAACAACTCAAATTCGTGACCCACACGAAATCCTATCATAACCAACTCAAAACATTCCATATTTGAGTCAAACACGACTCAGCCGCAGCCTGAGTCCATATCCTAGTCGGTTGGACCTTTCCGACCAATTCTTTACGTCCACATCTCTTCATCACGCCTTGGAACCATGCAGCCATGTCCATGCACTCCTTGCACACGTGCAAACATCTTCCAACGACGTCCAAGATACCTTCATATGTATTGTTCTTGATTCAAACATACTGCGCAACCTCGCGATCAACTCAACCACAATTCCTCCCGAACTTGGTTGTTGAACCTCATCTTCTCCCTAAGACTAGTTCAATGGATCCCGTCACCAACCATGTCTTGAACTCAAGCAAAACCTGCACATGAATAAAAAATCAATACTTCTGAGCACAAGTCCTCGACTTGACTCATGTTAGTTCAGAAACTACAACATCTTACGTGAGCATCTCACATAAGCATGTTGTAAACCATAGCAAAATGATATCAGCCATAACCACCAAAACACACCAAAAACTTAGTAAAATAATACTAGGAAAACTTTCCATAAGAGTAAAGCAAGTTTGAAACATTGTAAGTTAAAAGCAGAACCATTGCAATCAAGGTCCGAACCTTATCAAAGCTAACCTGACCTTGAACCGGAGCTTACCAAAGCTAGTCGAACCTAGCGCCGGAGCTTACTAAAGCTTAGTTGGACATAGAACAGAACTTACCAAAGCTAGTCAGACCTAGCACCGGAGCTAGCAAAAACAAGTCGGACCTAACATCGGACCTATCGTCGGACCTTGCAGGAGCTCGGACCTAGAGTCGGACCTTGTTAAAAAGGTGTTTTAGTAGTATTCAAAACTTTTATTGTCAAAGCCAATATATTCAGCACACATAGGTCTCACACGTTTCGAGTTAGGTTGCCGCGGAGGAAAGTGTTTTAGGGCAAGGGAGGCCGGGGCTCAGCTATCTGGGTGAAGGGGAGGTGTATACCGAGCTCATGGTGCTGTCTAGCAGCTCGGGGAGGAGAGGGGCACGAGTTTCTGTCGGTTTCCCAATCAAGCCAAGGAGCGGAGGGGAGAAAGGGGCTCTGTTCGGTGTTCTCGCTAGGAGGAGTAGGCAAATGAGTCTTTGCTCGGTCTGAGGAGTAGATCATGCCGAGGCACGAGGGCAAACCGCCTCTGGGCGCCAGCGCGTGGAAGAGGGAGCAGGAGGTGGCTCGGTCAGCCCTCGGTGGCGCCACGGTGAGAGAACTGCTCAGTTGAGTTGAAACAGAGCGATGCTTAGGGTGCAAGTCTCCAATTTCAGCTCAATGACATGTGGGTCCTGCCCCACACTTTCCCCCCAAAATATCTCCTCATGTTGATCTTCCCAAATTCCACAATTCTGAGTTTGAAAGGTGGGCTAGAATTTGAATTTTCCAATTTCAGTTTGAATTTGCATAGCAAATTTGAATTTGTTGGAAGTTGAAAATGTTTCCAAATAATTCCTTTTTGTGCCCATCCTTGAATGACTAGTTTGACATCAAACTTTTTCCAAAATTTTAAAACTATATGGCTGCATGAGTCTTCAAATTCTTTGGCCACAATTGGTGTGAACTATGAAGTTAGAAATCTGATTTTCAAACTTACATGCAAGAGGTATTTTAAATCCTTATTAGTTCAACACCTTCAAATAAAGATGTGAGCCTCATTTTGGATAATCATCCATGTATCACTTTGCATGAAGAGAAGTTTTAGCAAGTCCCATTTTTCATGCCTTTGCCACACATATGAATTCAAAACTCGGTTTTTTTATTGATATACATTTTTGGGACTTTTACATTCCTCCCCCTTTAAAAGAATCTCGTCCAGAGGTTATAAAAGAAGACGAGACAGGAGAGGTAATTTACAAACTGTATAAAGCTAAAAGTTCCAGATAGTTGGTGCGGAGGTAATCTTCACTTTCCCACGTCGCCTCTTCCGCGGTATGATTACTCCACAGCACCTTGAAAAATCTGACCATCCGGTTCCGGGTCACCCGGGTCTTTTCATCCAAAATCTGAACCAGTCGCTCGGTGTAGGTAAGGTCCGGTTTCAATTCGTCGATTTCCTCGGTGTGGACAGCAGTGGTGAATTTGAGGAACTTCCGCAGCTCTGACACATGAAACACATCATGGACACCCGCAAGACTTTCCGGTAGTTCTAGTCGGTAGGCTACGGGTCTGCACTTCTCCGTGATAGCAAAAGGACCTATAAAGCGGGGAGCGAGTTTCCCCTTTACACCGAACCGGTGATTTCCCTTCATTGGAGATACACGAAGATAAACGTACTCTCCGACGTCAAAGTGCAACGGCCTACGCCTTTGATCGGTGTAGCTCTTCTGTCTGGATTGTGCAGCCTTCAAATTTTCTTGTATCAACCGAACTCGGTCGTTGGCTTTGTTGACAAGATCAACCCCAAACAGAACTCTTTCGCCGGACTCACACCAATTCAGTGCTGTGTGACACTTCCAGCCGTAGAGAGCTTCATACGGTGCCATTTTAATACTCGCTTGATAACCGTTGTTGTATTAAAACTTCACCAACGGTAGGTGATCATCCCAATTCCTACCGTGGTGGATGGCACACGCTCTCAACATGTCCTCCAGCACTTGGTTCACCCTCTCAGTTTGTCCATCGGTTTGAGGGTGATATGCAGAGCTTCTAATCAGCTTGGTGCCCAACGAGGCCCGCAGCTGCTCCCAAAACCGAGCAATGAACAGCGTACCTCGATCTGAAATAATAGTCTTCGGGACACCGTATGAGCATATAATTCTGGAGATGTATTACTCTGCATATTGCTTAGCCCGATAATGAGTGTTCACCGGTATGAAATGAGCTGATTTTTGTCAACCGGTCGACGATCACCCATATAGAGTCATGCTTCCGGGATGTGAACGGTAATCCAACGATGAAATCCATACTCACATCCTCCCATTTTCATGCCAGTATCTTCAGAGGTTGTAGCGGTCCGGCTTTCCGCATGTGATCAGCCTTGACCCGTCTACACGTATCACACTCGGATACGTATTTAGCGATTTCCCTCTCGATCCTCGTCCACCAAAATTTCTGTTTCAAATCTTGGTACATCTTGTTACTGCCGGGACGAATGGAAAACTTCGACAGGTGGGCTTCATCCAAGATCTTCTTCCGGAGATTCATATTACGCGGTACCACTATATGGTCATTGAACCATATTGTACCGTTCTCATCCTTCCAGAAACATTTCACCTCTCCGTTGTCTAGTCTTCTCCGTATGTGAGACATACCTATGTCTCTTCTTTGAGCCTCAACAATCTCTTTACGGATCGTTGGAATGAGTGCGAGATTATAAAGCACGCTATACGGATTGACACGGAGACTTGGTTCTTCCTCTTCAAACTCAGAAATCGCCAAGTTGTGAACGTGGGCTTTCCGACTAAGCGCGTCTGCAACCACGTTTGCTTTCCCAGGATGGTAGTGGATCTCGATTTCATAATCGTTTATGAGCTCCAACCATCTCCGTTGTCTCATATTCAGCTCCTTCTGCGTGAAGATATACTTCAGGCTTTTATGGTCGGTGTAGAGGTGGACAAGATTACCAAGCAGATAATGCCTCCACATCTTTAACGCCAACACCACAGCAGCAAGCTCGAAATCGTGAGTTGGATAATGCTGCTCATGGTTTCGTAGTTGATGAGACCCATAGGTGACTACACGCCCTTCTTGCATCAGAACACAGCCGAGACCGATGCCGGATGCATCACAATATACATCAAATGGCTTCATCGTGTCCGGCTGAGCAAGAACTGGAGCTGTTGTGAGATGTTTCACCAACGTCTTGAACGCGGCTCCACATGCTGCATTCCACATGTATTTAGTGCCCTTCTTCAGCAGCTCCGTCATTGGTTTAGCAATTTTGGAGAAGCTTGGAATGAACCTCCGATAATACCCCGCTAAACCTAGGAAACTTTGGACCTCGTGGACTGATTTGGGAGATTCCCACTTCAGCACTTGTTCAATTTTGCTGAGGTCCACGGCAATGCCCTCTGCTGAAATAATATGGCCTAGGAAAGGCACTTGATCAATCCAGAACTCGTACTTGCTGAACTTGTCACATAATTTGTTCTCCCTCAACCGTTGTAGCACGATATAAAAATGTTCAGCGTGCTCTTCTTCAGATTTGGAGTAAACCAATATGTCATCGATGAATACCACGACGAACTTGTCTATCTCCGGCATGAACACAGAATTCATCAAGTACATGAAGTGTGCCGGAGCGTTGGTTAACCCAAACGATATGACGAGGTACTCATAGAGTCCGTATCTCGTCAAGAAAGCTGTCTTCGGTATGTCGTCTGGTTGGATCTTGATTTGATGATATCCTGACCGAAGATCCATCTTCGAGAATACCGTTTCACCCACAAGTTGATTGAATAATATGTCGATGCGGGGCAAAGGATACTTGTTCTTTATAGTGACAGCATTTAGAGGACGATAATCAACAGATAGCCGTAGTGTTTCATCCTTCTTCTTAACGAACAGCGCAGAGCAACCCCAAGGTGAAGAACTTGGTCGTATGAAACCCTTGCTCATGAGTTCATTTAGTTGCTCCTTCAACTCCGCTAGCTCGTTAGGTGCCATCTTGTAAGGCCTTCGTGAGATAGGTGTTGTTCCCGACGCCAGTTCAATCTTGAACTCGACGTCCCGTTCGGCGGCATGCCCGGTAAATCATCGGGAAACACATTGAAGTAATCACGTACCACCAGAATATATTCAAGTTTAAGCACTTCCGTGTGGTAGGCCTCTACCATATCTGGTTCTTCGCTGTCTAAAAACAGCGTGTGCTGTCCGTGAATCGGCGAGTCAATCTGGACAGTCCGGTTACCGATATTGAGAACGGCACCGTGACAATTTAACCAAGACATCCCCAATATTATATCTATCTTCTGCCTATCCAACATAATCAGCGATGTTGGGTATATTTTTCCTCCAAAAGACAAAGCTGCTCGGGACACAATCTGATTAGCAGAGATATTTCCTCCCGGTTAACGTATAAGATAACTTGTTGTGGGAGTATTGGTGGATAATTGGTGCTGATCCACGCATGATTTGCTGATAAAATTGTGGGTTGCACCGGAATCAAAAAGTATGAGCACGGGCACGTTTTTGAGAGTGAACATGCCCGCTAACACCGGTGCTCCCTCCGGGACATCCTCAATAGCAAGATGTTGCACACTCCTGGATTGCAATGCTGTTATATTAACTTGTGCAGGTGGTGGCATACCACCGGATGATGATGATTGTCTGGTGTTCAACAACTTCTCCCGGCATTCCTGCCTAAAATGCCCAGAACGGTGGCAATAAGAACACAGGTGTTTCCCCGGTTCTTCTTGACTTGTGGTTGAGAAGTTGATGTACTTGGCTGCAGCAATGATGCAACAGGTATCATTCATTGCTGTGGCAAGGGTGTTGCTTCGAGACATGATTCTTGAGCAGGTAATCTGTACTGAGTTGATCTTAATGGTGTTTCCCATAGTTCATCAGATGGTGTGTGATACACCACAAGATATTTACGAGGAACAACTGGTGTGTCTTCTTGCACATCATCTCGGTCCCTCTTCTCTGCTTGACACTCAAGTGTCGCTTGTTCTTGTAGCAGAGCAGCACTGATCAACTAGGTGTAATTACCTTGATTGAACAAAGCTAACTTATCTTTTAATATGGCACTCAGGCCACGGAAGAAATAGTCACACCTTGCAGCTTCGCTCGTCGCATAAGCAGGAGCATATTGTGCCAAATGGTTGAACCGTTTGACATAATCGAGTACACTCATGTCCCCCTGCTTCAAGTTCCCAAATTCCTGCTGCTGGGCCTTGATAAAGCCCATAGGAATGTGACGAGCACGGAATGCTTCACGAAATTCCGTCCATTCCACTTGATGGCCTTCTGGAATGGTGTCGAGATAAGCGAACCACCGATTTCCGGCGGTTCCATGGAGCTGTTGAGCTGCAAATAAAGTTTTATGATACTCATCACACTCAAACACTCCAAACCTGGACTACATAACCCGAAGCCACTGATCAGCTTCCACTGGTTCATTGGCTTCCGTGAAAATTGGTGGTTGTCACCAAGAAGTCCAAATAGGCGTTCCGAGGTGGAACGACCTGTTGTGTATGTTGGAGTAAGCCCTGTTGTACCAAGGCTCGGAGTAGTCTTGTGTTCTGTTGACTTGACTCGACCAACTGAGCCATGACATCCGCCCATACCGTTGATGGCGGTGCCCGTGGTGGAGTCGAGTCATCGCCGTCTCGGCGAGAACCTTCAGCCCTACTCGGAGAATGAGTACGCACCATACTGCAAAAGAATAATTTTGAGGAGAGTCAAAACTTGATCTCAGCAGTATGTGAAAGTATGTAAAACATGAACATGCTAAACTTTATGAAAGCACACAAAAATTTCATGTTTACACATCTCCCTAAAGCCAACAGAATCAGTCCCCGATTCTGTACGGAACAGACCTTTCTGAACTTAACCCAGATTTTTATCCGGTTAGAAACATTTTCATAACTCAAGTTGAATATCAAAGCTAAAGTTAACTTCAGCATATTTCCAATGAGTACTCATATGCCCCTAGACCATTTCTGTATAAAAAGTTATGACTGTTCAAAGTTGACAGAATTTCTGGATAAAATTTGCCAGCATCTCCTCTGTATGTGGCTGGTTTTCATCACAGTTGTACATAAAAATGGAGCACAATTCTGAACAAACTCTGAACTACAAAGTTGTTTCAAATTTCATAACAGCGTATCATATGACCCTTAAAAATTTTTCTACAGAATGTTGTGGCTAATTTACAGAAACATCCAGAGAAGGTTGCAGCTGTTCTGTTTTCTGAACAGTTTGCATTCATCTGGACATTAAACCAAGTTGGCTTCTGATTTTGCTCTGGAGTTCTACAGAAAAGTTGTATAGCACTTAAAAACCTTTCCATAACTGTATCATACACCTCCATTGAGTCAAGCTACTCAGAGTTATGCTCTGTCAAAGTACAGCAAAAATTTCTTCCAGAACAGAGCACTCTGTTTTTAAGATCAAAAGAAGCCTAGCAATTCTCCTCTTTGAATCTTAGTTCAAATGAAGAGCTCAGTAGCTAATATGTGCTTTCCAACATCCATTTTTAGTTTGAAAGTTAGTCATGAATGATTTCTTCATAGGAAAGAAGACTATCAAGTGTAGTACGGTGGCGATGCACCATAAGACATATGACAGTACTACGTTACCTCACAAAATAAAATCCTAACCGGATTACACCGGCATATACGTATCCTTAGGTGGCACTAAAACGGTCACTCGCAAACGTGTTCTAGACGTACTATGGTTTTCGTGGTTAGTACCTACATAAAACCCACTCAATCATCAGGTTTGGCTGCACACCGGACCCGGTCCCAATACAGTTCATACACCCGTCCGTCATCACTCGCACGGGTGTTCTCAATCCAAACACGCCTTGAGCTACAGGTTCACATTACTGACCACGTGATGGGATCTCCCATACTTGCCTCTTGCACGCCAGGGAATGGCGTTTCTTGACTACCCCAAACGACATGAAGAGTCGTAGAGGATACTAAAGCGAGTCGGGTTACCTGCCACCCGTGGGGCTCCACCCTTCAGCTTGTGCGCACTGGTGGACAGCGCTTACGTGCACCCCCCAAGACATAGAACGTTCTGAGATGCACGATTTTCCGACATAACAAATAAGTTAGATTGTCACCTTCATAATATGCTAATATAGTAGTCCTTATGTGGGCCTATTACCGTTATCTGACCATATCCTATGTTTTTATCGTAATATGATGCTCAATCCATGCGCTATTCCCAACGCAGCTCTGATACCACGCTACGGGGGACCCGCCGCCAAGGGACACCCCACCAGGACCTCGTCGGGTGGTGCCATGATATGCGGCACCAAACAACACACGGGTCAAAGAAAGACATCACATTACATAAATTACTTGCGGAAGCCTACAAGAGTATTTTACAAATACTTATCTCAAAATAAGCTACAGCAGAAGACTATAACTCTCACGACTCATTTCTAACTTAGCAACAAAGAAACAGTCCAGCCCGCGGACGTTTCTTACTAGCAACACGAAGACAATCTGCAGCGGCGAGGATGCTCTTGAGTAACCGCTCGGAGGTTCCCGAGTCTCATTGACATCCCTTCATAAGCATGAAGTCAATCCTGCAAAACAACTCGGATAGCATCCGTTAGTATAACACTCAGCAAGACTTAACCATCACCCTAGTCATGAAACTCTACATGAGGTTATGAACATAAAGTAGGATGGCATAATGCATAATAGACTCGCCTAAATGTGAATCCTTACTTTCAAGTGTTATTAGCAGCAATTTAAGAATAACCTTCGGCACGCCACATCGGGAGTCCACAATCAAACAAGAAACGCTTTCCCCCAATGTAATTTGCTCATGGCGCAAAAGAATCGAGTTTGCACTAGCCTATTTGTACAAAATATCATCAGGATGCTAGTATTAACTTCAAACCAATATGATTAGTTCCTTTCTCATGCAAGTTCTTACTATGTCACGACTGTGAGAACAAGTATGCTCGGTACATCCCACGAGCGACTGTGATTCGAATCGATAACACCCGGACTACACGACACATACGCCTGTACTCAACATTGCCTACAGCAAACATCACTGACGTCATACGTGGCAGCCTTTCTCCCGTTTCACCCCCATTGAATCGATCAAGTCACCCCGTAGAGTAGCCACTCTCATGGTGCACCTACCGACATGAGATGTCATGAGAATGTTACCCACATACTGTACACCTGCCGCCTCGCCTGAGGTGACCCGAAAAGGCTCAACGCAAGCTTCTCGAGGTACATCGGTTTACTGGGTCCCATATAGCCAGCATGAGTCCGGTACACAACTCAAACTTGTTCAACAGGCTCGCATACGGATCGGTCCATGACCGACACGGACAGGTCTATAGCACCCAGGCCCCTATGTCCTGCTGCCCCTACAACCTTCCGGTCTCAACTTTAACTTGCTACACATTTTCTGAATCAATCCCGTATACCCCTGTTGTTCCTGAACATGCGAGTAGCATCTCACCACTCGACTTCTACCAAACCTTACTTAAGCATGGCAGTTCTACACGGTGAAAGACATGTACCCAATACTCTATGGGTTCATTTGGTTATGCAAGAGGAGTATCAAACACTGGACCTAATGCACATTTCATATCTTAACCGAAAGTGAATACAAAATAAAAACTTAAAGGCTGTTAAATGCAAACCGGAGCTTGCCTGTTTTGCAGGGTAGTCGTATATAAGCAGTTAGTGATCTTGGTTGATCAACCCTCGATTCTCCAGAGCTTGATCCACTTCAATGAATCGCTCCTTCGAATACCCTTCGTCGTGATTCCTATTAAAATGCATATGCACATGTTTTATAGAATGCAATGGAAAGAATTATAGAATGGATTTCTTAGGAACAGAGGTTGTGTGGAAAAGCCAAGAATGGCTTGGTTTGCCTCTGTTGTGCAAAGAAAAGTGAATAGACCCACTTGATCTTAGTGTCTTAGCTACACACTAACTAATTTTGCCTAATGATCATAAAAGATGAGCTGAAAGGATTTGAATGCAACTGAAGAACAAGAACTCCAATGGACTCAAAATTTTTACAGCAGGTTCTATACTACCTAGGGATTTAGCTTGCCAAATTGCAGCTAATGTGGAGTCAATTGTGCTCTCCATAATTCTCCCAAGAGTCTTTATGTACTTTCCCACATACATAAGCATGGAGAATAAGCACATAGTGTTCTAGGACTCAACTTTGGCTGATAATTTACATGTGAGTTCCTGGTCACATGAAAGTAATTTGATCCAAAATTTTGACCTTTTACTTGAGTAGTTCCTCCAGAACAATTCTCTAAGCATTTCTACCCAAAGGAATTAATTCTGAAGTAAGGTGCATTTTCATGCCCAATAAGATGAATTACAATTTCAAGTATGTCACAGAGAGATTGCCTTAATTTTCATATGATTTTTGGAGCTATGGATTGCCTAGAATAGATTTTATAAGTGGGAAACATTTTCTGAAAATGTTTCTGGACTCTTATGAACACAGCAGTCTGTATTTAGCAAATTCTTACTCAAACGATCTTCAAATGAGCTGAAAATATGCTAGAAGGTCAACAATATGCTAAAGAATATCCTGGCAAAATTTGAGGATTTTTGGATAAACCAAACTCCCTCAATAATTCTTTTTCAGAAACACTTCAAAGAATTTTCCAGAATTATATATTGACTTTCATACAAATCTGAGTTCATATTTAGATAGACCTCTGAAAAATGAATCCAACCCAATTGGAATCACTCAATTTGGAGGTTTCTACAAAGAGCTATGATTTTCCCAAGTTGGAAGCCACCCTGGAGTTTTTTTCCTTACTGAAATTCAGCTGGGCCCGCTATTTAAATTTCAGCCAATAGGAAACGGGCCACACCGGGTTCACAGGGTTTTCGCGCACCAGCACACCGGATCCGGGCCACAGCCGATCACAGATTTAAATTCCCAGCCGCTGACAGCCAGGCCCGGCCCCTTCTTCTACCTCCGGCACTTCTGTTTCGTGCGCGCCACCCCCACCTCGCCGGAGTGAGCTGTAGCTCACCGGACCGCCTCTGCCGGACACCGCTCGAGCCGAAACTCGCTGCCAGGGGGTTTTGGATGGAGAGGAACATGATGATGAAGTGTTTTGGGGCTGCCGGTGACCGGAAGATGGCCGGCGACGTGTGGCGGCCTCGGTTGCCCTTCGGCGCCGTCGTGCATGTGTTCTAACCCACCAAATCGCTGACCAACATGCTCTACAGCACCAGGGCACGACTAGGAAGCTCGAAAAGGCCTCAAAAGTGCTCAAAAGCGGCTGCAACTGGGTCGGCATCGTGCGCCCGATTGGGTCCGCCGTGGTCACGCTCCGGATACTTCAAAATCCTCTGCTCCGAGGTGTTTTCATGCTAGGATCGCTAAAGGAGAATTGATCGCCAGCTAGTCCAGCACATATGTGCCATGTTTGACAACCTAAGAAAGGTTGGAGAGCAGGAATTTGAAGATTTCATACCGAACGTTTGGTTTGCACCCGCCAGAGCAAAATCCCGAAATTCGTCGTCGATGCTTCACGGTTTGGCTTGAGATTTGGGTGAGAGCAGCACGGTGGCCGTGCGCTTCTGTTGCCGCTCTTGCTCGTCCGTGAAAGCTCCTGTGGAGAGCTGTCCACTTGCGCCCGATCACCGTTTCGAGTTAGGTTGCCGCGGAGAAAACTGTTTTAGGGCAAGGGAGGCCGGGGCTCAGCTATCTGGATGTTGGGGAGGTGTATACCGAGCTCGTGGTGCTGTCTAGCAGCTCGGGGAGGAGAGGGGCGCGAGTTTCTGCCGGTTTTCTGATCAAGCCGAGGAGCGGAGGGGAGAAAGGGGTTCTGTTCGGTGTTCTCCTGAGGACGAGAAGGCAAATGAGTCTTTGCTCAGTCTGAGGAGTAGATCATGCCGAGGCACAAGGGCAAAACCGCCTCTGGGCGCCAGCGCGTGGAAGAGGGAGCAAGAGGTGGCTTGGCCAGCCCTCGGTGGTGCCACGGTGAGAGAACTGCTCGGTTCAGTTTAAACAGAGCGATGTTTAGGGTGCAAGTCTCCAATTTCAGCTCAATGACATGTGGGTCCTGCCCCACATCCCCCCAAATATCTCCTCATGTTGATCTTCCCAAATTCCACAATTCTTAGTTTGAAAGGTGGGCTAGAATTTGAATTCGCTAATTTCAGTTTGAATTTCCATAGCAAATTTGAATTTGGTTGGAAGTCGAAAATGCTTCCAAATAATTCCTTTTTGAGCCAATCCTTGAATGACAAGTTTGACATCAAACTTTTTCCAAAATTTCCAAACTATATGGCTGCATGAGTCTTCAAATTCTTTGGCGACAATCAGTGTGAACTTTAAAGTTAGAAATCTGATTTTCAAACTTACACGCAAGAGGTATTTTAAATCCTTATTGGTTCAACACCTTCAAATAAAGATGTAAGCCTCATTTTGGATAATCATCCATGTATCACTATGCATGAAGAAAAGTTTTAGCAAGTCCCATTTTTCATGCCTTAGCCACACATATGAATTCAAAACTCGGTTTTTTTATTCATATACATTTTTGGGACTTTTACAATATACCTCACATTGTGCGGTTGGTTCCACTTCAAAACATCTCCCACTTTTCCGGGATCAACCGATACTCCTCCCTCGGAGATGATGTGGCCTAGGAATGATATCTCCTTTAGCCAAAACTGACACTTGCTAAACTTGGCATACAATTGATGCTCTCGCAGTTTCTGCAACATCAACCTCAAGTGTTCTTCATGTTCTTCCTCGCTTTTTGAATACACCATGATATCGCCGATGAAAATCACGACGAACTTGTCCAAGTACTCCATGAAGACCTTATTTATGTGGTACATAAAGTATGCGGGTGCAATCGTTAACCCAAAATACATAACGGTATATTCATACGAACCATACCGTGTTCAAAATGCAGTCTTGGGTATGTCGGAGGGCTTAATCTTCAGCTGGAAGTATCCCTACCGAAGATCAATCTTGGAGAAAATTCGGGCACCTTTCATTTGGTCGAACAAGTCCTCTATGTGGGGCAGCGGGTATTTATTCTTGATCGTTAGCTCATTAAGAGACCTATAGTCCACACACATCCTTTGGGTCCCATCTTACTTGTCTACGAAGAGCACGGGGGCTCCCCACGGTGACGAGCTTGGGCATATAAAACCCTTTTCTAGCTGCTCATGAATTTGCTTCTTGAGCTCCACTAATTCATTAGCAGGCATCCTATATGGCCTCTTCGCTATAGGTGCAGTTCCGGGTACTAAACCAATGAAAAATTCATTGTCCCGGTCAGGTGGCATACCTGGAAGTTCTTCCGGGAATACATCTGAATATTCTTGAACCACCTGAATGCTTTCCAATGTCCCTTCTTCGACTTGGTTCAGCACTGCCTTCTCAGTTGCCGGTTGGGCTGCCTCTAACTCAATATGAGTACCGTGCTCACTCGTCAATTGCACGATCCTCTGAGCACATTGAATTACTCCGTTGTGCTTGCTTAACTAGTCCATTACAAGTATTATGTCAATCCCCTTGGGAATCCAAGACAATAAGGTTGGTATGAAAGTGTACTCCCTTTATTTTAAGGCT
The DNA here is from genome assembly GCA_030760725.1 of Neostapfia colusana. Taxonomy (NCBI): domain Eukaryota; kingdom Viridiplantae; phylum Streptophyta; class Magnoliopsida; order Poales; family Poaceae; genus Neostapfia; species Neostapfia colusana. The sequence continues at coordinate 37,247,871 of JASWHV010000013.1, read as the reverse complement.
TACTTTCATACATACTATATTAGTCCTCATCTCTCCACCGGGAGAATTAACCAACATAGTTTGTTTCATGTGGGATATGGGCAGGTTATACTTGGCAACATACTTGGATGATATGAATGAATGCGATGCTCCGGAATCAAATAAAACATTGGCTGAGTTGGAGTTGGCGAGAAACATACCTATCACGACGTCCTCAGCTTGTTGTTCTTCCTCAGCGGAGACGTGATTCATATTGCCAAGAGCATAATTCTGCTGTCCCCGGTTACCTTGATTAGCTCCTCCATTCGTCCGTGGGTTCTGCTTCAGTGCATTGCTTGTCTGTCCAAGGCCTTTCTTCGGGCATTGAATCGCAAAGTGTCCCGCCTCTCCGCATTAAAAACATGCCTTATTGCCCATAACAGAAGGAATGTTGGGGCGAGGCTGGTTTTGAGCATAGGCGCCCATGATGGAACGGGGCGCAGGAGGCATAGGCATACGAGGTGCTTGCATAACAGGACGTTGCTGCGGTGGCTGATTAGAGCGAGGTGGATTTGCAGGGCGGAAAGTAGAAGCGGACAAGCCATAATGTGGTGCAGCTGGTGGCACAAAGCGGGGACGTACATTGCTCCCTTGTGGCTGTCCTTGATATGGCATCTTTCTCTTGCCCTCTTTCTCAATCTCACGGATCTTGTTCTCAACCACTATAGCTTTGTCAACGAGCTTTTGGAAGTTTGCATAGTCATTGTTGAATATCTGAACTTGAATTTCATTGTTCAATCCTCTCATGAACAAGTACTGCATTCTTTGATGCGAGTTGACATCTTCTGGAGCATACCTTGACAGTTGCGTGAACTTGTTGAGGTACCCCTTCACGCTCTTCCTTCCTTGGCGGAGACCTTCAAACTCTTGCCTTTTAAGCATTATGACTCCTGCAGGGACATAGTGAGAGCGGAAACTCTCCTTGAATTCAGCCCAAGTGATAGTCTCCCGGTTGACATGAGCATTGCAAAGTGCGTCCCACGAATCAGCAGCTGCTCCCATGAGTTGGTGCGATGTGAAGAGAACTTTCTCCCGATCATTGCACTAAACAATAGCAATCATCTTTTCCATATACTTCAGCCAATCATCAGCCTCCATAGGATCATTGGATTGTGCAAAAGTAGGCGGCCTAGTCCTTATAAACTCTCCCAGTCTGTTGTGAGCCGGCGGTGGTGGCGGTGGGGGTGCAGGAATGGGGTTAGGATTGTTGTTGTTGTTGGACTGCAGATGTCCCAACGTTTGTATCATCGTCTGCATGAGCTGGTTCTGCATAACCATCAACCCTTCAAGGTTGCTTGCATCAGCCCTGGGGTTAGCATTTTCAGGAACTTCAACATTGTCATCCTCCTGTGGTTTGTTGTTACCACGAGCGTTCCTCTTTTAGCGGTTGGAGTTTTCCCTCACCATCTGTGAGAGAGAGAGAGTAGGAAATAGAAATTTAGGTTGATCCCCCCAACTATATGCATCAAGGTGTATGGACTAAGTATCTTCTTTTATTAATTTCAGCCTATATGAGGATGTGAACACGTGCCGAAGCATCTCACATCTCTCCACTATGTGTGGATGTGGACATTCGCCGAAGCGTCCCACAACTCACACCAGCACACAAACACAAGCAATCATCATGAAATTTTAGCACACCACTCTTATTCAAGCTACCACAATCTAAGCGTTTTATTACAACTTTATTCAATGGGAAACCTAGACTTAATCGTAAGAACTGGTGCTGTTCTCGCCGTATGACCGGGGTGGTGCATAAATGGGTGCATGCCATGGTGAGTCGGCAGTCCATGTAGGGATAGATGACGCTGGTGCTCCATTTGCTCCCGCGTTGGCACAAGTCTCCTCTTGTTTTTCCAGCAAATACAGCTTCTTGAGGAGGTAACAGATCTCTTCTTGTGCGCTTGCATAGCGGTTTCCTAACTCCACGAGCAACCTCTGAGACTTGTCAGCAGCTTGTGGGTTGGAAACAGCTCCTTCATGGGGTCCAATGATCACCCTTGTACCATTCTTCCAATACGGGTGCAGCCCAAAAGTAGTGTTCTCAAGCTGCTCACGGAAGGCGAAGCACAGTCCGGTGAGTGCATCCCATGCAGCATCATCGATAGCTTCTGCCCTTGTAGCTCTCCATGTGGGTGCGAAGTGTCGAGTGACAACCCTACCGTTAGATAGGATGGTTACTTCAGCCTTCCACACTTCATGTCCGAGGCGAGGGACTTTCTTGAAAAGATACTCCGGGTATAAGTTGCAACAATCCAGAAATTCTTTGAGCTCCTTGGATATGTGTCCTCCTTCCATTCCGTCAGACCGGAATTCTTGAACTGAACGGTTGGCCCGTTTATCACCTTCATTCTCGTCCTCAGCAGGGGGTGGCTCCTCTTCGGATTCATCTCCTTCAGACATAGCTTCATGAGGCTCCACGGGGTGTAAGCCCGCGTGAAACTCCTCCTGAGGTGCATACCAATGCCATTCATGTGGATCATCCTCCATGTCATCTTTGATTGGTTCTACCTCTTCCAGATCCTCTTCCTCATGCATAGAACTACTGACTTCATCTTCATCATGAGGTTCCATCTTCACCTCCTCCCAATATGGTCCATCAGACACCTCAATGGGGTTAAGTGCACTCCCAAGTTGTGGTGGACGAGTTCTCATGTGTGATGTGCTCCTAGTCACCGACATCTATAAATAAGACATCAGACACTTTAGAGAAGAAGAAAATAACTCCAAAACTTTAGAAGCTATGAAGTAAGAAAGCAAAAGTGTTGCTGTCCAAAAGAAAAGAAGAAAAGGGGGGCTGACAATAGCACTTGCGGTGGCTTAATTGACATGTAAAGTGCAGCAGCAGCAATTTTCGAAAATAGCAGTGTAGAGGGGTATTCCTATGTGTTTTAGAGTGTCCATTATACCTAGGCTTGCGTCCTACAGTCAACATGGCTCTGGTACCAATTTGTGACACCCGGTTCCGAAAATAGAACTAAGTGAATGCATATGTGTGCCCAGGATATTCATCACACATACACATGTACTCCACAAACTGAATTCAGAATATAACCACTAACAAATAGTGTTTAAGTACTTTATTACATTGACTCAATGTCTCACTCATGAATATCTAATTCTTGCAGCGGAAGACTCTAAACGATAGCGGAAATAACTAAAGACAGCAGGCTCCAATCTTCAACTCCACAGGCATGTTGATGGTAGTGCGCACGCCTAGTACTCCACATGTTCCTCGAAGTACTCTTCTCCTGTAGCTGATGTATATGTGGGAATGCAAGGGTGAGTACATATTGTACTCAGCAAGTGCGGGAAAAGTATGACATGTAGCTTACAACAAGGTAGGGAATAAAAAGGCTCATGCAGCAAGCAAATATTATTTCTCAAACATGGTAAATACAGCAACTATTTCTAGATGAGTTAAATCCCAATATAGCCAAGTAAATCAGAAACATTCTTTCATCATAATTAACCAATTATCAAGTCTCAACCAGCCAATAATCTTTCTCAAGTTCATATCATACTCATAAGTATTCATAACCATCTCATATTCATAAAACCAAAACCAAACTCATTTTCATTACTCAAAACAGTCCCAAAACCAATCCCAATTACCATATCACAACCATACCAAATAAACATCCCAAGTTTTGCCTTTAATCATGAAAGTTGGTCAGGTGCTTGTGACCGGAAGCACGGCTATCATGATAGTTTTACACTCTGCAGAGGTGGCACCACTTTACCCACAAGTTTGTGATTCCATCACCTATCAGCGACTAGAAAGAACCTCCATTATACCAGTACACAACCGTCAGTGTATGGCCAAGAGATCACAAAATAGCCTTTAATAAGGGGCTACTAGGATGTATGGACCCACTGAGGTTTCACCGGCAGGCTCGAATCTCCATTCTCCCACCCACGGGCCCCCTCTTGTGTCATGAAGTTCCCAAGGCAGTCCCTCTCGACTCCCATTCCCCGCGCCATCCAACGGTCCATAACAAGCTAGCAAAACACCTAATTAGTCAGCTAAGCCACACCCATATTTGGCCTTGTGGTGGCACTATTTTCCTGGCATGTGCTCGCATGAACCGGTCCTTAGATCTACGGCAAGTAAGCCACCATCTCATTCAGCAACATCCACGAACCAAGCTTGTCTAGATCTCCCCGATTCCATGCTCATTAACATCATCAAGTTATCATCATATTTATTCATAAGAGTGCAGTAGCTAACGGGTTTTATTTAAGCTTCCCATATCCCGTAAGTTAAGCGAAGCAAAAAAGAAAACGACCATACCTGACTCATCAACTTTCCCGGCGACAAGGATGGTTAACAAAACTAGTAAACTCCTATAAAAAGAGTGTCCCATCAAGTTGACTCAAGCATACGAGTTTTCGTAAACAAAACAGTTTTAAAAACATGGGATCAATATGGTCAAGGGGCACTTGCCTTGCTCCCATGGTTTGTGTTGCTCAAGCGTTTCAAAGTCTTGGTGCTGTAGTTCCTCATAGACGGCCTGTTGAGGTTGTCTTTCTACTCATGACCATGCACATACAAAATTTACAGCAATCAATTATCATGCACAAACCTTACTCAAGATGCAACAGGGTAGATGAATGCAAATCCTATAGTGCAGTTTTATAAAACCAGTTTGTACGTGTTCTTGCATGTTTTAGTAGGCTTCCATGGGATTTTATGATGAACAAGGGTGCTGGGATAAAATGTGGACGTGGTGATGATCATGACACAAGATGTAGATCAATTCCACAGTCAAAAATCGACTAAAACATGATCTGTCCACACGCCAAAAGTTTCTGCTCGAAGGGGCAAAGAAAACGGGTGCGTAGAAACAGCGGCGACGTCGTAAGAGGGGTAATGAAGACCTACCTCACTTCCTCCTTGTGACAGGGCCTCCCTCCTAGCAATGGCAGCAGCGGGGGGGGGGGGGGGGGGGGGTGTTCTGCGGGTAATTATGGTAGGACAGAACGTCGTGCTTCTTCTCTGGCGATGGCGAGGTTTGACGGGGCTCGACGGCGGGGCTCGATGGCGGCCAAACTCTGGCAAAGGGGGGGGGGGGCAACTCGGCGAGTTGGGGGCAGGGGTGGGGGGCGACCAAAAGGAATAGGGGGTGCTGGGGGTTATATTTATAAGGGAGAAAAATAAGAGTCCTAGGGGTGGAAACATAGAGTCCAGCAAGATGGGACTCAACCAAAGAGTCCTAGGGGTGGAAACAAAAAGTACTACCAAGATAGGACTTGACAGGACCCCCGATCGCTGCCCGTTCAGTCACGGGGACGGGGCACCTCGCCCGGGAACGGTATTGGGTGGTGCCGTGTTACGCGGCACCCAACAGCACACATATAAGGAACACTGTATTACAGAAATAAAAAATGGAAGCATACAAATGTTCTTTGTAAATAATTTACATGAAATAGTTACATCGGAAGTCTATAAACAGCTCACGTCGAATAACTAGTGAGCGCCTGAGAAGAGGTCGAGCTCGCGGACCCTTCTCGCTAGCAACACGAAGACATGGCAGCGGCTAGGTCCTCCATGTGTAACATGACTCGGACGTTTCCGAGTCTCACCGGACAACCTTCTTTATAAGCATTGTCTTAACCTGCAAAACCACTCATATAGCAAGAGTGAGCACAAAGGCTCAGCAAGACTTAACCATATCTCCTAGGACATGCAACTCTACATGAAAGTAACTTAAGACCTAAACATATAAGTTGCAAAAAGACTCGCCTACGAGTTCATCCTTAACATTCAGATTTTTGCCATAATAGTAGTGACCTTGCGTCCAACAACATTGGAATTCCACAATCAAACAAGAAACACTTCATTCCAATGTTACTTGTCCCAAGGTGGAAATTTAACTTTAGTTTGCTCTATCTCTACTTCAAACAAGGTTTTCATGCAATTCCAATAATCATAGCAGCAATTAAAACTTAGCAAACTGTTCCCACACAACTTGATTACTACGTCACAACATGGGAGCAAGCGGTACTCAATAACCGCGAGGGACAGTGATTTGAATCAAACACTGCCCGGATAGCTCGACACATACGCCCGCCTCTGAAAACCCAAATCTGGCGTCCTTCATTGCGTCGTATGCGGCATCCTTTCGCAGGACACTCGACTGTAGAACCGGTCGCGCCATCTCGGGCTCATAGGTCTAACGAGACGATGTGGTATGCCTCTACAATCCAGTTAACCTTGTACATCGGTTTCCTGGGTCCCATATTGCAGTAAGCATCCGGTACACAACTCAATACTTGCTCCTGGATGCGGCACACGCATCGGTCCTTAACCGACACAGGCAGAGCTACTCGACCAAGACCTCGTCTTGTTACTGCTTAACCCTCCTGACCGGTCTCATCTTTAGAAATATAAACTTTAGTTTTCCTTTTCATCTACACCCATGTAATCCCGACTATAGTTCGCGAGTAGATTCCAACTACTCGACTTCTACCGGATGTCATAACCTATTTAGCACGGCAACCTTCTACAGTGGAAAACTATATTCTACCCTCGACTCTAGGGTTCATTTGGTCATGCATTTGGAGTATAAAACATCCTTGACCTAATGCACATACAAACCCTCAACTACAATTGTGAACAAAGTAAAAACTTTATAAATAACTTAAATGCAAACCAGAGCTTGCCTTGGTTTTGCAGGTGACTAAAGTCAGAAAATTGTGAAGTTAGTTTCTGATGACTTGAAGCTTAATCACTGCCCATCTTGTTCCTTGATCCAAGCTTTGCTTCTCCTCCACTTTTCCACGTTTAATCACTACACGTCATGAATATGCATATATGTTTAATTGTAAATCTTTTGCTAACAAGTTATAAAGACAAGTTTAAAACTGGAACTCTGTTTAAGAATTTAAAATGACACTTGGGCAAGTGGTTTACGTTTTGGTTTAAGCACTATGATCAAGTGATAAGTATTTCACATCACTTGTGTGTGTCGATCATCTAAGAGGTTGAACAGAATAGTACTTATCCAGGGCTCCAATGGAGCTGAAATTTTTCATGTGAGTTCCTTGTCACAAGAACGTCATCTGGACCAAAATTTGGAATTTTTCAATGAATAGATCACTCAGAACAATTTCCTAAGCATTTAGGCACAAATGAATTAATTCTGAATAAAATTGCACTTTCATGCAAATTCAAGTAAACTAAAATTTAAACATAGCTCAGGGAGCATGCATGAATTTTCCTAGGATTTTTGGAGCTACGAATTTCCTAGAACTGAATTTCCATGTTTTGGGAATTCTCTGGAATTGTTCTGTATTCATTTGAACACAAAAACTTGAATTAGAATTCTCCTAACTAAATCAACTCCAAAAGAGCTGAAATTTTTAAAGTAGTTCACTAATATCCTAAAGAATATTCTGGTAAAATTTGAGGATTTTTGGATGAACCAAACTCCCTCTAAAATTCTTTTGCTGAAAAGATTTAAATAATTTTCCAGAATTTAATAATGGTTTTCATACAAATTGGGTTGCATATTAGGATAGAGATTGTCACTCTGAATCCAACCCAATTTGAATTACTAAATTTGGAGCTTCCTAGCAAAAGTTATGAGGTTCTAAAGTTTAAACTGAATTTGGGGATTCAAATAAACCGGGAAATGTTTAAACTCTGACCGTGGGTCCCAGGCACACGTTTCAACCGCTGAAACCAAGCCACACAGGCCACAGAATCTATCCCGAGTTGCCACAGCCTGATCCGAGGCCACAGAAGATCTAACTTCCCCGCAACAGAGACTGACACGTGGGCCAGCCCCCGTCTTCGTCTACCTCCAGTCACCCGCGCTCCCGCGCCGCCGAGCTCGCCGGAGCTCTCGCCGGGAGGGGGTTGCGGCGCCTGAAACTTCCCAATTTTTGCCGCCTCTACATTATTTCATGCAAGGAACATGTTGCTACCCTTGTCGCCGACCGGCAGTCACCGGAAATAGCTTCGCGATGGCGACAGTCTCTGTGGCGACTCCGGCGACGTCACGAAGACGCTGTAATGCTCCAACCTTGCTTCGGTTAGCTCCTACAGCATCGCCACGACCTAGGGAGCAACATCCAAGGCTCTGATATCGCGAGAAACGTCAGCAACTAGGGGTTCACCGTGCAACCTAGGTCGATTTCGGTGAAAATTCAAAAAACTTGAAGAACCGAAGGTTTCCTCGACGGTTCTTCCTAGTTCTTGATCCCACGTGCTCGCACGAACGTCTACAACTGGGTTTCTAAGTCTGGTGATGAGTGGTCCACTGTGTCGCCCTAATTTCCCGATTTCCTACTCGAGGTTCATATCGCATGTCGGCGGGAAAAACCAAATTCCGGCGAGCACGGTTTGTGACAAGCTACCAGTGTTGCTGTGAAGCAAGAAGAGGTAGGTATAGGTGGATTTTTTTTGCTTTTGCAACTTGGTGGGAGAAGAACTGTGGTGAGCAGGCGATGTGATGTTGTGGCCAGCGGCTCACGGTGGCATCGATGGATAGACCGAGCTTCTTCTCGATGGATTTCAACCAATCGTCGTTCTCCATGGGATCATCAGTTTGTGCAAAAGTGGGTGGTCGAGTCCTCATGAACTCTCCCAATCGGTTGTGAGCCGGCGGTGGTGGTGGTGGTGGTGGCGGTGGTGCAGGAACAGGGTTATTGTTGTTGTTGGCCTGCAGCTGATCCAAAGTTTGGATCATGGTTTGCATGAGCTGGTTCTGCATAGCCATCAACCGTACAAGGTTGTTTGCACCAGCCCCGGGGTTGTCATTTTGAGGAAGTTCAACGTGGTCTTCCTCTTGTGGTTCCTGTTTGCCACAGACGTTCCTCCTTTGATGGCCGGCGTTTTCTCTCACCATATTTGAGTGAGAGTTGGGTAGAGTAGAAGTTAGAAGTTTAGATGGATTCCCCCCAAATATATGCATCAAGGTGGATGGACTATATATCATCCTATATGAGGATGTGTACACATGCCGAAGTAGCTCACATCTCTCTACTATGTGTGTATATGGACAACGCTGAAACGTCCCACAACTCACACTAAGCACACAATCACAAGCAATCATCACAAAAGTTTCACACAACTCCTATTCAAGCTTATTCAATGGGAGTCCTACGTGTTTTTAGGGTGATACCAATCTGTGACTTCGTCATATAGTCAATGTGGTTTCGGGTGATACCTATGATACCAATTTGTGATCAATCTGTGACTTCTCCTAGGCTTGCATCCTATGGTCAAGGTGGTTCTGATGCCAATCTATGCATTCTAGGCTTGCATCCTACGGTCACAGTAGCTCCAATGCTAATCTGTGACTAGGCCTGCGTCCTATGGTCAACGTGGTGATTTTGATACTAATATGTGATTTCTATCTAGGCTTGCAACCTACGTTCAACCGTGGTAGCTCTGATACCAGTCTGTGACGCCCCTGTTCCGAGAAAACCTCAAAACCGAGCTGATGCATATGTGTGCCTAGGATGTTCATCACACATACACATATGATACACAAAATAAATTCAGAATATAACCACGAATAATAGGGTTTAAGTACTTTATTACATCAATATCTTAACATGTTCTGGCAGTGGAAGTCTTCTAACTTATTCTAGCAGTGGAAGTCTTATTCTATCAGCGGAAGTCTTATTCTAGCAGCGGAAGTCTCTAATGACAGCGAAAACAACTAAGCAGCAGCGGCTCCATCTCCTACTCCATTCCCACAGGCAAGTCGATGGTAGATCACACGCCTAGTACTCCACATGCTCTTTGAAGTACTCCTCTCCTGTTGCTGATGATGAAGTAATAATGCAACTTTGAGTACATGATGTACTCAGCAAGTGTGGGAAAATATGATATGTATCTTACAGCAAGGTAGGATTAAAAAGGCTCATTGCAGAAAGCAAAGTTTATTTCACAAAACATGATAAAAACAGTAACTACCTTTAAGTGAATTTAATCCCAACATTTATCCAATTAAAACATCAACATACCTCCATCATATTCCACAACCTTTCATGTCTCATCCAGCCATTTATCTTTCTCAGCTTTTTCTCATGCTCATGAATACCATCTCATGTTCATTACCATCTCAACTCATATTCAATTCCGTCTCATAACCGAGACCAAAGCTCATTATCACGACTCAACAGTCCAATTCTCATTACCAAGACTCAACAGTGCCGAAACCAAAACCAAAGACCAACCATGACCAAACCCATAACCATACCAAATACCATCCCAATCACCATCCCATCTAATCATGTGAGTTGGCCAGACACTTGTGACCGTAAGCTCGGCTATCATGATAGTTTTATACCCTGCAGAGGTAGCACCACTTTACCCACAAGTTTGTGATTTCGTCACCCATCGGCGACTGCAGAACCTCCATTATACCAGTACACAACCGTTGGTGTATGGCCAAGAGATCACAAAATAGCCTTTACAAAGGGGCTATTAGATGTATGGACTCACTAAGGTCTCACCAGCAGGCTCGGATCACCATTCTCCCACCTACGGGCCCCCTCTTATGCCATGCAGTTCCTAGTGAAGTCCTCTGTGGGGACCACCCCGTTGTTCACCCACTCCAAGATCGCATAGGGTGGTGCCGTGCGATGCGGCACCCAACAGCACACACAAAAAGAATAAAGAACAGCATACAAACTTTTATTTAATATAAAACAGCTGAAGTCTTTTACAAAACTTAATTATACAGCGGAAGTATTATACATAACTGTAAGGGCCTCAGTTTTTGACACATAATTGAAGTGTTCATCACCATACACACACACCTCATTTGAGGAAAGATGATGAACACAAATGAAGAGCAAGTAACCACCATCAACATGCTCATTAGAGAACAAACTCACATATTGCAAAAGCGGTATTTCCCACATGTGATATAGAAGGGCTGGACAAACTCCTACACATTGCTAAGGATGTCCATGCCAAGTTTCACCCAAATTCAAAACCTTTTTGAGGTCATTTTGGGTATAGTTAGAAAGAGGGCAGTATGAAACCATATTCAAATTCAAACTGTTTTTATCCCATGAATTTAAAAGTGGGAGGCATATTCTTACTCAGCACATTTTTGTGAGCTCACACACCAATTTTCACTCCATTTGGAGTTGATCTTGACATGAGCTAAGTGGGACAAATTCAAACTTTATTTGAATTCAAAACTGAACTTGTGCTGAAATTCATTCAAACCAAACCCAATTTGAATTCTACTCAATTCAAATGACTCATGGGTGAATACTTTGAATACCCAGGGTTATTTTGGGGCTTACTGTTTACAACAGTGATTAGCAGTGAATTTCAGAGGTTAAAACCCCGGGTGGGTCCCACATGTCAGCCACAGAGAAGAATCAACCGACTGAGACTTTTCTCACTCGGGTCGCCGAGCCGCCGCTGCGATCGCCACCGAGGGGAGCCGCCGTGCCAGCAGCTGCTTGGCCACGCACGGGCGTGAGGCGGTTCAGAGCCTTCTTAAGGCGTCTTCTCCCCTCCTCGGCCGAAGCCTCACCCGTTTCTTCCCCCGCAAGAACTCGGCGCCGACAAACAATTTCCGCAGCTCGGAATCGATCAGAGAGCGCCGATCGCAGCTTCCTCCGTCCCCTCCAGAGCCACGGCAAGGTACTAGAGATCTTCCTCCGTCTTCCCCGCTGCTAGAATTCAGTTGAGACCGATTGAAATCGGTTATGCCAAAAGATCAATTTGGTGACTTAGAACCGCCGCACCTTGGGATCCCATGGACAGCCCAACCAGGGCGTTGTCACGCCCGAGCCAAGGCACCCTTGGACGCGCTGGTGACCGGTGCTGCTCACCCCCGAGCCACAGCCCGAGTGATTGCTCACCGGCGGCGAATTTCCAGTTTTCCCCTTTCTGTGTACAGAACGACCTTCGGGTGCGATTCCGTCGAATTCGTGCTCTAGAAAAGATTAGAGGGCCTCAATCCGCTCTCACACAAACTAGACACGGTAACGCACAAGTTGCCTTCACAACCCTTGGCCGGAGAACCTCTGTACCCGGCGTAATTCGAGGTTTACCAACGGCGGAACAAACGGGAGGCATCGGGCGCACGGTGAGGACCCACTTTGGGCCTTCCCCGAGCTCATGTCGACCTTCTCTGAGGTCCACTGATGCTTCCCGACCGGTTCCCTGAGTAGTTGAGGTGCTAGGGAAGTCAGCCGACATGGCCAAAGTCTTTCCGAGGTGGCGGCTCGTCGCCGACCATGCACCGGCCATTGTCATGAGTAGCTGACCCCAGAATCCTGTTCCCCAAGAGAAAGTAGGCAGGGGCGGCCAAAATCGTGAAGTTTGGAGCTGTACAGAAGCCGCCGGCGAGCTCTCCAGCGAGGTCCCTCGGCGGCGGAGCGCGGGCGTCGCGAGGTTGAAGAAAGGGGTGGACCCCAGCTGTCAACGGCCGATATTTTGAATCGGGATCGGGCTACGGCCGGGATCGGGTGTGCTGGTGTGCAAAATCCTTGTGGGCCGCGGTGTGCTGTCGCCTCGGCGTGCGACGCGTGTCCCCAGGGCCCACCGGCAAGTTTAAACTTTTCCCCCGATTTTCAGATTTCCTTCAAACTTCAAATCCTCATAACTTTGGCTAGAAAGATCCAAATTGAGTGAACCAAATTTTGCTAGATTCAGCTCTCTGAGTACTTTCCAGCAAATCAAGTTTCACTTCATGAAATTCCTTATTTCTCCAGAATTAATTCCTCAAAGTTTAAATTGTTTGGAATTTTCACTGGAGAATCCTTCGGAGGAAAATCCTGAAATTTTTCTGGGATGTTTACCAAAATATCCCTGAACTACCATAAAAATTTCAGACCCATTGGAGCTCATTTAATCCACCTAATGGTGTGATTAGTGAAACTGTTCCAGAGAAAATAGAAAATGTTCAGAAACATTTTCAGAATTTTCTCTGAAATTGTTTAGCTCATATCTTTAGTTAGGAACTTCCAAATTAAGTGAGACCAACTCCATTAGAACCCTATGAAAATCTAGTTTTCAGAAAGTCATAGTTTTTTCATGAAAATCCTTAGAGCACCCTAAGAGTTCCAATTGAGGTCAACGACATAATTAATTGTGGAGGGCTCAAATGAGCTTTGCTGCAACTAAAACTTGACCAAGTCTCAATTTAGGTTGTAACCAAGCCACAGTAAAATTTTCACAGTCATTGAGTCTGTTTAGTGGGACTTATAAGCTTCACAAGTTCAAACTTAATACAAATGCATTCAAATTAATACATGTACCTCTCTTATCATGTAGTCGCTAAGGTCGAGGAGGAACCCGAAGTCGTAGACTTCGTAACTCCGGAGGAGCAGCTAGCCTACGACCAAGAGCAGTAAGGCAAGCTCCGGTTTGCATTAATCTTTTTACAAATTTTTATTGTTTTGAGCACATACTTGAATACTATTATTCCTTGCATTAGAGTCTTGTTTGGACACCCAACTGCATAGCCAAAAAAACCATGGGTTGGGATTAGGATTGAAAACCCCGTTAGCTACTGCAATGCTAATATAGAGTAGGATTTGGTACAAGTCGAGTAGTTGGAACTACTCGCGAGCATAGGCTAGAGGCACTCGACTCGGGTAGTGATAGCACATGAAACACATGGCAAGAAAGATGAGACCGAGCGGAGGGTAAGGGCAGCAGGACTTTGGAGCCTGTGTGCTGTAGCTCCGTTTGTGTCGATTGAGTACCGAGCCGTGTGCGGGCCTGTTGAACAAGCTAGAACAGTACCGAAGACCTACCGGCTATATGGGAACCGGGAAACTGATGTAACTCGGGTAGCTTGGTATTGAGGCATTGCCCGTCGTTCAGAGGGTAGGTTGAGAGCTTGAGGTGTAAATCGGCTGGTGGCACGGAGATCCGCGTGCAGAGACCTCTTGCTCGGGACGATGGGACCGGTTCAATATTTGGCTGACGGGCGAAAGGTAGTTGCTTACGGCGTCCGTGATGGTTGTTGTAGGCAACATCGAGTACGGGCGTACGTGACGGGTTGTTCCGGTAACCCTGCAGGTGTAAATCGATTATAATCGCCGTCCCTCACGGTCAGTGAGTACCACTTGTTCACTGTACCGTGACGTAGAAAGAATAGGCTAGTTACATGTTAAAATGCTGCTGATTGAAAGATGGATTTGATTGCTAATGATTTGCTTTAGTTTAGAGCTAACTAAAGTTCTTTTCAACTTTGGGCAAAGTACATGAGAGAAATGTGTTTCTTGTTTGATTGCGGCTCTCTCATGTGCCTTAGCACAAGGTTCTCCACAACCTGCTGCTAAAACTTGAAAGTAGGGTTCCACTAATTAGGCGAGTCCTTTGCAAATGATTTTTACCTCATGTAACCCATTACCCCTCATGTAGAAGTTCCATGTTTTGGTGAGACGGGTCAGACTTGCTGAGCCTACGTGCTCACTGCTTGTGTTTGAAGCTTTTGCAGGGTTGTATGAGGAAGGGACTCCCGAAGAGGTGACGGAACCCCAGGAGGGGAACCCCGTCGAGTGGGAGTCGTGCACGCCGCAGAGTTAGTGTGCGTGTGTGCTAGCAAGGACACGTTCAAGGGCTGAACGTGCACTTGATGCTTAATCTATGCCCGTGAGTGTAGACTGAACTTATTTTGATGTAAACATGTTCATAAACTTGTTTATGTAATAAAATTTCGCTTCCGCTTTGTACCTTTGACGTGTGTTATACGGTGCTGTGCAACGCAGTACCCCTCAGCGTGATCCTGGCTCGACAAGACCGTGGGGTCGTGTCAATAACTACTCTCTAATCCTATCTACGCAAAAGTGCAGCCGTCCAGCCCAGGGACGCTACACACTAGCAGCATGGAAACGGAGATCACGGCGGCGTGCAGGGCTCCAGCTCGGCTGTGTACCCCGACGTGGGCATCGCCTCATCCTCGGAACCTTCCTCATAACTCTCACCTGCACACAGCTCAACTATTGCAACCGTGAGCATGATGACTCAGCAAGGCTTAACCGACAACCCTAGGCATGGAACTCTACATGCAAGGATGTGTAAAATAGGAAGAAGAACTTTGCAATAAAGACACGCCTACATGTTGATCCTTACTTTCAGTTTTATAGCAACAGTTTATCGAGCCTTAGGCAATCCTCACATCGGAAGTCCACAATCAAACAAGAAACGCTTTCCTCCGATGTGATGATGCCCAAAGTGGAATATAAACTTAATTAGCTCTATAACTACAGCATACAAGGTTTCAAGTCATTTATAATTCAATGCAGCTTATTCAGTTGGCTTATTTCACTTCTTACTACGTCACAACGCAGTGAACAAGCGGGTACTCAAATAACCGCGAGGGACTGTGATTGCAATCAAGACACACCCGGATAACACGTCACATACACCAACATTCAAAAGCGTTATTCCACACCCCTTCCTACTCTGTTGTATGAAACAACCTTTCAAATGCAACCCAAATGCCGAATTGGTCCATCCATAACAGGCAGGAGGTCCCCGCGTAAAGCGTGACTGTGCCCATCGGCAGATTTACACCTTGCTACCCTTAACCCACTCCTATTTACGGTTGGGTAAGCCTCGACACCCAGGTTAACCAATTACATCGGTTTCCTGGTTCCCATATGCCAGTATGCATCCGGTACTGTTCGATACTTGTCCAGCAGGCCGCACACGGACGGTCCTCAACCGACACCAACAGGGCTACGCACGTGGGACCTCTGCTCACTGCATCCTATCCCCCCTGCTGGGTCTCATTTTCACAACTCAAGCCATTTTCTACCTCTTGTCATTCCGTGTGTTACTTACTATCTCGCGAGTAGCTTCCAACCACTCGACTTCTACCAAGATCCTAAACATTAGCATGGCATTCTCTACTCATTGAGTTTGTACACTACCCAACCCTTTATAGGATTCAAAAGGCTATGCAGGTGGGGTTTCAATCATACTAACTCTAATGCATACATTTCAACCTAGACATAAATGATACAAATGAAAAACTTTATAAAAGGTACTTAAGTGCAAACCGGGGCTTGCCTGGTTGCGAGTTAAATGGGAAGTCAGCTTCTGGTGGAAGTATGTCCAAGGGCTCCGGTGCGTCCTCAACTTCGGTCACTATATGAGATGTAACAAGATATATGTGTAAGCATTAAGAACTTATAAGAAGTAGACTTCTATTCATAGCTACTGCTATTTAGAATTCTTAATTGGCTTTGGGATTTTTACAGTGGATACTAGACTCTCTAAGGATGATCTGAGCAAAATTTGGAGACATGTCATTGCACAATGTAGTCTTCAAAATTCCTACAAGTACAATGCTTCTCTCAATTTTGAGCCCAATTCAGGAGCTTTGACATATCTAATAGTGGAAGATCTGATTAGGGTAAGTCTCCATGGTTCTAACAAAATTTGTTTCACCATTTTTGGAGCTACCAACAGAGATATGAATTTTCGAAGTTGGACAGGAGTTCTGAAAAGTTTCTGTTTAAAATTTGAATTTCCAAATAAAGGCTGAACTTTGGAAGATAATTTAGCCTACCAATTGAACTCCAATGAAGCTAAAACTTTTACTGGAGATCGGAAATATCATAAGGAACCTCCTAGCAAAATTTGAAGAAATTCCATAACAGGGATCTTCAGGAATTAATTCCCAAAGATTTAACTTTGATGAATTTTGGGGAAATTTCCAGAGATCCCCAGATCAATTCCTTTGCATTTCTGCAAAGTACTGAGAGGAATCTAGCAAAATTTGTTTCACAAATTTTGGACATTCCTACTGAAAGTTATGGTCCTTTGAAGCTTGTACTAAATCTGGAATTTGAAGAAATGTTGAAATTATGGCTATGGACCCCACCCGCGATGTTATCCACTCAGATGACGGCAACACCGAGGCCACGGGGTTATTTCCCGCGCAGCCGCACCGGATCCAGTGCCACAGACCGATCCCTGCGCGTATACAGAGACTGACCGGTGGGAACCGGCCCTCCTTCGCCTTCCTCGAGGCTCGCCGGGACGGGGTTCCCGTGGTCCGAGCTTCCTCAAACTCGCCGCCTATGAGTTCTACACCGTGCTGAACGCGATGGTGGGGTCGGGAGCCGATGACAACTGCCAGAACGGTGCTTGCACCGGCGACCCTGTCGAACCTCACTTCGGCGACCTCGTTCTTACTCGACAGTGGGCCTTTCAGACTAGGGTTTGCTCTAAAAGCACCAGTGTCGCGTGGACGACGTCGACCCATAGCCCGCTCTCCATGAAAACCACCAGAGAGGGGACCTCACCGGCGACCCGAGCCCGCAAAACACCGATGGCGACAAAAACTCGAAGAACTCCTTCAGCCCTTGATGGTTTCTAGCGCCGTTTGAGCCAGAAGGACCGTAGGGATCTAGTGAAGCTTCTTCTAGACCAGAATGAGCTCTAGCTACTGCTGTCCGATGAAATTAATCATAGACCGAGAGGGGCCGCTATGAACTAGGGTTTGGTAAAACCCGAAATTCCCACTACCCGATTGATCAACTGACATGAGTCCTTCGGCATCACGATCTACGGACAACAATGCACCTTTCTTGTGTAGGGAAGGGGCGGTGACACCAGCCGTAGCGCGCTGACCACGGTGAACAGAACGTGGTTCCGTCAGGCACCTCTGAACGCCGGTGCCAATTGTGGGTTTGCGCGTAGCACGAGCTAGGAAACTTAGGTGGGAGAACGGTGGAGGCTGGAGAACACACTAGCGCTTCTTTTTGCTGCTTGGAGCTCGATCATCCGAGCTTGGGCGAGCGTGGGCGAGGGAGAAACAGAAACGGCACGAAGGCAGTTTTTCGCGGGAGAGAGCGGAGGGAGCGGCGAGCAACCGAGAGAAGTGAAGAATGACTTCGTTGCTGCGACCGTGTGGTATTGAAGCGGCTGATGATCGAGGAAACCAGGAGGTGGCGCGGTGGAGTCCTCGGGAGAGGGTCGCGCAGGGAGCTGGCGTGGTCTCGGCGATCGGCCGATGAAAAACAGAGGTGGTAGATCATCTGTGTGGCTGACAAAGGGGTCCCACCACCTCTAATTTTTATCCAATTACCACTGATATTTTTACCCCAGCTACTCAGAATTTAATGCCTTACTTCACTCCAAAGTTAAGGTTTGAATTTTCTGAATTCAAATGGTTTGAATTCTGGTGTAGAATTTGAATTGTGTTTGATCATTTGAATTTGAAATGAATTTGAATTCTCCCCTTTGTCTTGCTCCAAAAACATAGCAAACCAGGCCCAAAATTTCTGTTTTTTGGCCTGGCTGTTAATTAAAATCTGGAGAACACATTTGTGGAACCAAATTTGCAAATTGCGGCAATTGGAATTTGAAACTGAATTTGAAATTCAGATTATAGGGTTTCTCCTTTTAATCCCAAAATATATTAGAACTCCTCCAAATGAGTTGAAATTTGGAAGGGTGAATATTTGGACTATGAAGATCCAAGTTATGAATTTAGATCTCCAAGTTTGGGAGTTTTGGGAAGTTTGAATCCTCACTTTGAACCTTCGCCGTTATAATTCAAAGTTTTAATTCCCCTCATTTTTCCTAAGTGTACATGAGCTGAATTTTTCTTGCTACCACTTTTTGGGGATTTTACATCCCTCCCCCCTTAAAAAGAATCTCGTCCCGAGATTCCAAAAGAAATGCAGTGGGGAAAACTTTACCGGGTATACGATGATAGCAAGTCCGAATAATATGTTCGTAGATAGTCCTCGCTTTCCCGTGTCACCTCATCAGCGGTATGGTTACTCCACAAGACCTTGTAGAACCATAAGGTCCGGTTTCTTGTGGCACGAGTCTTTTAATCGATAATCCGGATTGGATACTCCGTGTACAAGAGGTCCGGTTGAAGAACTTCTATGTCTTCAGTGTGGATTTCAGCGGAGGGTTTGAGGCACTTCCTCAGCTGAGAGATGTGGAAGACGTTGTGAATGATTGCGAGCGACACCGGTAAATCCAAGCGATAGGCCACGGGTCCGCATCTTTCAATGACCGCGAACGGACCAATGAACCGTGGCACAAGTTTACCCTTCACTCCGAAACGATGAACTCCCTTCATCGGAGACACACGGACATAAACCTGGTCCCAGATGTCGAAGTGGAGAGGGCGGCGTCTTTTATCCGCATAGCTTTTCTGGCGAGATTGAGCAGCCTTGAGATTGGCTTGTATTACTCGCACTCGTTCTTCAGCCTTGTAAAGGCCTCAGTTTTTGACACATTCAAAGTGTTCATCACCACACACACACACACCTCATTTGAAGAAAGTTGATGAACACATTTGAAAAGCAAGTAACCATTATCAACATGATCATTAGAGAACAAACTCACACAATGCAAAAGTGGCATTTCCCAACTGCATCATCTAAGGGCTGGACATACGAAAAACTCCTACACTTTGCTAGTAATGTCCATGCCAAGTTTCACCCAAATTCCAAACCTTTTTGAGGTACTTTTGGGTATAGCTAGAAAGAGGGTGGTTTGAACTCAAATTCAAATTCAAACTGCTTTTATCCCATGAATGCAAAAATGGGAAGCATATTCTTACTCAACACATTTTAGTGAGCTCACACACCAATTTTCACTCCATTTGGAGTTGATCTTGACATGAGCTAAGTGTAGCAAATTCAAACTTTATTTGAATTTCAAACTGAACATGTGCTGAAATTTAATCAGATCAAACCCAATTTGAATTCTAACCAATTCAAATGGCTCAGGGGTGAATAATTCAAATCACCATGGGCATTTTAGGGCTTACTGTTTACAACAGTAATATGGAGTTAAGGTGAGAGGTTAAAATGGGAGTGGGACCCACATGTCAGCCACTTAAGAAATTCAACCGACTGAATTTTCAGTGCTTGGGTCCCTGAGCTGCTTCCAAGAGCGCCACCGAGGGGAGACCGCCGCACCACCAGCTGCTTGCCGATCGCAGCCACTGAACCGACTCTCGGGGCCTTTATCTACGCGCCCGAGCGATCGCCGGTGCTCCCCACCATTGCCCCGACACGTTCTCGCCCAACAAACTGAAACTCCTCGCCTCCCAGTTGAGCTCTCGGTCCCTCATCGCCCGGCCGATCCAGTGATCCTCCCGGCGATCTGAGACCAGCACCAGGTGCGTCAAGCCATCCTCGACGCCCTCGCGCCGGTTCCAGGCCCGGAGCAATTCTCTCCGAGCTCCACTACGACGATATTTCCTCTGCCGGTTCAGCTCGAGCCGCCACCGCGGGAATGACCCATATGGCCACCACAGCCTACCGATCGCCGAGCTGTCAACAGCAAAGAGGTTCGCCTTCAGTCCCTCTTCCATTTCCGCAAGCTCCGGCGGCATGACATAGACTGCTCACGCCGAAATTTCATGTTTTCGTGACGGTGTGCAAAAGTGGAGTCTGAACCGATCCGCAAAATTCGTAACCCACGCTGCACCACTCATCCTCTCGCGGAGGGGATCACTTCTAGGTACCCGTACGAGTCAATAGGAGCAGGAACCACAAAGAACCGGTGAGGGAAACCGCTGTTCTTCGAGTTTTAGGAGAAATCCCGATTTCCGGCCTAGGTCGCATGATGACAGCCCAACACAGCCCTTTCCGAGCTCCGTGGAGCTCATGTCAACCTTTCCTAAGGTCCACTGATGCTTCCCGACCGTTTGCTCGATCGAGTGGGGTGCTAGGGAGGTCGGTCGACACGGCCGAAGTTCTCCCAAAACTGCCGCTCATCACCGACCATGTGCCGGCCATTTTCATGACGAACTGAGCCCAGAATCATGTTCCCCGAGTGGAAGTAGGCAGGGGCGGCCAGAATCATGAAGTTTGGAGCACCACAGAGGCTGCCAGCGAGCTCTCCGGCGAGGTGTCGCGGCGGCAGAGCGCGGGGAGGGCGAGAGGTAGACGAACGGGTGGGCCCCGGCCGTCAGCGGCTCGGATTTTAAATCAGGATCGGTCTGCGGCTCGGATCTGGTGTGCTGGCACGAAAACTCTGTGGACCCCGGTGTGCCGTAGCTCCAGCACCCAACACGTGTCCCCGTGGAGCCACCGACAGATTTAAACTTTTCCCGATTTTCAGATTTCATTCAAACTTCAAATCCTCATAACTTGGGCTTGGAAACTCCAATTCGAGTGAACCAAATTTTGTTGGATTCAGCTCTCTGAGTACTTTCCAGCACATCAAGTTTCACGTCATGAAAATGTTTATTTCTCCAGAATTAATTCTTCAAAGTTTAAACTGTTTGGAATTGTAACTGGAGGATCCTTTGGAAAAAAATTCTGAAATTTTGCTGCGATGTTCATTAAAATATCCCTGAACTACTATATAAATTTCAGATCCATTTGACCTCATTTAATCCACCTAATGGTGTGATTAATAAAACTGTTCCATAGAAAATGGAAAATGTTCAGAAACACTTTCAGAATTTCTCTGAAAGTGTTTAGCTCATATCTCTAGCTAGGAACCTTCAAAATTAAGTGTGACCAACTCCATTAGAACCCTCTAAAAATCTAGTTTTCAGAAAGTCATGAGTGGCTCCATGAAAACCCCTAGAACACCATAAGAGCTCCAACTAAGGTCAAGTACATAATTAATTTTGGGGAGCTCAAATGAGCTTTGCTGCAACTAAAACTTGGTCAAGTCTCTGTTTAGGTTATAACCAAGCCACAGTAAAAGTTTCACAGTCATTGGGTCTGTCTAGTAAGACTTATAATCTTCACAAGTTTCAATTCAATTCAAATGCATTTAAATTAATACATATACTTGTATATCATGTGGTCGCTAAGGTCGAGGAGGAACCCGAAGTCTTAGACTTCGTCACTCCGGAAGAGCAGCTAGCATACGACTAAGAGCATCAAGGCAAGCTCCGGTTTGCATTAACCTTTTTACAAATTTCTATTGTTTTGAGAACTTACTTGAGTACCATTAATTATTGCATTAGAGTCTTGTGTGAAAACCCAAATGCATAGCCAAGAAAACCATAGGTTGGGATTAGGATTGAAAACCCCGTTAGCTAATGCAATGCTAAGATAGTGTAGGATTCGGTACAAGTTGAGTAGTTGGAACTACTCGCGAGCATAGGCTAGAGGCACTCGACTCGGGTAGAGATAGCACATGATACACATGGCAAGAAAAATGAGACCGAGCGGAGTGTAAGGGCAGCAGGACTTTGGGGCCTGCGTGCTATAGCTCAGCTTGTGTGATTGAGGACCAAGCCGTGTGCGGGCCTGTTGAACAAGCTAGAACAGTACTGAAGATCTACCGGCTATATGGGAACCGGGAAACTGATGTAACTCGGGTAGCTAGGTATTGAGGCATTGCCGGTCGTTCAGAGAGTAGGTTGAGAGCTTGAGGTGTAAATCAGCTGGCGGCACTGAGATGCGCGTGCAGAGACCTCTTGCTCGGGGCGATGGGACCGGTTCAATATTTGGCTGACGGGTGAAAGGTGGTTGCGTACGGCGTCCATGATTGTTGCTGTAGGAAACATCCAGTACGGGCGTACGTGACGGGTGATTCGGGTAACCCTGCAGGTGTAAATCGATTATAATCGCCGTCCCTCGCGGTCAGTGAGTACCACTTGTTCACTGTACCAAGACGTAGAAAGAACAGGCTAGTTACATGTTAAAATGTTGCTGATTGAAAGATGAACTTTGATTGTTAATGATTTGTTGTAGTTTAGAGATAACTAAAGTTCTTTTCAACTTTGGACAAAGTACATGAGAGAAATGCGTTTCTTGTTTGATTGCGGCTCTCTCATGTGCCTTAGCGTAAGGTTCTCCACAACCTGCTGCTAAAACTTGAAAGTAAGGTTCCACTAATTAGGCGAGTCCTTGCAACTTGTTTTATCTCATGTACCTATTACCCCTCATGTAGAAGTTCCATGTTTAGGGGAGAGACGGGTCAGTCTTGCTGAGCCTTCGTGCTCACTACTTGTGTTTGAAGCTTTTGCAGGGTTCTATGAGGAGGGGACTCCCGAGGAGGAGATGGAACCACAGGAGGGGAACCCCGTCGAGTGGGAGTCGTGCACGCCACCGTGTTAGTGTGCGTGTATGCTAGCAAGGACACGTTCACGGGCTGAACATGAACTTGATGCGTAGTCTACGCCCGTGAGTGTAGACTGAACATATTTTGTTGTAAAAATGTTCATAAACCCGTTTATGTAATAACATTTTGCTTCCACTTTGTACCTTGAAGTGTGTTATTCGGTGCTGTGCAACGCAGCACCCCTCAGCGTGATCCTGGCTCGACAAGACCGTTGGGGTCGTGTCAGCGCTGGTATCAGAGCTCGCTTGAGGTTTAACGCACTAAAAAGGTCATCTTGTTCAAAAGTCCAGTGAGGAACGAGTTAGTAGCCCATATAAGGATGCTATTAGTGTATATAAAGTGGCATACTAACCTATTTGCTTATGTCGGAAAATCGTGCATCTCGGGATGCTTTATGTCTTGCGGGGTGCATGTAAGCGCTGTCCACCAGTGCGCACCAGCTGAAGGGTGGAGCCCCACGGGTGGCAGGTAATCCGACTCGCTTTGGTACCCTCTACGACTCTTCATGTCATTTGGGGTATTTGAGCAACGTCTGTCCCGGGCGTGCGTGGTGCAATATGGGAGACCCCGTCACGTGGTCAGTAACGTGAACACGTAGCTCAAGGCATGTTTGGCTTGAGATCATCCAGGCGAGTGATGACGGCCGGGTGTACGACTGTATGGATACCGGACTCGGTGTGCAGCCGAGTCTGACGATTGTGTGAGTTATCTGCAGGTAGTCTAACCATGAAACGGTAGACGTGTAGCATCCGTGTGTGAGTGACGTTTAGTGCCACTGAACTAACGAAGCCGGCTAAGTCCGGTATAGGTTTTTCTTTGTGAGGACGTAGTACCGACATGCTCTGGTGACGCATCGACGTCACACTCTACTAAATGAACAACTTGATTATAAAACTTGAAAATGTTAATCCAAAGCATTAAAACTTGATGTAACTCCTTCCCTTAATCAGGATATTCAAAGTTAACAAGTTTTCAACTCATAGGCTATTAAGGACAGAGTCCCCTGTTTTCAGCTGAATTAAGGCTGAAGTTAAATGGGGGTTAGAGGTTGAGTTCTTTCGAGGTTGGGGTCATATGATACATGTCTGGAAAGATTTGGAAGAGCTTTACAACTTTTAGGTTGAGGTCCAGAGGTGTTTCATCCCTTAACCAATCGAAAAATGCAATAGAGTGAAAACTGTCCAGAAAACAGGGTCTCTGTAACTCTCTGTAAATTCAGCATAACTTCCTGCATAAAAATCTAAAAATAGAAAATATGGTAGTTCTGGAAATCTTATGAGGTGAGTTGCAACTTTGTAACAGAACGTTTTGTCAGATTGGGAGCAGAATTAACTGGAATTCTTGGATCAAATCAGTACCTAAAGCAGGGAGGTGCTGTCCAATGTTCTCCAGAAATTCTGTTAACTTTAGCATCTCATAACTTTTGAACCAGGACAGATATTAGGCCAAGCAAATACTTTCTGCAAAGATATTGAAGTTATATTTAACTTTGATGTTCAGCTCCAGAATTGGTTTTGCGTTTAGCATGGCCTAAATCAGGTTGAAATGGAAACTGGTCAGGGCTGTCAGGTTGGAAAGCAGATCAGTAGTCAAATTTGTTTAAATTTGAACTATATTTCCAAGTTTTATGGGTTCAATGACATGTTTTGTGTTATAACTCAATGGTTTACTGTTCAAATAAATATTTGACATTTCTCAAATATATTTTTACAGATGACAACGGATAAACAGTTCGAGAACGGGTGGGTGGAATCTCACTGTTCTCACCACAGCGGCTATCCGGAAGCATTGAGGCAGATGCTTCAATATTTCGGGTACAACCAGATGCCACAGTACTTCACCAAGGAAGAAGGCGAGGAGGGGAACAAGACGTGGACAATCCATGTCGAGGTTCCTGCAGGACCTACGGCACCCGGTTGGGCACCGTTCACCGTCACGGTGAGAGGTAGACAACCGGAGGGGATGTGGCAAGTGGCAGCCCACGACACCTTGTCGCGTTTCTGCCAACTACACGTGAGGGCTATGGAGGGCACTCCATACGCGCTCGTTCCAGTGGAGGGATGGGCTAATCACGTGTGGGAAGGGAGGTATAGGGAGGCAACCGATCCGGGTTACCCAAGGTACAGCCCCGCGGAGGCAAACCTCAGCTTCCAAATGAGAGCAGGAAAGGCCTTGATGGACAGCCAAGCTGTTCATACGGAGCATCTCGCCGCAAAGCTCAAGGAGAGCACAAGCCGTGGAGACCATTTCGAGAGTGCTCACAGAACTCCGCAATGTGCTCTTTCCGATGATCAAGCAACTGAACGAACAGCATAATCAGTTGCATCGTCTGAAGAAGGCGAAAAGAAAAGCCGTGTTGACATCGTGGCGCTGCAAGATCAGGTGCAGGCTCTGACCCAGCAGAATGAGGTCCTTACTCAAGATCGGAACGACACTATTGAGGAAGGGCAAGGCTGGGAAGAAGACTACAACCAAGCCATGGACGAGGTGCATATATTGCAGGACCTCGTACCTCCGGTATTGGGCATACCGGTGGTCTTGGGTCTTCCAGCAATGGGAGAACACGAGATGGGAGAGGAGGTTGTAGATCCGGAGCCACCAGCAGAGGTACCGGAGGAGGACGACCCGCAGGAGGTCTAGTTCTACTCTGAGTAGGGGGTTACCGTTGTCAAGTAGGGCAACCAGAGTGGAGTAACCCAAACTTTTGTAACCAGTGACATGTTGCGTAGACAGTAGCGTATGTGTAGGTAGTGACGACATGAGCACGACTTCTCGGAGACCCAAGAATAATGTATCTTTTATAAAGTTATGCTTTATCAATACATGTGAATGTTGTGCAAATTATTCATGTGTCACTTCAATACCTACTGTTGCATATGGAATTTTTAAGTATGACATGTGCTGATCGCTGCTGTTTTGAATTTCAGAATGACTCGTACTCGTGCCAACCCAGACGTTGGGGGTTCTAGTCAAGGGGGAGAAACCTCCCAACAGCCTCCCGAGGACTCCTCGGGACAGCAACAGCAACAACAAACACCGCCACCGCCACCGCCAATGGTTACATTGGCCGACATCGTTGCGGTAATGGCGGGTTCTCATCAGCAGCACACGGAGTTGCTGCAGACCCTTATTGCAAATATGTCTCGACCAGAGAGACGTCAAGATCGTGAGGAGCGTCAACAGAGCTCCTACTCCGACTTCCTAGCGACTCATCCGCTGGTATTCTCAAGGGCGGATGAACCCCTCGATGCGGACAACTGGCTCCGCATGATGGAGATGAAGTTCGGGCTGCTCCAAGTGAGTGAGCAGCGCAAGACTCAGTTCACAGTCCAACAGCTCCAAGGATCCACGAGCGCATGGTGGGCGAACTACTGTGCTTCACAGCCCACCGACCGAGTTATGACCTGGGCAGAGTTCCGGACGGCCTTCAGGGCCTATCATATAACGCCTGCTCTCATGAAGAGGAAGACGCAGGAGTTTCTACACCTGCAGCAAGGGAGCCGGAACGCGCTGGAATACTCCAGGGCGTTCAACGATCTCGCGCTCTACGCGTCGTATCATGCTGATACTGACGAGAAGCGGCGGGACTACTTCTACCAGGGGCTTAACCCGCTCCTGAAGGACAAACTGGCAATGTTCAATCACGGCAGCCTCAACGACATAATTGATGCTGCGATTGTTCAGGAGGACTCCAACAAGGAGTTAGTGGCGGCGGAGAGAAGGCGAAGCGCGCCACAAACCAGCGGAGAAGGAGGTGGTCCTTCTCTGAAATTTTGGATGGTGAATCACCCACGATCAGGTTCACGCTGGCAGCCACCACAGATATCGATGCCTTTCCGCAGTCGGCCCTATTCGTCACCGGCGTTTAGGCCGGCACTGCCAGTACCACCTCCGCAGCAACAACAGCAGCAGCGGGCGATGCCGCATGCGTATGCACCCCAGCAGCGCATGCCGGGATTTCGTCCCCAAGCACCGGACAAGCAGCGGTCACATGCTACAAATGTGGTCATCCAGGACACTTCTCCAGCAGTTGTCCAGAGAGACAAGGCGGCGGAGTTGCACCGCAACTTCCGGGGAGGAATCAGCCCCGGAACACTACTAATGCGCGGCGGGCGAACCCTAGGCCCGGCACTGTCCACCAACTTGCCATAGAGGACGTGCCGGAGGTTGAGCCAATCCTTGCGGGTATGTTCCAACTCCACCCGCATACCGCCATGATATTGTTTAATTCAGGCGCCACACACAATTTTATTAGCCAAGCTTTCATTGCTAAACACAGCTTGCCAATACTACCCACCGATAGTCCATATTTGATTTGTTCACCGGGTGGGAAGATTTCAGCAATCGTAATGGTTTCCAAAGCATCATTATGCTTAGCGGGTAGGGTGTACCCTACGTCTCTCATAATTCTAGAGGGACAGAAGGTCGATGTCATCTTAGGGATGTCGTGGTTAACCTGCCACGGCGCTGTTTTAGACACCGTCCTTCGAATCGTGCACTTGAACTCAGAAGTGCACGGATCTCACTCTTTATTTCTGGACAGTCCAGAAATAAAACTTCCAAGTGTCTATCAATCCACAGCTATCAGATTGGAAGATATTCCAGTGGTCCGAGAGTTTCCTGACGTGTTCCCAGATGATTTACAGGGGATGCCGCCCGATAGAGAGGTGGAGTTCAAGATTGAACTTGCACCGGGAACCATGCCAATATCCCGAAGGCCGTACAAGATGGCGCACAAGGAGTTGTCTGAACTGAAGACCCAGCTAACGGACCTGCTGGAAAAGGGTTTTATTAGGCCGAGCTCCTCGCCATGGGGCTGTTCGGCATTATTTGTGAAAAAGAAGGATGAGACGTTGTTGCTTTGCGTGGACTATCACCCATTAAACGCCGTAACCATCAAGAACAAGTACCCGTTGCCACGGATCGACATGTTGTTTGATAAGTTGGTCGAAGCAAAGATCTTTTCCACGATGGATTTAAGATCCGGGTACCATCAGATTAAGATACGGGCTGAGGATATTCCGAAGACGGCTTTTTCCACGAGGTACGGACTTTATGAGTATCTGGTCATGTCCTTCGGCCTCACCAACGCTCCAGCTCACTTCATGTACTTGATGAACTCCGTATTCATGCCAGAGCTGGACAAGTTTGTCATGATCTTCATCGACGACATACTGGTACATTCCAAGTCGGAGAAAGATCACCAGAAGCATCTGCGTATAGTCTTGCAACGGCTGCGGGATCACAAGCTATACGCGAAATTCAGCAAGTGCAAATTCTGGATATCGCAAGTGCCTTTTCTCAGGCATCTCATCTCAGCAGAAGGTATCGCTGTAGACCTGAGTAAGATCACACAAGTGCTGAATTGGAAATCCCTGAGAACTGTTCACGAGGTATGGAGTTTCCTCGGACTCGCGGGATATTATCGGAGGTTCATCCCGAACTTCTCAAAGATTGCAAGCCTATGACGGAGCTGCTAAAGAAGGCTACCAAATATGTTTGGAGTCCAGCATGTGAAGCAGCGTTCAAGGCATTAGTAAAGCACCTGACATCAGCACCGGTTTTTGTGCAGCCAGACACAAACAAAACCGTTCGATGTGTACTGCGATGCATCCGGCATTGGGCTCGGGTGTGTGCTGATGCAAGACCGAAGAGTGGTTGCGTATGGGTCACAGCAGCTTAGAAACCATGAGCAGAATTATATAAATCACGAGTTGGAGCTCGCTGCCGTGGTACTTGCACTTAAAATGTGGAGGCACTACCTAGCCGGTAACCTCGTACATTTATATACCGACCACAAGAGCCTCAAGTACATATTCACTCAGAAGGAGCTGAACATGAGGCAACGAAGATGGTTAGAGTTGATAAAGGATTACGAAATAGAGATCCATTATCACCCTGGCAAGGCAAACGTAGTGGCGGATGCTCTGAGCCGCAAGTCACACGTCAACAATCTGACCATCACACCGTTGAAAGAGGGCGAACCACCACTGCATGTGATTCCACACGGAGCTCTCTACAACCTAGCTTTGATCCCCACCATCTGTGAAGAGATAGCGGCAGCTCAGAAACATGACAAGGGCATGTCGCATTTGCGGAGACGTTTAGACAGTGGGGAGCTGAAATGTTTCCGGAAGGACGGAGACGGCGTCCTATGGTTCAAGGACCGGATCGTCGTACCCCGTAAACCGGAGTTACGGAAGAAATTTTTTGATGAGGCTCACTTATCAAAATTTTCTATTCACCCCGGCAGCAACAAAATGTATCAAGAACTCAGAAGCAAGTTTTGGTGGACACGGATGAAGCGGGAGATCGCAAAGTACGTGTTCGAGTGTGATACATGTCCAAGGGTGAAGGCAGATCATATGCGGAAACTGGGACTGCTACAACCACTGGGCGTTCCTTCCTGGAAGTGAGAGGATGTGAGCATGGACTTCATCGTCGGTTTACCCACCACTTTTCAAAAGCGTGATTCTGTGTGGGTGATCGTCGACTGGCTCACTAAAGTTGCCCATTTCATCCCGGTCAACACCAACTACAACGCCAAGAAGTATGCTGAACTGTACATCTCACGGATCCTATGCTTGTACGGCGTACCCCGTACCATCATATAGGACCGGGGCACTTTATTTGTGTCCCGTTTTTGGGAGCAGCTGCACGCTGCATTGGGGACGAAGCTGATCCGTAGTTCAGCATACCACCCACAGACGGATGGGCAAACCGAGCGGGTAAATCAGATTCTAGAAGATATGCTACGAGCTTGCGCTATCAACCACGGAAGGAATTGGGATGATCACTTGCCGTTAGCTGAGTTCTCGTACAACAATGGGTACCAAGCCAGCATCAAGATGGCGCCTTACGAGGCGCTATACGGAAGAAAATGCCGCACACCATTGAATTGGTGTGAGTCGGGCGAAATGGTTACTGTTAGGATTGACCTTGTCAACAACGCGGAGGAAAAGGTTCGGCTGATTCAAGCGAACCTAAAGGCCGCCCAATCCCGGCAGAAACAGTATGCGTACCGGAGAAGGCGCCCACTACAATTTAAAGTCGGGGATCATGTATACTTACGTGTATCTCCAATGAAGGGCGTAAACAGATTCGGAGTGAGAGGAAAGTTAGCACCCCGATTCATCGGTCCATTTCAGATTACAGAAAGATGTGGATCGGTAGCATACTGGCTGAAATTACCAGAAGCACTTTCCGGTGTGCACGACTTCTTTCACATTTCCCAGCTGAGGAAGTGTCTTAAGCTATCAACTACCATTCAGCTGGAGGACATAGAACTGAAACCGGATCTCACCTATCGGGAGGAACCGGTTCAGATCATTGACAAAAAGGCCCGAACCACACGCAATCGTACATTGTGGTTCTACAAAGTTCTGTGGAGCAATCACTCTGTGGACGAAGCGACATGGGAGAACGAAGGATTTCTTCGCGCTAACTACCCGACATTTTCACGTCACATATCCGGTAATTTTCCACCGTCCTCTCTCTCATTTTTACCTTATAATCTCAGAACGAGATTCTTTTAAGGGGGGAGGAATGTAAAGGCCTCAGTTTTTGACACATTCAAAGTGTTCATCACCACACACGCACACCTCATTTGAATAAAGTTGATGAACACATTTGAAGAGCAAGTAACCATTATCAACATGATCATTAGAGAACAAACTCACGCAATGCAAAAGTGGCATTTCCCACATGCATCATCTAAGGGCTGGACATATGAAAAACTCCTACACTTTGCTAGTAATGTTCATGCCAAGTTTCACCCAAATTCCAAACCTTTTTGAGGTACTTTTGGGTATAGCTAGAATGAGGGTGGTTTGAACTCAAATTCAAATTCAAACTGTTTTTATCCCATGAATGCAAAAATGGGAAGCATATTCTCACTCAGCACATTTTGCTGAGCTCACACACCAATTTTCACTCCATTTGGAGTTGATCTTGACATGAGCTAAGTGTAGCAAATTCAAACTTTATTTGAATTTCAAACTGAACATGTGCTGAAATTTAATCAGGCCAAACCCAATTTGAATTCTAACCAATTCAAATGTCTCAGGGGTGAATAATTCAAATCACCATGGGCATTTTAGGGCTTACTGTTTACAACAGTAATATGGAGTTAAGTTCAGAGGTTAAAATGGGAGTGGGACCCACATGTCAGCCACTGAAGAAATTCAACCGACTGAATCTTCAGTGCTTGGGTCCCCGAGCCTCTTCCGAGAGCGCCACCGAGGGGAGACCGCCGCGCCACCAGCTGCTTGCCGATCGCAGCCACTGAACCGACTCTCGGGGCCTTTATCTACGCGCCCGAGCGGTCGCCGGTGCTCCCTCCCATTGCCCCGACACGTTCTCGCCCAAAAAACTGAAACT
The DNA here is from genome assembly GCA_030760725.1 of Neostapfia colusana. NCBI lineage: Eukaryota > Viridiplantae > Streptophyta > Magnoliopsida > Poales > Poaceae > Neostapfia > Neostapfia colusana. The sequence goes on along the minus strand of JASWHV010000013.1, from coordinate 37,216,463 downwards.
CCTCGCCGCCCAGTTGAGCTCTCGGTCCCTCATCGCCCGGCCGATCCAGTGATCCTCCCGGCAATCTGAGACCAGCACCAGGTGCGTCAAGCCATCCTCGACGCCCTCGCGCCGGTTCCAGGCCCAGAGCAGTTCTCTCCGAGCTCCACTGCGACGATCTTTCCTCTGCCGGTTCAGCTCGCGCCACCACCGCGGCAACGACCCGTCCGGCCACCACAGCCTACCGTTCGCCGTGCAGTGAACATCAAAGATGATCGCTATCAGTCCCTCTTCCATTTCCGCAAGCTCCGGCGGCATGACATAGACAGCTCACACCGGAATTTCATGTTTTCGCGACGGTGTGCAAAAGTGGAGTCTGAACCAATCCGCAAAATTCGTAACCCACGCTGCACCACTCATCCTCTCGTGGAGGGGATCACTTCTAGGTACCCGTACGAGTCCATAGGAGCAGGAACCACAAAGAACCGTTGAGGGAAACCGCTGTTCTTCGAGTTTTAGGAGAAATCCCGATTTCAGGACTAGGTCGCACGATGACAGCCCAACACAGCCCTTTCCGAGCTCCGTGGAGGTCATGTCGACCTTTCCTAAGGTCCACTGATGCTTCCCGACCGTTTGCTTGATCGAGTGGGGTGCTAGGGAGGTCGGCCGACACGGCCGAAGTTCTCTCGAAACTGCCGCTCATCGCCGACCATGTGCCGGCCATTTTCATGACAAACTTAGCCTGGAATCATGTTCTCCGAGTGAAAGTAGGCAGGGGCGGGCAGAATCATGAAGTTTGGAGCACCACAGAGGCTGCCGGCGAGCTCTCCGGCGAGGTGTCGCGGCAGCAGGGCGAGGGGAGGGCGAGAGGTAGACGAAGGGGTGGGCCCCGGCCGTCAGCGGCTCGGATTTTAAATCGGGATCGGTCTGCGGCTCGGATCTGGTGTGCTGGCGTGCAAAAACTCCATGGACCCCGGTGTGCCATCGCTCCAGCGCCCAACACGTGTCCCCGTGGACCCACCGGCAGATTTAAACTTTTCCCGATTTTCAGATTTCATTTAAACTTCAAATCCTCATAACTTGGGCTAGGAAACTCCAACTCGAGTGAACCAAATTTTGTTGGATTCAGCTCTCTGAGTAATTTCCAGCAAATCTAGTTTTACTTCATGAAAATCCTTATTTCTCCAGAGTTAATTCTTCAAATTTTAAACTGTTTGGAATTTTAACTGGAGGATCCTTTGGAGGAAAATTCTGAAATTTTGCTGGGATGTTCAACAAAATATCCCTGATCTACCATAAATATTTCAGATCCATTTGAGCTCATTTAATCGACCTAATGGTTTGATTAATAAAACTGTTCCAGAGAAAATGGAAAATGTTCAGAGACATTTTGAGAATTTCTCTGAAAGTGTTTAGCTCATATCTCTAGCTAGGAACCTTCAAATTAAGTGTGACCAACTCCATTAGAACCCTCTGAAAATCTAGTTTTCAGAAAGTCATGAGTTGCTCCATGAAAACTTTTAGAACACCATAAGAGCTCCAACTAAGGTCAAGTACATAATTAATTGTGGGGGGCTCAAATGAGTTTTTCTGCAACTAAAACTTGGCCAAGTCTCTGTTTAGGTTGTAACCAAGCCACAGTAAAAGTTTCACAGTCATTGGGTCTGTCTAGTAAGACTTATAAACTTCACAAGTTTCAATTCAATTCAAATGCATTTAAATTAATACATATACTTGTATATCATGTAGTCGCTGAGGTCGAGGAGGAACCCGAAGTCTTAGACTTCGTCACTCCGGAAGAGCAGCTAGCCTACAACCAAGAGCAGCAAGGCAAGCTCCGGTTTGCCTTTATCTTTTTACAAATCTCTATTGTTTTGAGAACTTACTTGAGTACCATTAATTCTTGCATTAGAGTCTTGTGTGAAAACCCAAATGCATAGCCAAGAAAACCAAGGGTTGGGATTAGGATTGAAAACCCCGTTTGCTAATGCAATACTAAGATAGTGTAGGATTCGGTACAAGTCGAGTAGTTGGAACTACTTGCGAGCATAAGATAGAGGCACTCGACTCGGGTAGAGATAGTACATGATACACATGGCAAGAAAAATGAGACCGAGCGGAAAGTAAGGGCAGCAGGACTTTGGGGTCTGTGTGCTATAGCTCCACTTGTGTCGATTAAGTACCAAGCCGTGTGCGGGCCTGTTGAACAAGCTAGAACAGTACCGAAGACCTACCGGCTATATAGGAACCGGGAAACTGATGTAACTCGGGTAGCTGGGTATTGAGGCATTGCCCGTCGTTCAGAGGGTAGGTTGAGAGCTTGAGGTGTAAATTGGCTGGCGGCACTGAGATGCGCGTGCAGAGACCTCTTGCTCGGGACGATCGGACCGGTTCAATATTTGGCTGACGGGTGAAAGGTGGTTGCGTACGGCGTACGTGACAGGTTATTCGGGTAACCCTGCAGGTGTAAATAGATTATAATCGCCGTCCCTCGCGGTCAGTGAGTACCACTTGTTCACTGTACCGTGACATAGAAAGAACAGGCTAGTTACACGTTAAAATGTTGCTGATTGAAAAATGAACTTTGATTGTTAATGATTTGTTGTAGTTTAGAGCTAACTAAAGTTCTTTTCAACTTTGGGCAAAGTGCATGAGAGAAATGCGTTTCTTTTTTGATTGCGGCTCTCTCATGTGCCTTAGCGTAAGGTTCTCCACAACCTACTGCTAAAACTTGAAAGTAAGGTTCCACTAATTAGGCGAGTCCTTGCAACTTGTTTTATCTCATGTACCTATCACCCCTCATGTAGAAGTTCCATGTTTACGGGAGAGACGGGTCAGTCTTGCTGAGCCTTCGTGCTCACTGCTTGCGTTTGAAGCTTTTGCAGAGTTCTATGAGGAAGGAACTCCCGAGGAGGAGACGGAACCCCATGAGGGGAACCCCAGGACGGGCTGAACGTGAACTTGATGTGTAGTCTACGCCCGTGAGTGTAGACTGAATATATTTTGTTGTAAAAATGTTCATAAACCCGTTTATGTAATAAAATTTTGCTTCCGCTTTGTACCTTGTTGTGTGTTATTCGGTGCTGTGCAACGCAGCACCCCTCAGCGTGATCCTGGCTCAACAAGACCATTGGGGTCGTGTCAAGCCTCATTCACAAGTTCGATGCCGTAGATCACTCGCTCGCCGGACTCGCACCAGTTGAGAGGTTTGCGACATTTCCGGCCTTAGAGAGCTTCATACGGCGCCATCTTGATGCTAGCTTGATAGCCATTGTTATAAGAAAACTCCGCCAGCGGCAAATGATCGTCCCAATTCTTGCCGTGGTGGATGGCACAAGCGCGTAGCATGTCTTCCAGCACTTGGTTCACCCGTTCAGTTTGACCATCCGTCTGCCGGTGATATGCGGCGCTTCGGATCAGTTTGGTCCCCAACGATGCATGCAGCTGTTCCCAAAACCGAGCGACGAACAGCACACCGTGATCTGAAATAATGGAGCGGGGAACACCGTGCAAGCATAAAATTCTTGCAATATAGAGCTCCGCATATTGCTTGTCCACGTAACTTGTATGTACGGGAATGAAATGAGCCGACTTGGTTAGTCGATCGACTATTACCCAAATCGAGTCATGCTTGTGAGACGTGAGAGGTAATTTGACTATGATGTCCATGCTGATATCCTCCCACTTCCACGCCGGAATGTTCAATGGTTGCAGCTGTCCGTCTTTACGCATATGGTCGACTTTCACCCGCCAACACGTATCACATTCGGATACGTACTTTGCGATTTCTATTTTCATCCGTGTCCACCAAAACCTTGTTTTCAGATCTGGGTACATATAGTTTCTGCCCGGATGAATAGAATACTTGGACAAATGAGCTTCGTCCAAGATTTTCCTCCGAAGCTTCATGTCACGCGGTACCACAATACGGTCTTTAAACCATAGTGTACCGTTATCATCTCTTCGGAAGCATTTCATTTCACCATTCTTCATCCTTCTGCGAATGTGCGACATTCCCACGTCTTTCTTCTGCGCTTCCATAATCTCCTCTCGTATTGTAGGGATGAGAGCAAGATTATATAATGCCCCATGTGGAACCAAGTATAGACTCGGCTCCTCCTCTTCAAGTGGGGTGATGGACAGACTGTTGACATGGGATTTGTGGCTCAAGGCATCGGCAACCATGTTTGCCTTTCTGGAATGGTAGTGAATCTCGATCTCATAGTCCTTGATCAGTTCTAGCCATCTCCGTTGCCGCATATTCAACTCCTTTTGAGTGAATATATATTTCAAACTCTTGTGATCGGTGTAGAGATGCACTAAGTTCCCGAGTAAGTAGTGCCTCCGCATTTTCAAGGCTAACACCACAGCAGCGAGCTCAAGATCATGAGTCGGATAGTGCTGCTCGTGGTTAGGGAGTTGACGTGATCCATAGGCGACCACTCTTCCTCCTTGCATCAATACACTGCCAAGCCCGATACCGGACGCATCACAATATACGTCAAAGGGCTTGGTTGTATCCGGTTGAGCTAACACCGGGGCTGTTGTAAGATGCTTCACTAATGCTTGGAAAGCTTCTTCACAAGCTGAGTTCCAAACATATTTGATCCCCTTCTTTACAAGTTCAGTCATCGGCTTAGTAAGCTTGGAGAAGTTCAGTATAAATCTCCGATAATATCCTGCTAACCCGAGGAAACTCCTGACTTCATGGACTGATGTGGGGGACTTCCATTTCAGCACTTGTTGGTTTATCTCATCCAGTCTATACAATAGTAGTGCGAGAATGGAATAAATGATACGCATAACAATCACACATATAGATAAAGTATAAACTTTATACAACATATACATCCCTGGACCATGTCACATGATCGAGTTCCAAGGTATTGAACTTGATGGGTTAAAAGTTCATTTCGACCATCGTAGGTCACCACGGGATGTTAAGTTTGTTAGCATGCGTAATTCCTCGCTATTGTACTGGACCCAAACATACACTAGCTCAAAGTGATATGTCGAATGCATAAACTTTTCGACTCCACTCGCTGTTTTACAATAGCCACTGGATGTCGAAAGGTGAAACTAAATGTTTTGGTTGAAACACTTCAATATGGTGTTCACTGTCCAGCTTCGGGTCCAGCTGACCAGTCTGGATAATTCAACAGTTTGGACCACCTTAGAGGCAAAATCTGGACAAGAGTTCCACAACAAAGTTGTAGTAGACTCAACAGGGAATCCAGATTATATTTATTTGCCTCTATGGCCTTCTTAGTTTGTGAGTTATGACTCCTACAATTTGACAGAATTTTCTTAGGAATTTTGGCAGCACCTCCTTTGTAAGTGGCTGTTTTGTCACAAAATTCCATCTATTTCTGCCCTCAATCTAGGAAAACACAGAAATACAAAGTTGTAGTATATTTCCTATAATTTCCAAAGATGTCTTACTTGACCCTTAGAAATTTTCTACAGAGAGTTGTGGTTGACATACAGAAAATTCCAGAGAGCATTTTTGGTCTGCCCTGTTTCTGGACAGTGTATACTCATCTGAGATTTTCATTCATTTGGAGGGAAATTATGTTCTGGAGCTCTACAGAAAAGTTTTAGAGGACTTCAAAACCTTTCCAGAATGGTATCGCACACCCCCATTGGTTCAACCAATCCTAAGTTATACCCTGTTTAAGTTCAGCAAAGTTTCTGCCGAAACAGGGGAGGTTGTTCCTAAGCCTTTGAAATTGAATCTATACTCCCAATTGACTCTTAGTTCAATATAGGAGTTTACTAACCCCTAAATGGAATCCTAAACCTCATTTTAACTATTTTCTTTAAAAATATCCTTTTATGCAGTCTCAGTACTACGTTTCCTCACCAAAGAAAAATCCTAAACCGGCATTCCGGCATATACGTGTCAAATGGTGGAACTAGGAACGTCACTCACAAACGGTTTCTAAACGTCATGCACTAATGTGGTTAATGTACCTGCAGAAGAATACACAATAATGGTGAACACACAAGTTTTTTGACATGTCAGGCAGTTTCATATCATAATAAAAACATATCGTCCGTATCATTGCCATACAGATCGTCCTTGAGTCAAGCCACGTCTCAAGGTACATGGTCGTGTTTTCACACCACACGATGGGGAACCCGAGTAGAGCGCGAACGGATCATCACGGTTGGGAATTTTATCAACCCAACGGATACCACCTACTGCCTCATGACCGTTGAGGCACGCCGATGGTGAGCGCTGCGTATGGCCCTTTGAACATTGAACGTTCAAGAGTTGCATATTATCGTGTTGCTTACCACGCGATGGGGTATTCTCACTTTTGCCTAAAGCATGCTGGAGAACAGCGTTTTCATATGCTCTCAGAACCATGAAGAGGTTCAGAGACTCATATTCACTACCGTGTCAAGCCACGGTATATCCTTTCATACTATTACTCGCATGGAGAGTTACCACAATTGATCCGCCTACGGTGGCGTACCTTACCTCTTACCTGACGTCGGAGCGTCGTTACAGAATGTATAACACATAAGTTAGCTTTTCCACCTTAGTAACTACTACTATCATAGACCTTATATGGGCTTAATAACTAATCCTCACTCGACTACTTCTAAATTTTCAAAATAGGCTCTTTTCGAGCGTGCTATTCCCAATGCGGCTCTGATACCACGACTATGGGGACCACCCCGTGGTTCACCCACTCCAAGATCACATAGAGTGGTGTCGTGCGATGCGGCACCCAACAGTACACACGAAAAGAATAAAGAACAACATACAAACTTTTATTTAATATAAAACAGCGGAAGTCTTTTACAAAACTTAATTATACAGCGGAAGTATTATACATAACTACTCTGTAATCCTATCTACGCAAAAGTGCAGCCGTCCAAACCGGGGACGCTACACACTAGCAGCATGGAAACGGAGATCAGGGCGGCGTGCGGGGCTCCAGCTCGGCCGTGTACCCCGACGGGGGCATCGCCTCATCCTCGGAACCTTCCTCATAACTCTCACCTGCACACAGCTCAAATATTGCAACCGTGAGCACGATGGCTCAGCAAGGCTTAACCGACAACCCTAGGCATGGAACTCTACATGCAAGGATGTGTAAAATAGGAAGAAGGACTTTGCAATAAAGACACGCCTACATGTTGATCCTTACTTTCAGTTTTATAGCAACAGTTTATCGAGCCTTAGGCAATCCTCACATCGGAAGTCCACAATCAAACAAGAAACGCTTTCCTCCGATGTGATGATGTCCAAAGTGGAATATAAACTTAATTAGCTCTAAAACTACAGCATACAAGGTTTCAAGTCATTTATAATTCAATGCAGCATATTCAGTTGGCTTATTTCACTTCTTACTACGTCACAGCGCAGTGAACAAGCGGGTACTCAAATAACCGTGAGGGACGGTGATTGCAATCAAGACACACCCGGATAACACGTCACATACATCCACTTTAAGAAGCGTGATTCCACACCCCTTCCTACTCTGTTGTATGCAACAACCTTTCAAAGGCAACCCAAATGCCGAATCGGTCCATCGGTAACGGGCAGGAGGTCCCCACGTGGAGCGTGACTGTGCCACCGGCAGATTTACACCTTGCTACCCTCAACCCACTCCTATTTACAGTTGGGTAAGCCTCGGCACCTAGGTTAACCAATTACATCGATTTCCTGGTTCCCATATGCCAGTATGCATCCGGTACTGTTCGATACTTGTCCAGCAGGGCCGCACACGGACGGTCCTCAACCGACGCCAACAGGGAGACGCATGTGAGACCTCTGCTCACGGCATTCTATCCCCCCTGCTGGGTCTCATTTTCACAACTCAAGCCATTTTCTACCTCTTCTCATTCCGTGTGGTACTTACTATATCGCGAGTAGCTTCCAACCACTCGACTTCTACCGAGATCCTAAACATTAGCATGGCATTCTCTACTCGTCGAGTTTGTACACTACCCAACCCTTTATAGGATTCAAAAGGCTATGCAAGTGGGGTTTCAATCACCCTAACTCTAATGCATACATTTCAACCTAGACATAAATGATACAAATGAAAAACTTTATAAAAGATACTTAAGTGCAAACCGGGGCTTGCCTGGTTGTGAGTTAAATGGGAAGTCAGCTTCTGGTGGAAGGACGTCCAAGGGCTCCAGTGCGTCCTCAACTTCAGTCACTATATGAGATGTAACAAAATATATGTGTAAGCATTAAGTACTTATAAGAAGTAAATTTCTATTCATAGCTACTGCTATTTAGAATCCTTAATTGGCTTTGGGATTTTTACAGTAGATACTAGACTCTCTAAGGATGATCTGAGCAAAATTTGGATACATGTCATTGCACAATTTAGTCTTTAAAATTCCTACAAGTACAATGCTTCTCTGAATTTTGAGCCCAATTCAGGAGCTTTGACATATCTAATATTGGAAGATTTGATTAGGGTAACTCTCCATGGTTCTAACAAAATTTGTTTCACCATTTTCGGAGCTACCAACAGAGATATGAATTTTTGAAGTTGGACAGGAGTTCTGAAAAGCTTCTGTTTAAAATTTGAATTTCCAAATAAAGGCTGAACTTTGGAAGGCAATTTAGCCTACCAATTGAACTCCAATGAAGCTCAAATTTTTACTGTATATCAGAAATATCATACGGAACCTCCTAGCAAAATTTGAAGAAATTCCATAGCAGGGATATTCTGGAATTAATTCCCAAAGATTTAATTTTGATGAATTTTGGAGAACTTTCCAGAGATCCCCAGATCAATTCCTTTGAATTTCTGCAAAGTACTGATTGAGAGGAATCTAGAAAAATTTGTTTCACAAATTTTGGACATTCCTACTGAAAGTTATGGTCCTTTGAAGCTTGTACTAAATCTGGAAATTGAAAAAATGTTTAAATTCTGGCTGTGGACCCCACCCACGATGTTATCCACTCAGATGACAGCAATACCGAGGCCGCGGGGTTATTTCCCTACACGTATACAGAGGCTGACCGGTGGGACCCGGCCCTCCTTTGTCTTCCTCGCGCTGCCCGCGCCTCCCGCGGCGGTGCATGCCGGTGAGGCTCGCCGGGACGGGGTTCCCGTGGTCCGAGCTTCCTCAAACTTGCCGCCTGTGAGTTCTACACCGTGCTGAACACGATGGTGGGGTCAGGAGCCGATGACAACAGCTGAAACGGTGCTTGCACCGGCGACCCTGTCGAACCTCACTTCAGCAACCTCGTTCTCACTCGACAGTGGGTCTTTCGGACTAGGGTTTGCTCTAATAGTACCAGTGTCGCGTGGACGACGTCGATCCATAGCCCACTCTCCATGAAAACCACCAGATAGGGGACCTCACCGGCGACCCGAGCCCGCAAAATGCCGGCGGCGACAAAAATTCGAAGAACTCCTTCAGCCCTCGATGGTTTCTGGCGCCGTTTGAGCGAGAAGGACCGTAGGGATCTAGTGAAGCTTCTTATAGACCAGAATGAGCTTTAGCTACTGCTGTGCGATGAATTTAATCGTAGACCAAGAGGAGTCGCTATGAACTAGGGTTTGGTAAAACCTAAAATTCCCACTACCCGATTGATCAACTGACATGAGGCCTTCGGCATCACGATCTACGGAAAACAACACACCTTTCTTGTGTAGGGAAGGGGCGGTGACACCAGCCGTAGCGCGCTGACCACGGTGAACCGAACGTGGTTCCGCCGGGCACCTCCGAACGCCGGCGCCAATTGTGGGTTTGCGCGTAGCACGAGCTAGGAAACTTAGGTGGGAGAACGGTGGAGGCTGGAGCACACACTGGCGCTTCTTTTTGCTGCTTGGAGCTCGATCATCCGAGCCCAGGCGAGCGTGGGCGAGGGAGAAACAGAAATGGCACGAAGGCAGTTTCTCGTGGGAGAGAGCGGCGGGAGCGGCGAGCAACCGAGAGAAGTAAAGAATGACTTCGTTGCTGCGACCGTGTGGTATTGAAGAGGCTGACAATTGAGGAAACCAGGATGTGGCACGGTGGAGTCCTCGGGAGAGGGTCGCGCCAGCAGCTGGCGGCGTCTCGGCGATCGGCCGATGAAACACAGAGGCGGTAGATCATCTGTGTGGCTGACAAAGGGGTCCCACCACCTCTAATTTTTATCCAATTACCACTGATATTTTTACCCCAGATACTCAGAATTGAATGCCTTACTTTACTCCAAAGTTAAGGTTTGAATTTTCTGAATTCAAATGGTTTGAATTCTGGTGTAAAATTTGAATTGTGTTTGATCATTTGAATTTGAAATGAATTTGAATTCTCCCCTTTGTCTTGCTCCAAAAACATAGTAAACCAGGTCCAAAATTTCTGATTTTTGGCATGGCTGTTAATTCAAATGTGGAGAAAACATTTCTGGAACCAAATTTGCAAATTGCGGCAATTGGAATTTGAAACTGAATTTGAAATTCAGATTAGAGGGTTTCTCCTTTTAATCCCAAACAAATATTAAAACTCCTCCAAATGAGCTGAAATTTGAAAGGGTGAATATATGGACTATAAAGATCCAAGTTATGATTTTAGATCTCCATGTTTGGGAGTTTTGGGAAGTTTGAAACCTCACTTTGAACCTTCACCGTTATAATTCAAAGATTTAATTCCCCACATTTTTCATTAGTGTACATGAGCTGAATTTTTCTTGCTACCACTTTTGGGGATTTTACATCTTCTCTCGACTCCCATTCCCCGCGCCTTCCACGGTCCATAACAATCTAGCAACTTACCTAATTAGTTGTCACACCCGGTTTGTCCCAAAGAACAACCGAGTGAATATCACATGTATGCCAGGATCATTCTCTCATACATGTGATGACAAATAGTGAAGCATCATTTATTACAAGCCAAGTGTTTGAATATAAATAAGTCTTACATAGCATACGTCTCGATGGACGATAAAATATTCATAACATGTAAATAAAGCAGCAGCGGAATATAAATCTTGTGGGCTCCGTCACAGGCGTTGCCCGGGGGACTCCGTGAACCTAGAATCCTTCTTCGGGACCAAAGTCTTGGTCATTGAACACCACATCATCCCCTTGATCTGAGCATCAATTTAAACCAACAGAAAAGAAAGTTTGAGTACCGTGGATACTCAGCAAGTGTGGGAAAGTTATGTCATGCATGGCTAGAGCAAGGAGAGGTTGAACTCATGGTTAAAGCACTACGCAATTATTACCTATCACCTTAGCTTATTAAGCACCTACATTACTACATAGGTGAAATGGTCCCAATCTCCCAACCCATTATCAAAATCAAGTAAACATAGTCTCATCTCCAATGTTAAGCTCCCCGCTTAACATCCTCAACTTCCCAATCCATCATCCTCTAATCATGAATAAGTCCAAGCCGCTCTTGACCGTGAGCACGGCTGTCATGACAGTTTTGACTCTGCAGAGTTTGCACCACTGTACCCACATGTAGTGATTTCATCCCCCGTTGCCGGGTGGACTAAAAGAACCTCCATTATGCCAGTGGCCGCGAACCACGTTCACACTTCCCAGGTGTGTAGCCAGGAGATCACTACGAGGCCTTTACAAAGGGATTGCCGACGAGCATGGGCCCACTGAGGTTTCACCCCTAATAGCATACAAGAGGCTCCAACCCCGCTGCAGTGGCCCCCTCTTGAGCTTTGCGGTTCATATGGTAGTCTAGCTGACACCTATTCCCCGCACCATCCAAAACACGCATACTACGTCGGGGATACACCTAATTAATTGGTCAAGCTGCCCCATCTCAGCATGTGGTTGGCACGATAAAGCCAGATTACATGCTCCATGAACCGGTCCTTAGGATCCAGGCAAGCACTAAACACAAACCCGAGTCTCGTGCACACATCACCAACCGAATCCTCCATCTTGCCTCGATCCCTACCTCTACATAACTCATAATATCTCATTCAAGAGTGAGGTAAATAAGTTGATGATCTCATATCCCACTTGTCCCATTCTAAGCATGGCTAAGCATAAGTAATATGAATGAATGACATAATAAAATAAATCCCACCCCAGGCTACAAGGAAGTAAGAATATGAAATTCTAGGGAAACTTCCTAGCTTGGGTACCATATTCCAAATTGACAATGCAAGTAATTAAATTCTAACTACACATCCCAGTATAGGATCAAAGTGGTCAAGGACACTTGCCTTCTTCCTGCTGCTCTGGGAATGGAAAGTCTTGGTCTTGGAAGGGGAGAACTTGCTCTGGGGCAGGTTCTACTCATGCCAATACATATAGCAAAAGAAAACAACAATCCATAAGCCATAGTTCACACTTTCACTCATGCAAACCACACATACATACATGCTAAAGTTATTCACATGTTTAGGTGTTGTGGTTACCCTAGATGTGTTGATTTTAGGCCTACAAACACTTTTAAACATATATATATTATTTCTAACTTTTGTATTCAGATTTCTAGTTGCACACTATATATCAATTTCCCATTTGAACAATTTCTCTATATTTAATTAATACACTCCTCAGCCACAAAATTTGCATGAAAGAAAGTTTCCTACTTCAAATAGGTTTTCAGATCTTCTTCAAAATCTCAATTTGAAGTTTTTGAAAATAAAGAACCTCATTTAATATTTTCAAATTTTGCATACTTATTTCCTTATATTTTCAGATTTATTTTCTATGCCTAAAAGTAAATTTCAATATTAAAATAGTAAGACATATCATCTAAACAGAATAGGTTCTGATCTAAAATGTTCAATAAAATATTTTTGAACTTTCCCTCTGATGTGAAACAATTTAAACTTATTTTACCAGTTTTTAGAATTATTTCCTAGCCTAAAATGTGTCTCTAAAGATAATAAAAATGAGCAACACTTAGGCAGATTTCATTTCAGCCTAAAATCTATTTTTAATTCATTCTAAAGGTTTTCCAAGTGCTAGGAGAGTTTAAATTTATATTTGCACATGTGTTTGCATCACCATTTAAATTTAAATCCTAGTCACATATTCAAATTTCTGAATTTAATATCCTAGAGGGTCTAAAAGGAAAATCCACCCTACTGCAGGGTTTAATTTACTATTTCCTAAATTTTCAGGGGCCTAATTACACATTACAGAGGGGTTTTCCTAATTTTATTAAGTCCAGGGGCTAAAACTGATTTTTAAATGAATTTACATGAATTTCTGAAGGTCCAGGGGCTAGATCAGAAGTTTCTGGGGCTAGCTCGTGTTTTCAGAGATCCCCAGGGGGTAGCGCGTAAGATTCCCAGCCTTTATAACGCGGGGCCGATGTGGATCGTCCGATTTAAAACAGACGGCTGAGATTATAACACGAAGCGGTACGGGTTAGATCTAATAGGAACCACACGATTTAAAATGGACGGGCCTCAGGGGGCCAAGTCGCCCTGGCCGTGCGCGGGCAGCGCTGCCCGGCGGCGCGCGGCGGCGGGAGGCGGAGATCTCGCCGGAGAACTTCGGGTTTTCTTCTATACTCCCCAAAACTTGGATTTCTTGGCATAGAACGAAAGAGGGGAGGTAGGGGATCTCACCTCGGGGTTTTTCTTGAGCTCGGAGGCCCTGGAAGACGGTCGGGGACGAGGTCTGAGGTGAAAGCGCGGCGGTGCTCGCCGGAGCTGTGTCTAGAGCGCAAAACACCGGGTTCCCTCACCTGCGAGACTCCCCGGAGGCGGTGGAACATGATCAACATGTTAGATCAGGAAATTCGAGCGAGGATCGAAGGAAAACGGCGGTGGAAGCTTCGGTTCTCACCGGGAGGAAAAACAGCCGATCGGGAAGGAAAAACGGGCATTCGTCGGCGTTTAAATGGGCGAGGGAGGGCGGCGGGGTCTGTTGAGATCGCGCTGGGGTGCCCGGGACCGAGAGGGTCGGTTGTGATCGGACGCGAGAGAGAGCCAGAGCGGTTGGGGCGCACGGGGAAAGGGATGACACGCGGGCCCCGTGCGTCAGAGAGAGGGATAGAGGGAGGGGGGCACGGGTTTTGGGCCCGATGGGTGGGTTTCGGCCCACTGGCCGTTTTTTCCTTTTTCTTTTTCTTTTTTCCTTTTCCTTTTTCTGGTTTGATTCAAATCTAAATTCCAGTTTGAATTTGAATAGCTACACCACATGCAATACGTCCAAATTTTTTTAAATTCCCCTCTCTAGCAGGTTTTGGGGTGTTACATTAGTCAGCTAAGCCGCACCCATATTTGGCCTTGTGGTGGCACTTTCATCCTGGCATGTGCTTGCATGAACCGGTCCTTAGATCTACGGCAAGTAAACCACCATCTCATTCTACCACTTCCACGAACCAAGCTTGCCTTGATGTCCCCCGATTCATGTTCATTAACATCAAGTTCTCATTATCATTATTCTCATTAGTGCAGTAGCTAGACACATTCTACCGCTTCCCATGACCCGTAGATTAGCGAAGCAAAAATCGACCATACCCGACTCATATACTTCCCTGGCGTCAAGGGTGGTTAATAAAACTAGTAAACTCCTATAAAAGGGTTCCCCATCAAGTTGACTCAAGCATTCACGGTTTTCGCAAACAAAACAACTTTCAAAACATGGGATCAATATGGTCAAGGGGCATTTGCCTTGTTCCTGTGGCTTCTGTTGCTCACGGATCTCGAAGTCTTGTTGTTGTAGCTCGGCGTAGATAGCTCCCTGAGCTTGTGCTTCTACTCACGATCACGCATATACAAGATTTACAGAGATCAATCATCATGCACAAACTTTACTCAAGATGCAATGGTGCATATGTATGCTAATCTTATGGTGTTGTTTTATTAGATCAGTTTGTACGTGTTATTGCATGGCTTGCATGGGTTTGCATGGGTTTTTACAATGAACAAAGGTGTAAAGATCAAGTGCGGACGTGGTGATGATCTGGACTCATGATCTAGATCAAACCCATCAACACGTGATCTGTCCACAAAAAAGCTTATGTTCGAAGGGATCAAAGAAATAGATGCGAGGAAAACCGCAATGACGTCGTAAGGTGGTAATGGAGACCTACCTTACCTCCATCGGAACCTTCCTTCTAGCAATGGCAGCAAAACAGATTGCCGGTCTCCTTCGGCGATCGTGTCGGGGCTCATCGGCAGTCTCCCTAGCGGTTATACTCCGGCAAAGGGGTTTAGCTCGGTGAGTTTGGGGGCTAGGACCTCTAAGTTATCGGCTTGGAAAAGATGTTATGATCAAGGGGTGTTTCGCGTTCTATTTATAATCGGGAAAAGAAGAGTCCTACTCTGATTGGATTTCAAATAAGAGTCCTATTTGATTTGTTTTGGATCTTAACAACTTATCTTCAGTAGATTTGGTGCGGTATCAATCATGGAAATCGTGTTGTTTCCTCCCGTGTCGGGTATGCCCACGCGTACAGAAGAAAAACCACTTAAGATCTTGTCACCTCCGTGGGGATGAGCTCTGGAGGCTCCACGTGTCCAACAGAGGCCGGGCCTCCCTTTTCTGCAAAGGCGGGCTCCTGTTGTGCCGCGTGTCACGCGGGCAGGACCTCTCCTCTCCTCGGAGGTGAGCTCCGCGTGTGCCACGTGTCCTGGCGGGTCGGGAACTCCCTCTCCCTCAGAGGCGAGTTCCGCGTACGCCACGTGTCAGTGCCGGACCTCCCCTCTCTTCGGAGGTGAGCTCCGAGAGTGCCACGTGTCAAGCAGTGCCAAATTTTCCTTTCTCCTAAGAGACGAGCTCCGAGGTCGACACGTGTCTATCAGCGTCGGACCTATCGGAGGTGAGCTCCGAGGTCAACACGTGTCCAACAGTGTCGGACCTCCCAGATGTGAGCTCCAAGGTCGACACGTGTCCAACAGTGTCGGACCTCCCGGAGGTGAGCTCCGGAGGTGACACGTGTCCGGTAGTGTCGGACCTCCCGGAGGCGAGCTCCGAAGGTGACACGTGTCCAGTAGGACCGGACCTCACGGAGGTTAGTTCCGGGAGCAACATGTGTCTAGCGGGTTGGGCCTTACTCCCCCGCAGCGACTAGCTACGGTGGCGACACGTGTCCTACGGGGCTGGACTTTGCTTCTCCGCAGAGACAAGCCTCGGGGCAACACGCGTCCTGCGGGTCGGACCTTGCCCCTTCCACAGAGGCTATCTCCGAGCCTACCATGTGTCTGGCGGTGCCGGACCTCTCCCTACTCCGCAGGGATGAGCTCCGAACACGGCACGTGGCCAGCAGGCCAGGGAAGTGTCTACAGCGCTCCTCGGCGAACTGGAACTGGCTCTTTTTAGCTATCTTTTTTATTCCTTTTTTTGTTTCTACTTATTTTAAAATGTTTCTCTACATGAAATATGAACGTGTGCATGAATTATGAAATTGAGGGTGTTACAAACCTACCCCCCTTAAATTGAATCTCGCCTTCGAGATTCGATAGAGTGGAGAATAGATGAGGGAACTCTGCCTTGAGGTCTTCTTCCTGTTCCCATGTAGCTTCGGCTTCCGTGTGATGCTTTGTTCCTCGTGACCCTTTCCTTTACGTCCAAAATTGGGACAGTGTGCTCCACATAGGTCAGATCTTCTTGAAGTTCAAGCTCATCCATTGGTACTTGCTCTTCCGGTACTCTCAAGCACTTCTTGAGCTGGGATACATGAAACACGTCATGCACGTCGGAGAGGTGCATCGGGAGCTCTAGTTAATAGGCTACCTCTCCTCGCTTGCCCAAAATCTTAAATGGCCCGATATAGCGAGGTGCTAGCTTGCCTTTGACGTTGAAACGTCGTTGGCCTCAGATAGGCGATACCTTAAGGTATACAAAGTCTCCTACTTCGAAAGTCAACTTTCTTCGCCTATTGTCCGCATAACCTTTTTGACGTGACTGAGCGGACTTCAAGTTCTCCCATATCGTTTGGACTTGCTTCTCAGCCTCTTGTAGCACTTCGGATCCAAACACTTGGTTCTCCCCGGTCTCGTTCCAAAACAACGGTGTTCTACAAAGTCTACCATACAATGCTTCGAAAGCCGACATCTTCAAACTGGCTTGGTAGCTGTTATTGTATGAGAACTCGACATACGGCAAGCTCCTATGCCAACTACGTCCATGTTTCAATGCACAGGCTCTCAACATTTCTTCCAAAATTTGGTTGGTCCTCTCGGTTTTCCCATCGGTTTGCGGGTGATAAGCGGAGCTAAAATCCAGTTGTGTACCCATAGCCTCATGCAGCTTCCTCCAGAACGTAGAGGTAAACTGAGAACCCCGGTCTGAGACTATCCTCTTCGGGACTCCATGGCAACACACGATTTGCTCCATGTACAGCTCGGCTAGATCTGCCACGCGGTACGTGGTTCTAACAAGAAGAAAATGAGCTGTCTTCATCAATCGGTCCATGATAACCCAGATGGAGTCGTAACCCAACCGAGTACGTGGTAATCCGACGATGAAGTCCATACTGATGTCCTCCCACTTCCACTCGGGTACTTTCAATGGTTGCAACAGTCCAGCGGGTCTTTGATGTTCAGCCTTCACCTGTTGGCATGTGTCGCATAGGGCAACATACTCAGCTATATCCCTCTTCATACCATCCCACCAATAACAAGTTTTCAGGTCCTTGTACATCTTTGTACTGCCGGGATGTATGGAATAAGGTGAGTCATATGCCTCCTTTAATATCGTGTCGCGGATGTGCTTCACGTTAGGCACACAAATCCTTTTTCCTAACAAAAGCGTACCCTTCTCGTCTTCCTTTAAATCCTTTTCTATGCCTTGTCGGATTCTTTCCTTGATCTCCTTGATTTCCTCATCTGTTGGTTGGCCATCTCTTATCTCTTGTTCCAACAAAGAGTGGAGTTTCATCACTTCCATCTCGTTCAAGAACCCGAGATGTAACCGTTCGAACTCATCGCGTGGCTCGGGTGGTAGCTCCCAAACCATGAGTTGGTGACATGCTCCCTTTCGGCTCAATGCATCAGCTACTACATTGGCCTTCCCAGGGTGATAGTTGATGCCAACATCATAATCCTCGATGAGTTTCAACCATCGACGTTGCCTCAAATTCAAATCCGTTTGAGTGAATATGTACTTGAGGCTTTTATGATCCGTATAGATCTCACATCGGGGGCCAAGGATAAAATGTCTCCAAATCTTCAAGGCATGTACCACGGCTGCGAGCTCCAAGTCATGTGTGGAGTAATTCAGCTCATGTTTCTTTAGTTGTCTCAACGCATAGGCTACCACTTGTCCTTCTTGCATGAGCATACATCCAAGCCCTTGTCTGGATGCGTCACAATATATGTCAAAGCTCTTGCTTACGTCCGGCAATACCAAAGCTGGTGCTGTGGTTAGCCTTTTCTTGAGCTCCTCAAAGCTTTCTTGACACGCTTGTGTCCACTAAAATGCTTTTCCTTTTATTAGAAATTCAGTCATAGGCTTTGCTATCTTGGAGAAATCCTTGATGAACCGGCGGTAGTATCCAGCGATCCCAAGGAAACTCCAAATATCTCTCACGTTTTGCAGTTGGTTCCACTTCAATAACATCTCCCACTTTTCCGGGATCAACCGATACTCCTTCCTCGGAGATGATGTGGCCTAGGAACGCTATCTCCTTTATCCAAAATTGACACATGCTGAGCTTGGCATACAATTGATGCTCTCGCAGCTTCTGCAATGTCAATCTTAAATGTTCTTCATGTTCTTCCTCACTTTTCGAAGACACCATGATATCATCGATGAAAACCACGACGAACTTGTCCAAGTACTCCATGAAGACCTTGTTCATGAGATACATGAAGTATGCGGGTGCATTCGTTAACCCAAAAGACATAACGGTATATTCATACGAACCATACCGTGTTTGAAAGGCAGTCTTGGGTATGTCGGAGGGCTTAATCTTCAGTTGGAAGTATCCCGACCGAAGATCAATCTTGGAAAAGACTCGGGCACCTTTCATCTGGTCGAACAGGTCCTCTATACGGGGCAGAGGGTACTTGTTCTTGACCGTCACCTCATTGAGAGGCCTATAGTCCACGCACATCCTTTGGGTCCCATCTTTATTGTCTACATAGAGCACGGGGGATCCCCATGGTGACGAGCTTGGACGTATAAAACCCTTCTCTAGCTGCTCCTGAATTTGCTTCTTCAGCTCCACTAGTTCATTAACGGGCATCCTATATGGTCTCTTTGCTATAGGTGCGGTTCCGGGTACCAAGTCAATAGAAAACTCAATGTCCCGGTCAGGTGGCATACCTGGAAGTTCTTCCGGGACCACGTCCGAAAATTCTTGAACCACCGGAATGTTGTCCAATGTTGCTCCTTCGACGTGGTTCAACGTTGCCTTCTCGGTTGCCGGTTGGGCTGACTCGAACTCGATACGAGTACCGTGCTCGTTTGTCAACTGCACGCTCCTCTCAGCACATTGGATCACTCCGTTGTGCTTGCTTAACCAATCCAATCCGAGTATTATGTCAAGCCCTTGGGAATCCAGGACAATGAGGTTGGCAAGGAAATCTACCCCCCCTCCTTATTTTAAGGTTTACTTTTGGACATACTATATTAGTCCTCATCTCTCCACCGGGAGAATTAACTAACATTGTATATTTCATGTGTGATAAGGGTAGATTATACTTGGCAACATACTTGGATGATATGAATGAATGCGATGCTCCGGAATCAAATAAAATTGTGGCTGGGTTGGAGTTGGCAAGGAACATACCAATCACGACGTCCTCAGCCTGTTGTGCTTCCTCAGCGGAGACATGGTTCACGTTGCCACAAGCGTAGCTCTGCTGTCCACGGTTGCCTTTAGTAGCTCCTCCGTTTGGCCATGGATTCTGCTTGGGCATGTTGCTTGGCTGTCCAGAACCTTTCTTCGGGCACTGACTCGCGAAGTATCCTGTTTCTCCGCTTCAAAGCATGCCTTGTTACCCAATACAGCAGGGACATTGGGACAAGGGTGGTTTTGAGTATAAGCACCCATGTTTGGACGGGGTGCAGGAGGCAAAGGCACACGAGGTGCTTGCATAGTAGTACGTTGCTGCGGTGGCTTATTAGGGCGAAAAGTAGACGTAGACGAGCCATACTGTGGTCCAGCTGGGGGCATGAAACGGGGGCGTACGTTGCTCCCTCGTGGCTGGTATGGCATCTTCTTTTGCCCTCTTGCTTGATCTCCCGGATCTTGCTCTCAACTACTATAGTTTTGTCAACAAGTTTCTGGATGTTTGCATAGTCATTGTTGAGGGGCTGAACCTGGATCTCATTGTTCAACCCTCTCATGAACAAGTACTGCTTCCTTTGCTCGGAGTTGACATCTTCGGGGGCATACCTTGACAGTTGCGTGAACTTGTTCAGGTACTCATTCATGCTCTTCGTGCCATGGTGGAGACCTTAGAACTCTTGCCTTTTTAGCATCATTACTCCCACAGGGACGTAATGAGAGCGGAAACTCTCCTTGAACTCAGTCCAAGTGATAGTCTCCTGGTTGACATGAGCGTTGCATAGAGCGTCCCACCAGTCAGCGGCTACTCCCATAAGTTGGTGCGATGTGAAGAGAACTTTCTCTCGATCATTGCACTGAACTATGACAAGCTTCTTCTCCATGGACTTCAACCAATCGTCGGCCTCCATAGGATCATTAGCTTGTGCAAAAGTGGGTGGTCAAGTCCTCATGAACTCTCCCAATCGGTTGTGAGCCGGCGGTGGTGGTGGTGGTGGTGGTGACGGTGGTGCAGGAACGGGGTATTGTTGTTGTTGGCCTGCAGCTGACCTAATGTTTGGATCATGGTTTGCATGAGCTGGTTCTGCATAGCCATCAACCATACAAAGTTTTTTGCACCAGCCCCGGGGTTGTCATTTTGAGGAACTTCAACGTGGTCTTCCTCTTGTGGTTCCTGGTTGCCACGGACGTTCCTCCTTTGACGGCCGGCGTTTTCTCTCACCGTCTTTGAGTGAGAGTTGGGTAGAATAGAAGTTAGAAGTTTAGATTGATTCTCCCCAACTATATGCATCAAGGTGGATGGACTACATATCATCGTATACGAGGATGTGTACACATGTCGAAGCAGCTCACATCTCTCTACTATGTGTGGATATGGACAACGCTGAAACGTCCCACAACTCACACTAAGCACACAATCACAAGCAATCATCACAAAAGTTTCACACAACTCCTATTCAAGCTTATTCAATGGGAGTCCTATGTGTTTTTAGGGTGATACCAATCTGTGACTTCGTCCTATAGTCAATGTGGTTTGGGGTGATACCTATGATACCAATCTGTGACTTCTCCTAGGCTTGCATCCTATAGTCAAGGTGGTTCTGATGCCAATCTATGCATTCTAGGCTTACATCCTACGGTCACAATGGCTCTAATGCTAATTTGTGACTAGGCCTGCATCGTATGGTCAACGTGGCGATTTTGATACTAATCTGTGATTTCTATCTAGGCTTGCGACCTACGGTCAACCGTGGTAGCTCTGATACCAATCTGTGACGCCCCTGTTCCGAGAAAACCACAGAACCGAGCTGATGCATATGTGTGACCAGGATGTTCATCACACATACACATATCATTCACAAACCGAATTCAGAATATAACCACAAATAATGGGGTTTAAGTACTTTATTACATCAATCTCTTAACATGTTCTGGCAGCAGAAGTCTTCTAACTTATTCTAGCAGCGGAAGTCTTATTCTAGCAGCGGAAGTCTCTAATGATAGCTAAAACAACTAAGCAGCAGCGGCTCCATCTCCTACTCTATTCCCACAGGCAAGTCGACAGTAGATCACACGCCTAGTACTTCACATGCTCTTCAAAGTACTCCTCTCATGTTGCTGATGATGAAGTAATAATGCAACTTTGAGTACATGATGTACTCAGCAAGTGCGGGAAAATATGATATGTAGCTTACAGCAAGGTAGGATTAAAAAGGCTCATTGCAGAAAGCAAAGTTTATTTCACAAAACATGATAAAAATAGCAACTACCTTTAAGTGAATTTAATCCCAACATTTATCCAATTAAAACATCAACATACCTCCATCATATTCCACAACCTTTCATGTCTCATCCAGCCATTTATCTTTCTCAACTTTTTCTCATGCTCATATATACCATCTCGTATTCATTACCATCTCAACTCATATTCAATTCCGTCTCATAACTGAGACCAAAGCTCATTATCACGACTCAACAGTCCAATTCTCATTACCAAGACTCAACAGTCCCGGAACCAAAACCAAAGACCAACCATGACCAAACCCATAACCAAACCAAGTACCATCCCAATCACCATACCAATAACCATCCCATCTAATCATGTGAGTTGGCCAGGCGCTTGTGACCGTAAGCTCGGCTATCATGATAGTTTTATACCCTGCAGAGTTTGCACCACTTTACCCACAAGTTTGTGATTTCATCACCCGTCGGCAACTGCAGAACCTCTATTATACCAGTATACAACCGTCGGTGTATGGCCAAGAGATCACAAAATAGCCTTTACAAAGGGGATCCTAGATGTATGGCCTCACTAAGGCTTCACCAGCAGGCTCGAATCACCATTCTCCCACCTACGGGCCCCTTCTTGTGCCATTCAGTTCCCAGGACATTCCACTTTCGACTCCCATTCCCCGCGCCTTCCACGGTCCATAACAATCTAGCAACTTACCTAATTAGTCAGCTAAGTCACACCCATATTTTGCCTTGTGGTGGCACTATCATCCTGGCATGTGCTGGCATGAACCGGTCCTTAGATCTACGGCAAGTAAACCACCATCTCATTCTACCGATTCCACGAGCCAAGCTTTCTTAGATCTCCCTCGATTCTTGTTCATTGACATAAAGTTCTCATTATCATTATTCTCATGAGTGCAGTAGCTAGACACATTCTGTCGCTTCCCGTAACCCGTAGATTAGCGAAGCAAAAAGCAAAAACCGACCATACCCGACTCATAAACTTCCCTGGCGTCAAGGGTGGTTAACAAAACTAGTAAACTCCTATAAAAGGGTTCCCCATCAAGCTGACTCGAGCATTCACAGTTTTTGAAAACAAAACAGCTTTCAAAACATGGGATCAATATGGTCAAGGGGCACTTGCCTTGTTCCTGTGGCTTCTGTTGCTCACGGATCTCGAAGTCTTGTTGTTGTAGCTCGGCGTAGATAGCTCCATGAGCTTGTCCTTCTACTCATGGTCACACATATACAAGATTTTCAGAGATCAATCATCATGCACAAACTTTACTCAAGATGCAATGGTGCATATGCATGCTAATCTAATGGTGTTGTTTTACTAGATCAGTTTGTACGTATTCTTGCATGGGTTTGCATGGGTTTTTACGATGAATAAAGGTGTAATGATCAAGTGCAGACGTGGTGATGATCTGGACTCCAGATCTAGATCAAACCGATCAACACGTGATCTGTCCACGGAAAAGCTTATGTTCGAAGGGGTCGAAGAAACAGATGCGAGGAAAACCGCGATGATGTCGTAAGGTGGTAATGGAGACCTACCTTACTTCCTTCGGAACCTTCCTTCTAGCAATGGCAGGAAAACATATCGTAGGCTCTCCTTCAAAGATCGTGTCGGGGCTCATCGGCGGTCTCTCCAGCGGTTGTACTCCGGCGAAGGGGTTTAGCTCGGCGAGTTTGGGGGCTAGGGCCTCTAAGTTGTCGGCTTGGAAAAGATGTTACGATCAAGGTGAGATCCGGAGGTGACACGTGTCTGGTAGTGTCGGACCTCCCGGAGGCGAGCTTCGAAGGTGACACGTGTCCAGTAGGACCGGACCTCTCGGAGGTTAGTTCCGAGAGCGACACGTGTCCAGCGGGTTGGGCCTTACTCCCCCGCAGCGACTAGCTCCGGTGGCGACACGTGTCCTGCGGGGCTGGACTTCGCTTCTCCGCAGAGACAAGCCCAGGAGGCAACACGCGTCCTGCGGGTCGGACCTTGCCCCTTCCACAGAGGCTTGCTCCGAGCCTGCCACGTGTCTTGCGGTGCTGGACCTCTCCCCACTTCGCAGGGATGAGCTCCGAACGAGCCACGTGGCCAGCAGGCCGCGGGAAGTGTCTACAGCGCTCCTCGGCGAACTGGAACTGGCTCTTTTTAGCTATCTTTTTTATTCCTTCTCTGTTTCTACTTATTTTAAAATGGTTCTCTACATGAAATATGAATGCATGCATGAACTATGAAATTGAGGGTGTTACAAGGACTCAACTAAAGAGTCCTAGAGGTGGGGGATAGGGTTTCCCCCCTCAAGGCTGCGGCCAAGGGGTCTCCCCCCTAATTGGTGCGGCCAATTTGGGGAAAATTCCCCCCAACTTCGGGGGAAATTTCCTCTAGGGGAATTTGGGGAAATTTGGGATGGCTCAATTTTGCTATTTTATTTCTATTTTTCTCCATTTCTATGTTCCTTTCTCCATTTACATATTCTTTTCTCCATTTCTATATTCCTTTCTCCATTTCTATGTTCCTTTCTCCATTTCTATATTCCTTTCTCCATTTCTATACTCCTTTCTCCATTTCTACTTCTTTTTAAATGCTTCTCTATATGAAAAATGTATGCAATGCATGGTAGTGAAATTGAGGGTGTTACAGCCGGGCTTGGGATTTGCCCGCCGTGCATTGATGGGATTCCGGGGCTGATTTCTTCCTCGGCACTGCGGTGCCACTCTGCTGCCTTGCTTCTCGGGGCAGTTGTTGGTGAAGTGCCCCTAGCGACCACACGTAAAGCATGCGTACGGTGGCTGGCCGGTACTTGGGGGACGAAAGCCCGGCATGCGCTGCTGAGGTGCAAACGCACGTGGCATCGCCCGCTGCTGCTGTTTATGTTACGGAGGTTCTGGTAATGCCGGTCAGAACGCCGGCTGTGGATATGGCCGGTTGCAGAACTGTATCGGTCGCTGTGGTGGCTGCCAGCGTTGACCCGATGGTGTGTGATACACCATCCAATACTTTTGGGGAGGACCACCTCCCTCTCTGCTGCTCTGCGGCATGCTGCGCTTCTTTTCTGCTGCAGCCAACTCCTTGCCGGAGTCCTCCCGAACAATTGCAGCATCAATCATCTCATTGAGGCTGCCGCAATTGAACATCGCCAATTTGTCCTTCAGGAGCGGATTCAGCCCCTGGTAGAAGTGGTCTGCCTCTTTTCGCCGTATCAGCGTGATATAACACATACAGAGCGAGATCGTTGAACACCCAAGCATACTCCAGTGCGTTCCTGTTGCCTTTCTTCAGGTGGAGGAATTCTTGCATCTTCCGCTTCATCATACCCAGCGGAATGTGATAGGCCCTCAAGGCGGCCCAGAACTCTACCCAGGTAAGCACTGGCTCGGTGGGCTGGGAGGCACAGAAGTCCGCCCACCAAGCGCTCGAGGACCCCATAAGAAGCTGGGCCTGAATTGTGTCTTCTGCTGCTCCGTAACGTGGAGCAGCCCGAATTTCATCTCCATCGTGCGGAGTTAGTTGTCCGCATCGATGGGCTCATCCACGCGAGGATCCGATGGTCTCGACTAGCCCGGATCACGCTGAGGGGTGCTGCGTTGCACAGCACCGGATAACATACAAAAAGGTACAAAGCGGAAGAAAAAGTTTTATTACATAACAGCAACAAAATACGTCAAGTCTACACTCACGGGCGTAGACTAAGCAAAAGAGTTCACATTCAGCCCATGAACATGTTCCCACTAGCACACACGCACACTAACACGGCGGCGTGCATGGCTCCCACTCGACGGTGTTTCCCTCTTGGGGTTCCTTCTCCTCCTCGGTGGCCTCCTCCTCATAGCACCCTGCAAACGCTTCGAACACAAGCAGTGAGCACGATGGCTCAGCAAGACTAACCCGTTTTACCTACACATGAAACTCTACATGTTGGGTTTGCAGTGTATAATGGAATGTAAGTTGCAAAAGACACGCCTAAATAGTTGAACCTTACTTTCAAGTTTTAGCAACAGTTTGTTGGAGAACCTCGTGCTAAAACACATAAGAGAGCTGCAATCAAACAAGAAACACATTTCTCTCAATTTCTTTGCCCCAGGTTGGAAAGAAATTTAATTAGCTCTAAACTACAGCAAGTCATTAGCAAACAAAGTACAGCTTTCAATGAGCAATCTTTTAACATGGAACTAGCCTGTTCTTTCTATGCCCGTACGCGATGTTGCCTAAAGCAACCACCACGGACGTCGTACGCGACCACCTTTCATCCGTTAGCCAAGTGTTGAACCGGTCCTATCGTCCCGAGCAGGAGGTCTCTGCGTGGAGCATCTGCAGTGCCCGCCAGCCGATTTACACCTCGCTGCTCTCAACCTACCCTCTGGATGACAAGCAATGCCTCAACAGATCGCCACCCGAATTACATCAGTTTCCCAGTTCCCATATATCCGGTAGGTCTTCGGTACTGTTGTAGCTTGTCCAACAGACCCGCAGACGGCTCGGTCCTCAATCGATACAAGTGGAGATTTGGCAACCAGGCTGCAAAGTCCTGCTGCCCTTACTCTCCTCGGTCTCATTTTTGTTGCCATGTGATTCATTTGCTATCTCTAACCGAGTTGTGTGCCCCTAGCCTATTCTCGCGAGTAGTTCCAACTACTCGACTTGTACCAAATCATACACTAATTTAGCATTGTAGTGACTACTCGAGGTTTAAAATCTTAGCCCAAAACCCTGATTCTCTTGGCTATGAATTTGGGTTTTCAAACAAGACTCTATTGCACAATTGTATGAAATACATAATGTAAGTTCCCAAAACATAAAACTTTATGAAATGGCTAATGCGAACCGGAGCTTGCCTTGCTTCTGGTCATAAGCTAGCTGTTCTTCTAGAGTTATGAAGTCTAAAACCTCCGGCTCCTCTTCAACCTTAGCGACTACACGAAAGAACATGTAATGCGTGTCAATTTAAATGCATTTGAATTTGAAGTTGATATTGTGAAGTCTATAAGTATAGCTAGATAGTACAAATAACTCTGAAATTTTTACTACGGTTTGGATACAACCTAAACAGAGACTTGGCCAAATTTCATTTCAAGCAAAGCTCATTTGAGCCCTGCACAAATAATTATGTATTTGTCCCTAACTAGAGCTCTTAGGTGTTCTAAGGATTTCATGGAGCAAGCCATGACTTTCTGGAAACTAGATTTTCAGAAGGTTCTAATGGAAAGGTTTCATCTAATTTGAAGATTCCTAGCAAAAGATATGAGCTAAACAAGTTCAGAGAAAATTTGGAAAATGTTTCTGGATATTTTTCATTTTCTCTGGAACAGTTTCATTAATCACACCATTAGGCGGATCAAATGAGCTCAGATGGATCTGAAATTTTTATGGTAGCTCAAGGATATTTATTATAAGGAACATCCTGGTAAGATTTCAGAGTTTTCCACTAAAGGGTTCTCCAGTTAAAATTCTAAATAGTTTAAATTTTGAAGAATTAATTCTGGAGAAATAAAGATTTCCATAGCGTGAAACTTGATTTTTTGAAAAGTACTCAGAGAGCTGAATCCAACAAAATTTGGTTCACTTGATTTGGAGCTTCGTAGCCAAAGTTATGGGTGTTTGAATTTGAACTAAATCTGAAAATCGGGGGAAAAGTTTAGAAGACTGCACGTGGGGAATTCTCACCGCGTGCCCGCGCGTGCCCGCACCGCCCCCTCGCTGGAGTTTGACCAAACTTCCTTCTCCGGCCACCTCTCTACCTAATTCTCACCGCCTGTGAGTTTGGAAGGGTGAGGAACCCGTCTGTGGCACGAGCTAGAGCTACCGGCGGCCAGAACACTGTCGGCGGCGTGCGGCGGCTTCGGTACACCTTCGTCTCCATCGGCCGACCGACCTAGCCCTCCAAAATCTCGGCTAAACGGCTCTAGAGCACCAGTGGACCTCGAGGATGATCGACATGGCCACAAACTTGCTTGGGAACGGTTCCAAAGTAGTTCTAATCGTGCGCCTGCTTCATGCCGACATGTGCACGCTCGGGAGAACTCGAAATACGCCGCTCCGAATCGATTTCAAGCTAGGGTTGCTAAAAAGAAAATGATCGGCGGCTAGTCCAGCCCCTGCATGCAAGATTTGGTGATTTAACAATGAATAGGGAGGAAGAATTTGGAGTTCCCGTACCAGAACATCGGTTTGTGCACACCGGAAAAACTTCACCGAATTCGTCAGTGATGATCCACGGCTTGGTCAACCGGTTGGGCAGAAGAAGCACTGTGGTCTAGCCCCTCTGAGCGTCCTTGCTTCGGCGTGGAAACCATGGAGTTGGGCTGCCCACGTGAGCACCGAACGGCGGTAACTTTCGGGTCACCGCAAAAATGTTCGGGGTCGCTCGAGGAGAGCCGATTTCAGCTCGTTCTTGTGGCTAGGAGGTCAGAGGAGATGCTGTGGTGCTGTTTTGCAGCTCGGAGGGATGGTGTGCATGAGTTTTGCCAGTTTCCCGATCGGGACCGAGGTAGCGGCGAAGTCTCGGCTGAGCTCGGTGCGAGGAAAAGAACTGTGGTGCTTCATCTTGTGAGCAAATGGAGCATGCCGAAGAGGGATAAGACATCGGGCAGCTGGTCTCCAGCGCGAGGGAATGAAGAAGGAGCTGGCCGACGTTGTGGCTCGGTGACGCTCACTGCTGCAGCCCGAGAAACAGAGAACTGGCTCTTCAGTCGGTTGAGTTCATTATTGTGAGGCTGACAGGAGGGCCCCACTCCCAATTTTAACCGCACAAATTCAATTTCTACTGCTCTCAATTGTTGGAGACCCTAATACCCCTTGTAGTTTGATCAAACCTCCAAATGCCCATTTGAATTTGAATGAATCAAAGTGTGATTTGATTTGATCAAATTTGCAGCAAATGTTAACTGAAATTCAAATTTGATTTGAATTTAGCCAAAATAGCTCATGTCAAGATCAACTGTAAATGGAGTGAAAATTGGTGTGTGAGCTCAAAAAAATGTGCTGAGTGTGAATATAAATACCAAATTTGAATTCATGTGATGAAAGGAATTTGAATTTAAATTCAAACTAGCCCTTTTTCTAATTATACCCAAAAATACCTCGAAAGGTTTTAGATTCGGGTGAAATTTGGCATGAGCCTTCCTAACAAAGTTTAGGAGTTACACATATGCTCAGCCCCTACATTATGCATGTGGGAAGTACCACTTTTGCATTTTGTGAGTTTATCTCCTAATGAATCTCTTGATGGTGGTTACTTGCTCTTCAAAGGTGTTCATAAGATTTCTACAAATGAGATGAGGTGTGTTGTGATGAATACTTTTAGCAAATGAAAAACTTGGGCCCTTACATTCCCCCCCTCCTTAAAAGAATCTCGTCCCGAGATTATAAGGTAAAAATGAGAGAAAGGATGGTGGAGAATTACAGGATGTGCGACGTTAAAAAGTCGAGGTAGTTGGCGCGACAAAAGCCTTCGCTCTCCCATGTCGCTTCATCCATGGAGTGATTAATCCATATAACTTTATAGAACAACAACGTACGGTTGTGTGTGGTTCGGGCCTTCTCATCAATAATCTGAACCGGTTCCTCCCGATAAGTGAGATCCGGTTTCAGTTCTTGATATCTCCCAACTGAACGGTGGTTGAAAGCTTGAGGCACATCCTCAGCTGAGAAATGTGAAAGACGTCGTGCACACCAGAGAGTGTCACTGGTAATTCCAGCCGGTACGCAACTGATCCACATCTTTCCAAAATCTGGAATGGACCAATGAATCGGGGTGCCAACTTTCCTATCACCCCAAATCTGTTCACGCCCTTTATTGGAGACACACGTAGATACACGTGATCCCTGACTTCAAAGTGCAAAGGACGTCTTCTCCGGTCCGCATACTGTTTTTGTCGGGAATGGGCGGCTTCTAAGTTTGCTTGAATCAGCCAAACCTTTTCTTCCGCATTATTGACAAGATCAATCCCGAAGGTGACCCTTTCACCAGACTCGCACCAATTCCATGGTGTGTGGCATTTTCTCCCATATAGTGCCTCGTAAGGCGCCATTTTGATGCTGGCTTGGTACCCATTATTGTACGAGAACTCGGCTAACAGTAAGTGATCATCCCAATTCTTACCGTGGTTGATAGCACAAGCTCGTAACATGTCTTCTAATATTTGATTTACCTGCTCGGTTTGTCCATCCGTCTGTGGGTGGTACGCTGAACTACGGATCAGCTTCGTTCCCAATGCATCATGTAACTGCTCCCAAAAATGAGACACAGATAAAGTGCCCCGATCCAAGGTGATAGTACCGGGTACGCTGTATAAGCAATGAATCCGTGAGATGTACAATTCAGCATATGTCACACCCGGTTTTTCCGAAGAACAACCAAGTGAATATCACATGTATGCCAGGATCATTTTCTCATACATGTGATGACAAATAGTAAAGCATCATTTATTACAAGCCAGGTGTCGAATACAAATAAGTCTTACATAGCAAATGTCTCGATGGACAATAATAAGTTCATCACAAGTTAATAAAGTAGCAGCGGAATATTATTTTTGAGGGCTCCGTCACAGGTGTTGCCCGGGGGTCTCCATGAACCTAGAAACCTTCTTCGGGTCCAAAGTCTTGGTCATTATACACCACCTCATTATCTTGACCTGAGCAGCAATATAAACCAACAAATATGCAACGTTGAGTACCGATGGTACTCAGCAAGTGTGGGAAAGTTATGTCATGCATGGCTAAAACAAGGGGAGGTTGAACTCATGGTTAAAGCACTACGCAATTAATACCTATCACCTTAGCTTATTAAGCACCTACATTACTACACAGGTGAAATTGTCCCAATCTCCCATCCCATCATCATAATCAAATAACCATAACATCATTTCCAATGTTAAGCTCCCCGCTTAACATTCACAACTTCCAAAACCATCACTCCTCTAATCATGAATAAGTCCAAGCCGCTCTTGACCGTGAGGACGGCTGTCATGACAGTTTTGACTCTGCAGAGTTTGCACCTCTGTACCCACATGTAGTAATTTCATCCCCCGTTGCCGGGTGGACTAAAAGAACCTCCATTGTGCCAGTGGCCACGAACCACATACACACTTCCCAGGTGTGTAGCCAGGAGATCACTACTAAGCCTTTACGAAGGGATTCCCGACGAGCGTGGGCCCACTGAGGTTTCACCCCTAACAGCATACAAGAGGCTCCAACCCCGCTGCAGTGGCCCCCTCTTGAGCCTTGCGGTTCATATGGTAGTCCAGCTGACACCTATTCCCCGCACCATCCAACACACCCATACTACGCCGGAGATACACCTAATTAATTTGCCAAGCTGCCCCATCTCAGCATGTGGTTGGCACGGTAAAGCCAGGTTACATGCTCCATGAACCGGTCCTTAGGATCCAGGCAAGTACTAAACACAAACCCGAGTCTCGTGCACCCAGCACACAACCAAAACATCCAACTTGCCTTGATCCCTACCTCTACATAACTCACAATATCTCATTCAAGAGTATGGTAAAATAAACTGATGATCTCATATTCCAAATATCCCATTCTAAGCATGGCTAAGCATATGCATAATAATAAATGACATGATAAAATAAATCCCAATAACTCCGCCTATGTTGTAATGACATAGCCGGTCCCAAGCCCGGGTAAAGGAGGAGGGGGTTGTGATAGGCTTGGCGAGCCAACAACTACACTTAGCCATTCTCATGGAAATGAAACCCAATAGAAATTCGTTGGGGCGTAACCCTCTTAGCGACGCGCCATATCGGAACCCCGGTATGGTGTTAAGTGGGCAAGGGCCGGGTCGCCACCGCCTTAGTGGCGTGCCATATCGGAACCAGGATATGGTGTTAAATGAGCAAGGGACGGATCACCATCACCTTAGTGGCGCGCTACATCATCGCCCGGATGTAGTGATAAGTGAGCAAGGGTCTTTGCATCTTACTCGACGGGTGCAAAGCGTAAGGAAGCTAGCCGAGGAACATAGATTTCGGGTGGGTAGTTGGAATGTAGGATCCTTGACGGGGAAGCTATGTGAGTTAGTAGATGTTGCCATTAGGAGACGAGTAAATATCCTTTGTGTACAAGAGACTAGATGGGCGGGTCAAAAGGCGAGAGAAGTCGAGAATACCGGTTTCAAGCTTTGGTATTCTGGTTCGGCTGGGACTAGGAATGGCGTAGGTGTTCTAATAGATAAGAGTCTTAAGGATGGAGTAGTGGATGTTCGAAGACGAGGGGATAGGATCATCTTAATCAAGATAGTAATTGGGGACATTGTCTTGAACGTCATTAGTGCTTATGCCCCACAAGTTGGGCTCAACATGAGTGCTAAGAGGTAATTTTGGGAGGACTTGGAGGATATGGTTAGTAGTGTACCGATAATCGAGAAACTCCTCATAGGGGGAGATCTCAATGGTCATGTGGGTGCAACTAACCTAGGATTTGAGGGAGTACATGGAGGTTTTGGATGCGGCTATAGAAATCAAGAGGGTAAGGACATCCTAGACTTTGCCGTAGCCTATGATCTGTTGATAGCTAACACCCTCTTTAGGAAGAGGCAATCTCACCTAGCGACCTTTAGTAGTGCCCAACACTCTAGCCAGATTGACTTTGTCCTCACTAGGAGAAAGGATAGACGGGAGTGTCTAGATTGTAAGGTGATCCCGGGGAAGTGTGTTGTGACACAACATAAGCTTGTGGTAGCTGACTTTCGCTTCCATACATGTTCGTTGCGGGACAAAGGTGTCAAAATCACAAGAACAAAGTGGTGGAAGTTGAAGGGAGAATCACAAGAATCCTTTAAAAATAGGGTGATCACAGAAGGACCCTGGGCAAAAAATGGAGATGCAGATAGTATGTGGATGAAGATGGCAACTTGCATTAGGAAGGTAGCTAGTGAGGTGTTCGGTGTGACAAAGGGAAAGAAACTTATAGATAAAGACACTTGGTGGTGGAATGAGGATGTACAAAAGGCCATTAAGGAGAAGAAGGAGTGTTACAAGAGTTGGCATAATGATAGAAGCGCAAGCAACATGCTTAAGTACAAAGAGGCTAAGAAGAATGCAAGGCGGGTTGTGAGTAAGGCAAGAGGACAAACCTATGATAAGTTATATGAGAGATTAGGGACAAAAGAAGGTGAAAAGAACATATACAAGGTAGCAAAAATCCGCGAGAGAAAGATGAGGGATCTCAATCAAGTTAAATGCATCAAAGATGAGACTGACCGCATTCTAGTGAAGGATGAAGAGATTAAGAATAGATGGCGTGATTACTTTAATGGGCTATTCAATGATGGGAATGAGAGCACTATGGTTGAGTTGGATGACTCCTTTGATGACTCCAACAGGCGGTTCATGCAGAGGATACAAGAGTTTGAGGTTAAGGAGGCCTTAAAAAGGATGAAAGGAGGAAAGGACCTCGGCCCTGACGATGTCCCTATTGAGGTGTGGAGATGTCTTGGGGACGTCGCAATAGTATGGCTCACAAAGCTATTCAACCACATTTTTCGGTCAAACAAGATGCCTGAAGAATGGAGGAAAAGTATGTTAGTACCTATCTTCAAAAATAAAGGAGATATTCAAAGTTCTACTAATTATCGAGGTATTAAGCTTATGAGTCATACTATGAAGCTTTGGGAGAGAGTGATTGAACACCGCCTGAGGAAAGTGACCAATGTCACTAAAAACCAGTTTGGTTTTATGCCTGGGAGGTCTACAATGGAGGCGATTTTCTTGCTTCGTCAGCTTATGGAGAGATATAGGGAGCAGAAGAAGGACTTGCATATGGTGTTCATCGACTTGGAGAAGGCGTACGACAAGATACCAAGGTCAGTCATGTGGTGGGCACTAGAGAAACATAAAGTGCCAACAAAGTACATTACCCTTATCAAGGATATGTACAATAATGTTAGGACAAGTGTGCGTGTAAGTGATAGTGAGACTGATGCATTTCCTATCACAATAGGACTACATCAAGGATCAGCTTTGAGCCCATACATCTTTTCCTTGGTCATGGATGAGGTGTCGAAGGATATACAAGGGGATATCCCTTGGTGCATGCTCTTTGCTGATGATGTAGTGTTGGTAGATGAAACTAGAGATGGTGTTGATAAGAAATTAGAGTTATGGAGACAAACCTTAGAGTCCAAGGGGTTTAGACTTAGTAGGACCAAAACCGAGTATATGAGGTGCGACTTTAGTGGTGTTGGTCGTGAAGAGGGAAATGTTAGTCTACAAGGACAAATAGTACCTAGAAGGGACTCTTTCCGATACTTAGGATCAATGTTACAAAGCAATGGCGATATTAATGAGGATGTTTGCCACAGGATCAAGGTAGGGTGGATGAAATGGCGACAAGCCTCTGGAATCCTATGTGTTAGGAAAGTCCCACAAAATCTAAAAGGGAAGTTCTATAGGACGGTGATCAGACCCGCGATGCTCTATGGGGCGGAATGTTGGCCAACTAAACGACAACATGTCCAACAAATGAGTGTCGCAGAGATGCGCATGCTATGGTGGATGTGTGGGCACACGAGAAGAGACTGAATAAGGAATGAGGCGATTCGTGATAAGGTAGGGGTGGCGCCGATTGAAGAGAATTTAGTCCAACATCGGCTTAGGTGGTTTGGACATATCCAACGGAGACCTCCAGAAGCACCGGTTAACAGTGGGATTTTAAGAGGTAGAGAAAATATTAGGAGGGGTAGAGGACGACCAAGGTTGACCTGGGAGGAGGCGGTAAAACGAGATTTGAGAGATTGGAATGTATCCAGAGACTTAGCTCATGATAGGACCGCATGGAAAGTAGCAATTCATGTGCCAGAATCGTAGTCTTGTTTTTTTTCTTTTTTTCTTTTCTCTTTTTCTTTTCCTTTTTTCTTATTTCTTTTCTCTTTTCTCTTTTTCCTTTTTCTTTTTTCCTTTTTTATTTTTCCTTTTTTTTCTTTTTTTTTCTTTTTTCCTTGTTCTCATATCTCTTCCTCTGTTTTACTTCATTGATATTGGGTTTCATGTCTAGCCGACCCCAACAGGCTTGGGATAAAGGCTTGGTTGTTGTTGTTGTTGTTGTTGTATAAAATAAATCCCAACCCAAACTACAAGGAAACAAGGTAATGCAATTCTAGGGAAACTTCCTAGCATGGGTTTCATATTTCATTTGACAATGCAAATAAATCTATCTACACATCCTAGCATAGGATCAAAGTGGTCAAGGACACTTGCCTCCTTCCTGCTGCTCTTGAAATGGGTAGTCCTGATCTTGGAAAGGAATAACTTGCTCTTGAGCAGGTTCTACATCATACCATCACACATAGCAAAAGAAAACACAACAATCCATAAGACATAGTTCACACTTCCACTTCATACAAACCACACATTCACATGTAACAAAGCCATTCACAACTTCTATGTGTTGTGTTTACTCTATGTGTGTTGACCTTTGGCTTACATGCACTTTTAATCATGTGTATATGATTCCTACTTTTGTATTCACATTTATGCTTGCATACTTTATATATGAGTTTCCAATTTAAATAAATTCCTTATATTCAATTACTACACCTTTTAGCTACCAAGTATGCATGAAAGGTATTTTCCTTCTCCATATGTGTCTTCAGAATTTCTACCAACCCTAAACTGAATTCTTTGGATTTAGAAACTCCATTTATCATTTACTAGTTGCTATATTTTCAGATTTATTTCCTATGCCTAAATGTGAAATTTTATGAAAATAACAAGACACATCATCTAAACAGAACAGGTTCTGATCTAAAATATTTAATAACATATTTTGACCTTTTCCTCTGATGTAAACTATTTTACATTTATTTTCCTAATTTTCAGAACTATTCTTCACTTAAAAATGTGTCCCTATAACTAATAAATGTGAATAATAATTAAACAGATTCATTTCAGCCAAAAATCTATTTTTTATCTCACTCCAAAGTTTTCTAAGTACTGAGAAAGTTTTTAATTTAAATTTGACAATATGTTTGTCCCACTTTTTAAATTTTAAATACTAGCCACATATTCAATTTCCTAAATTTAATATCAAACAGGGTTAAAAAGGTAAACTCACCCCACTACAGGGTCTATAATATTATTTTAACAATTTTGAGGGGTCTAGCTACACATAACAGAGGAGTTTTTCCTAATTTTTATTAAGTCCAGGGGCTAAAACTGATTTTTAAATGAATTTACATGATTTTCTGAAGTTCCAGGGGCTAGATCAGAAGTTTCCGGGGCTAGCTCTTATTTCCCGAGAACCCCAGGGGGTAGCACGCAAGATTTCCAGTCTTTATAACGCGGGGCTGACGTGGACCGTCTGATTTAAAACAGACGGCTGAGATTATAACGTTGAACAGGTACGCGGGGATTTAAACCCTACCGTGCGATTTAAAATAAACGGCGCACAAGCGGCCACGTCGCTCTGATCGAGCGCGGGCGGCGCTGCCGGCGGCGCACGGCGGCGGGAAGCGGCGATCTTGCCGGAGAGTTTTGGATCTTCGGGAATTCTTCCTAGAACTGTGATTTTATGGCATAGATCGGTGGAGGGGAGGTCGGGGATCTCACCTCGGGGGTTTTCTTGAGCTCGGAGGTCCTGGAAGGCGGTTGGCGATGAGGTCTGAGGTGAATTCACGGCGAGGCTCGTCGGCGCTGTGTTTGAACCGCAAACCACTGAGTTTTCTGCACCTGCGAGGTTCCCCGGAGGCGATGGATCAAGACCAGCGAGTTAGATCGGAATTTCCGAGCGTAGATCAGGCAGAATTCACCGGAGGGGCTCGGTTCTCACCGGAGAGAAAAATCGGCGGATCGTGGAGAAAAACGGGACAATGCCGGGGTTTTTATAGATGGGGGAGGGCGGCGGGGTGGTTTAGATCGAGTTGGAGTCCTCCGGAACCAGAATTCGGCGGAAATCCGGCCGGTTAAGATCGCTCGCGCGCAGGGAAAACAGTCCGGGTTTCGGACGATCGGGGGTTAGGGATGACAGGTGGGTCCCACCTGTCTGCGAGAGGGAGCGCGGGCGCGAGGCTGCGGGCTGGCGCGGGGGCTGGGTGGGCCGGCTGGTGGGTTTCGGCCCACTGGCTGGGGAGGTTTGTTTTTTTTCTTTTTCTTTTTCATTTCTGTTTTGAGTTTAATTTGAATTTGAATTTTTGCACCACATGCAATACGTTCAAATTTTTTTAAATTTCCCTCTTAACAAGTTTTGGGGTGTTACAGCTCTACCCCCCTTAAAAGAAATCTCGTCCTCGAGATTGGTGGTGCTAAGAAAACAATTCCGGAAATTGTGCCTTAAGCTCGTCTTCTCGCTCCCAGGTGGCTTCCTCTTCCGAGTGATGCTTCCACTGCACCTTGCACATCCGGATTTTTTTATTTCTTGTGAGGCGTTCCATTGTCTCCAAAATCTTGGATGGTTGCTCGGCATAAGACAAATCCTCCGCTACGTCAACCTCATTCATGGGTAACACCTCTTCCGGCGTTCTCAGACATTTCTTGAGCTGTGACACATGGAATACATTGTGCACATCCGACAGGCGGGCCGGTAATTCTAGTTGATACGCCACTTCGCCTTTCCTCTCCAGAACATGAAAGGGTCTGATGTATCGAGGTGACAACTTCCCTTTCACCTTGAACCGACGAAGTCCTCGGATAGGGGACACCTTGAGATAGACATAGTCTCCCACGTTGAAAACGAGCTCTCTTCTTCGTACATCGGCATAGCTCTTTTGGCGTGTCTGTGCTATCCTCAAGTTGTTGCGAATTTCCCTCACTTTCGCCTCGGCTTCTTGTAGTACTTCGGGACCAAACACTTTACTTTCCCCTCTTTGGTTCCAAAATAGGGGAGTTCTGCACTTCCTCCCATACAAAGCTTCGAACGGTGAGATCTTCATACTAGCCTGATAGCTGTTGTTATAGGATAATTCCGCATACGGTAAGTTCTTGTCCCAACTCCGATTGTTTTTGAGTGCACACGCCCTCAGCATATCCTCAAGAATCTGATTTGTTCTTTCCGTCTGCCCGTCAGTTTGGGGATGATAGGCAGAACTAAAGTTCAGATGGGTTCCCATGGTTTCGTGCAACTTCTGCCAGAACCTCGAGGTGAACTGTGTCCCTCGATCCGACACTATCTTCTTTGGCACTCCATGGTAACACACAATCCTTGACATGTACAACTCCGCCAATTTGGATCCGCTATAGCTTTCTTTCACGGGAATGAAATGAGCTACCTTGGCTAGCCTGTCGATGATGACCCATATCGAATCATATCCCGATTGGGTCCTAGGCAGTCCCACTATGAAATCCATACCGATTTCTTCCCATTTCCATTCAGGCACTTTGAGTGGTTGCAATAATCCCGCGGGTCGTTGATGTTCTGCTTTCACCAACTGACATGTGTCACATAGGGCAACATGTTCCACGACATCTCGCTTCATGCCATACCACCAATACCTGCTCTTGAGGTCATGATACATCTTCGTACTCCTAGGATGAATAGAATAGTCGGAATCATGAGCCTCCTTTAAAATCAATTTAGGGATCTCCTTCCCTTCAGGCACACAGATTCTTTTCCCGTGCCAAACCGTACCTTGTTCATCCTCTCTGAAACCAAGGGCTTTATTTTCCTTGATGAGTTGCCTGATTTCTTGTATCTTCTCATCATCCTTTTGACCATCGCATATTTCTCGCTCTAGTGTGGAGTCCACTTCCATGGCGATAGCTTCACCACTATTCACAAGGCATAGATTGAGCCTTATAATCTCGTCCTTCAATTCTGCAGGCATGTCCTTCAAGCTCAACTTATTGACCTGCACTTTCCGACTTAAAGCATCGGTCACGACATTTGCTTTCCCAGGATGATAGTTGATGCCAACATCAAAGTCATTGATTAGATCTAACCATCTCCTTTGTCTGAGGTTGAGATCTGGCTGTGTGAAAATGTACTTCAAAATCTTATGATCCGTATATATCTCTGTCCTCTTCCCCATGAAATAGTGCCGCCAAATTTTCAACGCGTGTACCACTGCGGCTAGTTCTAGGTCATGTGTAGGATAGTTTTTCTAGTGCTTCCGGAGCTGTCGGGATGCATATGCCACGACGTGCCCTTCTTGCATGAGAACACATCCCAACCTGTTTCCAGAGGCATCGCAGTACACTGTAAAGTTCTTCTGCATATCTGGCATAACTAGCACTAGGGCCGTTGTCAATCTTTTCTTTAACTCCTGAAAACTCGTCTCGCACTGTGGCGTCCATGTGAAAGTGATTCCCTTCTCCAACAGTTTGGTAAGGGGTCTCGAGATCTTAGAGAATCCGTCGATAAACCGTCGATAGTATCCAGCCAATCCCAAAAAGCTTCGAACTTCCCCGACATTTTCAGGGGTCTTCCACTCCTGTATATCCTCGATTTTGGCGGGGTCTACGGAGATTCCTCCCTCCGAGATTATATGTACTAAGAAGGGAACTCTCTTCAGCCAAAACTCACACTTGCTCAACTTGGCATATAGTTGGTGTTCTCTCAGCCTCTTCAACACCAACCTTAGATGTTTCTCATGTTCTTCTTCATCTTTGGAGAAGACGAGAATGTCATCTATGAAGACCACCACAAATTTGTCAAGATATTCCATGAATACCTTGTTCATGAGATACATGAAGTATGCCGGGGCATTAGTTAGCCCGAAAGGCATGACAGTGTATTCATACAGTCCGTACCGAGATACGAAAGCTGTCTTGGGAATATCAGATTGCCTTATCTTGAGTTGGTGGTATCCCGACCTGAGATCAATTTTCGAGAACACACAAGCTCCCCTCAACTGATCAAACAAGTCTTCAATGCGGGGTAATGGTACTTGTTCTTTATGGTTACCTCATTCAAGGCACGGTAATCCACACATAACCTTTGGGTTCTGTCCTTTTTGGGCACAAATATCACCGGAGCTCCCCATGGTGAGGAACTAGGGCGAATATACCCCTTCTCCGTCAATTCTCTCAAATGATCCTTGAGTTCTCCTAGCTGCTTGGAGTCCATCCGATAAGGTCTCTTGTATATCGGGGCTGTTCCAGACACTAGCTGGATTGCAAATTCCACTTCACGATCGGGAGGCATACCTGGCAACTCATCCGGAAAAACATCTGGATATTCCCTGATGGTCCTGATCTCCTCAACTTTCACTTCAAATTGATTTAATTTAATGTCCCTCCTAGGCTCGTGTATTGTTATGAACTTTACTCTTGTGCCACTAGGGTGAGTTAGTTCCACCGTTCTGGTCGAACAGTGGATGATTCCTTTATGTTTGGTCAACCAATCGATACCCAAGATAATATCTATCCCTTGTGAATCTATCACTATGAGGTTAGCAGTAAATACTACCCTATTAATGTCTAGGTTCACTTTGGGACACACTTGTCTTGTCCTTATTTCTCCACCTGGAGAGTTTACTGCTAGCATATGGTTCATTTGTGTTGTTGCTAGGTCATGCTTATTAACAAACCCTTGGGCAATGAACGAGTGGGTAGCACCAGAATCAAACAACAGGGTTGCAATGTGTAAATTGGCAGGAAACTTACCAACTACCACGTTAGGTGCCTCTTGCGCTTCCTCCATGGTGAGGTGGTTCACCCGTCCTCTCATTACATTCTGCTGTTGTTGCTGCGTGGGCTTCTTCTTTGGGCACTTATGGGCGTAGTGCCCCACTTCACCACAGTTGAAACATTGCACCCCAACCTTAGGTGCCTGGCCTTTGTTGTCTTGGGGTTGGTTTGGGGGTCCTTGTACGGATGGTCGAGGTTGATATGTAGGGCGAGGCTGCTGTACGAACTGACATTGTGGCTGTATTGGTGCTGCCGGAGGCCTGTAGTTCAGGTTGTACCCTCTTGGTGCTGAGTAGGGTACCACAGCACGGTTCGTCTGCCCTGCGGGTTGCTGCATCAGACGTGGGCGGGTGTTGCTCCCTGAGGCTTGATGTGACCACCTGGCCTTCCTCTTGTTCTCATTTTCCAAGGCCTTCAACTTCCTTTCTACCACAAACGCTCTGTCCACCATCTTTTGGAAGCTTTCATACTCGTTGGAGGACATTGCACACTACATTTCTGCGGTAAGTCCTTCCACGAAACAATCTTGTTTCTGCTCATCAGTCTCTATGTCACGTGGGGCATAACGGGAGAGTTGAGTAAATTTAGTGAGGTATTCCCTCACAGTCATGTTTCCTTGCTGCAGCCCCAAGAACTCCTTCCTATTGTTTTTGAGTTCACCCCTTGGTATGTAATGGTTGCGGAAGCTACGCTTGAACTCTTCCCAAGTGATGTTCTTAGGGTCATGATGGGCGGCCACGTAGGCGGTCCACCAATCAGCAACAGGTCCATGCAATTGATGAGAGGCAAACAACACCCTCTCATACCCTTGGCACTGTATGATCCTCATCTTGCTCTCAATGCTCTTTAGCCAATCATCTGCCTCCCGAGGTTCAACAACACTTGCAAACTTTGGAGGTTGGGTTCCTAGAAACTCACTCAACCTTGGTTGGCGTGGTGTAGCTTGTGGAGGTGGAACTTGATGCAAGTTGGCCACCACTTGAGTCAGGTTCTGGATGAGCTGATTTTGATTCTCAAGCATTTGGTGGATGGGATCAACTCCCTCACGGCATCCACTCCTGTCTTGGCTCCCAGAAAGATGAGGGTTGCAGGCCTCATCGTTGTTGTTGGCGGGGTTGGCAGCACGACCCTTTGCTCTTCCGGCCATCTAGCATGATCAACCAAATGTTAATTTAAGGCATTACGTATTATCTTACTACTTTCACTTGTTTTTTTTACTTTGAAGTGTTGAGGCTTTGTTATACTTTCTGAGGGTTCATGTCTCATACAAAAATAAATGCACTATTATTTCACGTGGGTTCACACACCAAAGAAAAACAATCTGAAGACGAGGCTGTGGACAATTGCTCATGGCTTCCACAACTCACGTCACACACCAAGCATTAACACACCATTAACTAAAATAACGACTCGACTACTTGACATCTTGCTAAACTAAGGGAAGGACTCTACACTACTCGTATCACTGAGCTGGCTCCTCGGGATCTTCCTCATTATTGCGGCTGCCCTCTGACTCTGCTTTGGGTGGGGAGGCTGCTGGTGGAGAAGTGCGACGACGCCTGATCGCTCGGCGATCTGGGTAGCCAGGAGTCCATGTGTCATTCACGGTGACACACAGTTCATTCCCATCTCCTCTTTCTCTCGCCCTCAAGCAGGCTCGAAGCAACGCCTCGGTTTCCTTCAGGGTGTCCCGAACATCCTGAAGCTCCTGCTGACACTCCTGCAGTCGATGCTGAGCATAGCAGCATCCTCCAAGCACAGGTCCATGTGCTCATGGGAAGCCCCCTGCTGCACTGGCGGGTACTTGTACTCCGTGGTACCACTCTCACGCTGGAGGACATACATGTACTCAGTCCTGTCCAGGTGGCGACGATAGATGTGACTCTGGCAGGTGATGGCCTCCCAGGTGACATCCTTCTCCGCATCGACCTGTGTCGCTCGACAAGCTGGAGAGCGGTGGATCTTAAGCAGCTGATTTTCATGGATGATCCTCATCTCTGAACTCCATTCTTCCCTCTTTTCACGGATCGTCCTGGTGGAGCTATAGTGTATGATTAGCTTGCCCGTATTGCCGGCGGCTTGGAGCATACGTCGAAGACGACGCAACAAGCCTCCTACTGCCAATCCGTAGGAAAGGTACGTCACCGAACGGCTCTCCTCTCTTTGGGCAAGGGCAACTACGGGAACTCTCCCTCCTGTGGACTTGCGAGCGGTGCGAATCATGCGAACCATCTAAAACAGAAAGCATTTAAACTTGGGTTAGATAAACTTTTAAACAAAAATCCTATTTTGAATGAAAGTTGGGGTAAGATGAAGAAAGTGGCTCCATTAAAAAACACTTTTCAACACACACCTTGTAAAATAGTTTTTAAGAAAATAGGGTCCTTAGATACGTCCTAGGTCCACGTTCCTACGGGCAACCTTGGCTCTGATACCACTTCTGTCACACCCGGTTTTTCCGAAGAACAACCAAGTGAATACCACATGTATGCAGGATCATTTTCTCATACATGTGATGACAAATAGTAAAGCATCATTTATTACAAGCCAGGTGTCGAATATAAATAAGTCTTACATAGCAAATGTCTCGATGGACAATAATAAGTTCATCACAAGTAAATAAACTAGCAGCGGAATATTATTTTTGAGGGCTCCGTCACAGGTGTTGCCCGGGGGTCTCCATGAACCTAGAAACCTTCTTCGGGTCCAAAGTCTTGGTCATTATACACCACCTCATTATCTTGACCTGAGCAGCAATATAAACCAACAAATATGCAAGGTTGAGTACCGATGGTACTCAGCAAGTGTGGGAAAGTTATGTCATGCATGGCTAAAACAAGGGGAGGTTGAACTCATGGTTAAAGCACTACGCAATTAATACCTATCACCTTAGCTTATTAAGAACCTACATTACTAGACAGGTGAAATTGTCCCAATCTCCCATCCCATCATCATAATCAAATAACCATAACATCATTTCCAATGTTAAGCTCCCCGCTTAACATTCACAACTTCCAAAACCATCACTCCTCTAATCATGAATAAGTCCAAGCCGCTCTTGACCGTGAGCACGACTGTCATGACAGTTTTGACTCTGCAGAGTTTGCACCACTGTACCCACATGTAGTGATATCATCCCCCGTTGCCGGGTGGACTAAAAGAACCTCCATTATGCCAGTGGCCACGAACCACATACACACTTCCCAGGTGTGTAGCCAGGAGATCACTACTAAGACTTTACAAAGGGATTCCCGACGAGTGTGGGCCCACTGAGGTTTCACCCCTAACAGCATACAAGAGGCTCCAACCCCGTTGCAGTGGCCCCCTCTTGAGCCTTGCGGTTCATATGGTAGTCCAGCTGACACCTATTCCCCGCACCATCCAACACACCCATACTACGCCGGGGATACACCTAATTAATTGGCCAAGCTGCCCCATCTCAGCATGTGGTTGGCACGGTAAAGCCAGGTTACATGCTCCATGAACCGGTCCTTAGGATCCAGGCAAGTACTTAATACAAAC
This sequence comes from Neostapfia colusana, assembly GCA_030760725.1. Lineage (NCBI taxonomy): Eukaryota > Viridiplantae > Streptophyta > Magnoliopsida > Poales > Poaceae > Neostapfia > Neostapfia colusana. Next base: position 37,172,516 of record JASWHV010000013.1, on the reverse strand, counting down.
CCGAGTCTCGTGCAACCAGCACACAACCAAAACATCCAACTTGCCTTGATACCTACCTCTACATAACTCACAATATCTCATTCAAGAGTATGGTAAAATAAATTGATGATCTCATATCCCAAATATCCCATTCTAAGCATGGCTAAGCATATGAATAATAATAAATGACATGATAAAATAAATCCCAACCCAAGCTACAAGGAAACAAGGTAATGCAATTCTAGGGAAACTTCCTAGCATGGGTTTCATATTTCATTTGACAATGCAAATAAATCTATCTACACATCCTAGCATAGGATCAAAGTGGTCAAGGACACTTGCCTCCTTCCTGCTGCTCTTGAAATGGGTAGTCCTGATCTTGGAAAGTAATAACTTGCTCTTGAGCAGGTTCTACATCATACCATCACACATAGCAAAAGAAAACACAACAATCCATAAGACATAGTTCACACTTCCACTTCATACAAACCACACATTCACATGTAACAAAGCCATTCACAACTTCTATGTGTTGTGTTTACTCTATGTGTGTTGACCTTTGGCTTACATGCACTTTTAATCATGTGTATATGATTCGTACTTTTGTATTCACATTTATGCTTGCATACTTTATATATGAGTTTCCAATTTAAATAAAATCCTTATATTCAATTACTACACCTTTTAGCTACCAAGTATGCATGAAAGGTATTTTCCTTCTCCATATGTGTCTTCAGAATTTCTACCAACCCTAAACTGAATTCTTTGGATTTAGAAACTCCATTTATCATTTACTAGTTGCTATATTTTCAGATTTATTTCCTATGCCTAAATGTGAAATTTATTATGAAAATAACAAGACACATCATCTAAACAGAACAGGTTCTGATCTAAAATATTTAATAACATATTTTGACCTTTTCCTCTGATGTAAACTATTTTACATTTATTTTCCTAATTTTCAGAACTATTCTTCACTTAAAAATGTGTCCCTATAACTAATAAATGTGAATAATAATTAAACAGATTCATTTCAGCCAAAAATCTATTTTTTATCTCACTCCAAAGTTTTCTAAGTACTGAGAAAGTTTTTAATTTAAATTTGACAATATGTTTGTCCCACTTTTTAAATTTTAAATACTAGCCACATATTCAATTTCCTAAATTTAATATCAAACAGGGTTAAAAAGGTAAACTCACCCCACTACAGGGTCTATAATATTATTTTAACAATTTTGAGGGGTCTAGCTACACATAACAGAGGAGTTTTTCCTAATTTTTATTAAGTCCAGGGGCTAAACCTGATTTTTAAATGAATTTACATGATTTTCTGAAGTTCCAGGGGCTAGATCAGAAGTTTCCGGGGCTAGCTCTTATTTCCCGAGAACCCCAGGGGGTAGCACGCAAGATTTCCAGTCTTTATAACGCGGGGCTGACGTGGACCGTCCGATTTAAAACAGACGGCTGAGATTATAACGTCGAACAGGTACGCGGGGATTTAAACCCTACCGTGCGATTTAAAATAAACGGCGCACAAGCGGCCACGTCGCTCTGATCGAGCGCGGGCGGCGCTGCCGGCGGCGCACGGCGGCGGGAAGCGGCGATCTTGCCGGAGAGTTTCGGATCTTCGGGAATTCTTCCTAGAACTGTGATTTTATGGCATAGATCGGTGGAGGGGAGGTCGGGGATCTCACCTCGGGGGTTTTCTTGAGCTCGGAGGTCCTGGAAGGCGGTCGGCGATGAGGTCTGAGGTGAATTCACGGCGAGGCTCGTCGGCGCTGTGTTTGAACCGCAAACCACTGAGTTTTCTGCACCTGCGAGGTTCCCCGGAGGCGATGGATCAAGACCAGCGAGTTAGATCGGAATTTCCGAGCGTAGATCAGACAGAATTCACCGGAGGGGCTCAGTTCTCACCGGAGAGAAAAATCGGCGGATCGTGGAGAAAAACGGGACAATGCCGGGGTTTTTATAGACGGGGGACGGCGGCGGGGTGGTTTAGATCGAGTTGGAGTCCTCCGGAACCAGAATTCGGCGGAAATCCGGTCGGTTAAGATCGCTCGCGCGCGGGGAAAACAGTCCGGGTTTCGGACGATCGGGGGTTAGGGATGACAGGTGGGTCCCACCTGTCTGCGAGAGGGAGCGCGGGCGCGCGGCTGCGGGCTGGCGCGGGGGCTGGGTGGGCCGGCTGGTGGGTTTCGGCCCACTGGCCGGGGAGGTTTGTTTTTTTCTTTTTCTTTTTCTTTTTTCATTTCTGTTTTGAGTTTAATTTGAATTCCAATTTGAATTTGAATTTTTGCACCACATGCAATACATCCAAAAAATTTTAAATTTCCCTCTTAACAAGTTTTGGGGTGTTACAGCATATTTCTTGGCATTTTAGTTGGTGTTAACAGGGATAAAATGAGCAACTTTTGTAAGCCGTCCGATGATCACCCACAACGAATCATGTTTCTGAAATGTGGTGGGTAAACCGACGATGAAATCCATGCTCACATCCTCCCACTTCCAGGCAGGAATGCTGAGCGGTTGCAACAATCCTGGTTTCCTCATGTAGTCAGCCTTCACTCTTCGGCATGTATCACACTCGGACACGTATTTCACGATCTCCCGCTTCTTCCGTGCCAACCAAAATTTGCTTATGAGTTCTTGATACATCTTGTTGCTGCCGGGGTGAATAGAAAACATTGACAAGTGGGCCTCATCAAAACATTTCTTCTGTAACTCCGGTTTACGGGGTACGACAATCCTGTCCTTGAACCAAAGGACGCTGTCTCCATCTTTCCGGAAACACTTCAACTCCCCACTGTCTACACGTCTCTGCAAATGCGACATGCCCTTGTCATGTTTCTGATCTGCTGCTATCTCTTCACGGATGGTGGGGATAAGAGCTAGGTTGTAGAGAGCGAGCTCCATGGGGTACTACATGCAATGGTGGCTCGCTCTCTTCCAACGGAGTGATGGTCAGATTATGAACGTGTGACTTGCGACTCAGCGCATCCGCCACCACGTTTGCCCTGCCGGGGTGATAATGGATCTCTTTTTCATAATCCTTTATCAACTCTAACCATCTTTGCTGCCTCATGTTCAACTCCTTGTGAGTGAATATGTACTTGAGGCTTTTGTGGTCGGTGTATAAATGTATGAGGTTACCGAGTAGGTAGTGCCTCCACATTTTGAGTGCGAGTACCACGGCAGCGATCTCTAAGTCATGAGATAGATAGTTTTGCTCATGATTCCTGTGCTGCCATGATCCATATGCGACCACCCTTTGGTCTTGCATCAGCACACATCCGAGCCCAATGCCGGATGCATCGCAGTACACATCGAACGGTTTTGTTGTGTCTGGCTGCGCAAAAACCGGTGCTGATGTTAGGTGCTTTACTAATGCTTTGAACGCTGCTTCAAATGCTGGACTCCAAACATATTTGGTAGCATTCTTCAGCAGCTCGGTGATAGGCTTGGCAATATTAGAGAAGTTCAGGATGAACCTCCGATAATATCCCACGAGTCCGAGGAAACTCCGTACCTCATGAACAGACCTCGGGGACTTCCAATTCAGCACTCGTGTGATCTTGCTCGGGTCTACAGCGATGCCTCCGCTGAGATAATATGCCCAAGAAAAGGCACTTGCGATATCCAGAATTCGCACTTGCTGAATTTCTCGTATAGCTTGTGATCCCACAGCCGTTGCAAGACTATACGCAGATGCTTCGCGTGTTCTTCCTCCAACTTGGAATATACCCATATGTCGTCGATAAAGACCACAACAAACTTGTCCAGATCCGGCATGAATACCAAGTTCATCAAGTACATGAAATAAGCTGGAGCATTGGTGAGGCCGAAGGACATGACCAGGTACTCATGTAGACCGTACCTCGTCGAGAAAGCCGTCTTTGGAATGTCATCAGCCCGTATCTTAATCTGGTGGTACCCAGATCTTAAGTCCATCTTGGAAAAGATCTTTGCTTCGACCAACTGATCAAACAACATGTCAATCCGTAGTAACGGGTACTTGTTCTTAATAGTCACGGCGTTTAGTGGACGATAGTCCAGGCAAAGCCGCAACATTTCATACTTTTTCTTCATGAATAATGCCGAACAGCCCCATGGCGAGGAGCTCGGCCTAATAAACCCCGTCTCCAGCAGGTCCATCAAAAGTGTTCTCAATTCTGACAACTCCTTTGGTGCCATCTTGTACGGCCTTCGGGATATTGGCATAGTTCCCAGTGCAAGCTCAATCTTGAGCTCCACCTCTCGGTCGGGCGGCATCCCCGGTAAATCATCCGAGAACACGTCTGGTAACTCACGGACTACTGGAATGTCTTCTAATCTGATGGTGGTGGATTGGTATACACTCGGAAGCTTTATTTCTGGACTGTCCAGAAATAATGAATGAGACTCGTGCATTTCCGGGTGTAGATGCATAACTCGTAGGACGGTGTCTAAAACAGCGCCGTAGCGGGTTAACCATGAAATCCCTAAGATGACATCGACCTTTTGTCCCTCTAGAGCTATGAGAGACGTAGGGTATACTCTACCCCCTAAGCATAATGGTGCTTTTGGGACCATCATGCTTTCTGAAATTTTCCCACCCGGTGAATAAATCAAGTAAGGACTTTTGGTGGTAGTTTTGCAAGATGTATTTAGCAATAAAAGCTTGGCTAATGAAATTATGAGTGGCGCCTGAATCAAAGAAAACTATGGCGGGATGCTTGTGGAGTTGGAACATACCCGCAAGTATGAGTTCTGTAACAGCCCTAACTTTTGTAAAGTTTGATTTCAACTTATGAAACAAAGTTAAGGCGATAAAAGACTGCAGATGTGTCACATAAAATGATGAACACACAAATGGACATGTGAGGGAGTTAAAAATTTTCTCTAGCCCATGCTCAACATATGTTAACCTAGGGGAAATAATTTCACTCTCAAAACTCTAAATCATGTGCACCTCCTCTATGAGTAGAGTGGAGGAAGTTTAAACACAATTTGAATTCTTTTGAAAGAATTCATGTTCAGATTGCCCATATGCTTACAAATGAATTCACCGATCCATTCCCCATGTATCAATGAGCTCCTGATCCAAATTTGGATATTTTTGGAGCTCGTATACCAGTTATTCTGAGGAATATTCGAGGGATAGTTAAAATTCAAATTTGAATTTGAAAACTGAACCAAACGTGCTCAATTTTAAAATGTGAGTTTAGATTCAAATTCCTCACATCATGTTTGGTCTATGTAAATGCCTCAGTTTTTGACACATGTTTAAAGTGTTCAACACCACACCACACACCTCATTTGAAGAAAGTGGATGAACACATTTGAAGAGCAAGTAACCATTATCAACATGCTCATTAGAGAATAAACTCACAAATGCAAAAGTGGTACTTCCCACATGCGTCATCTAGGGGCTGGACATATGAAAACTCCTACACATTGCTAGGGATGTCCATGCCAAGTTTCACCCAAATTCAAAACCTTTTTGAGGTCATTTTGGGTATAGCTAGAAAGAGAGTAGTTTGAACTCAAATTCAAATTCAAACTGTTTTTGTCCCATGAATTCAAAAGTGGGAGGCATATTCTTACTCAGCACATTTTTGTGAGCTCACATACCAATTTTCACTCCATTTGGAGTTGAGCTTGACATGAGCTAAGTGGAGCAAATTCAAACTTTATTTGAATTTCAAACTGAACATGTGCTGAAATTTATTCAAACCAAACCCAATTTGAATTCTAACCAATTCAAATGGCTCAAGGGTTGATAATTCAAATAATCATGGGCTTTGTTGGGACTACTGTTTACAACAGTGAATTGGAGTTATGTTCAGGGGTTAAAATTGAAAGTGGGACCCACATGTCATAGAGCTAAAAGGTGTGACTTGCACACTAAGTCACAGCCTCGGTGGGAAATTCCACCGAGCAGCTGCCGGGTGTGCCACCGAGAAGAGCCGGCGCCACCAGCTGCTTCCTACCTCACGCGCTGGCGCCCAGGGCGGCCTTCTCGTGCCCCCACACGACCCTTACCGCCTCAACCCGAGCGAAGACCGGTTGCCTTTTTCTCCTCGCGGGCGACATCGAACAGCGCCATTCTCTTCCCCCGTGCTCTCGGTCGATCGGGAAAACGGAGAAAACAACCACACCCTCGCCTCCCTGAGCTGCTAGGCAGCGCCCTGAGCTCAAGCGCCACTCTCCCGACCCCTAGACCACCGAGTTTCGGCCTCTGTTCCCGTGATCAACGACGACCACCACGACCTAGTTCAAAAACGGCGATCGGTCTCACGTGGGCAGCGCACCACAGCAACTTTCACGGCCGAGCAAGAATGGCAAAAGGAGCGCACGGACTCCATGCTGCTTCCACCTGAAGCTCAAGCCACGTCGTGAGCTCTCGCCGGCGAATTCCAGGATTTTGCTCCGGCGGCCTCAACCTGAGCTTCCGGTACAATTCCTTAAAATTCTCCTTCTCTACTCCTCCTTAAGTCATCAAACTTTGCACGTGTATGTTGTATTAGCCGGCGATCAATTCTCCTTTAGCATCCATCGCATGATAACGCCTCAGAGCGACGGAATTCAAGGTCTACTAGGGGTGTTCGCCGCGGACCCATTCGGTCGCACGGTGAAACCGTATTTGCGGCCACTCCCGAGCTACTCTGAGGTTGTGCCGATCTTCCTAGAGCTGCGCTGGTGGTGTAGAGCCCATCGGTGCAAGCATTGGTGGGCTGGAGACCTCGGGCGACGGCGCCGAATCACAGCAGTAGCCACCACACGTCGCCGAGCTGGTTCCGGCCACCGGCAGCCCAAGCAGAGCCCACCATCGTGTTCCTCGGTGCCCTAAACTCTCTGGCGGCGAGTCTCTAGCTGGGCCGCGGCCGGAAGCGCCGGTCCGGCGAGCAGCCGTCTGCTCCGACGAGGGGGAGCGCGAGGGCGCGAGAAAGAGGGAGGGAGGAAGAAGAAAACGTGGGGCCCGGCTGTCAGCGGCTCATATTTTAAATCGGGATCGGGCTGCGGCTCGGATCCGGTGTGCTGGCGTGCAAAAGACTCCGTAGACCCCGGTGTGCCGATGCCGCAGTACACAACACGTGTCCCCGTGGCCCACCAGCAGATTTAAACTTTTCCCCAATTTTCAGATTTCATTCAAACTTCAAATCCTCATAACTTGGGCTAGGAAGCTCCAAATCGAGTGAACCAAATTTTTTTGGATTCAGCTCTCTGAGTACTTTCCAAAAAATCAAGTTTCACTTCATGAAAATCCCTATTTCTCCTGAATTAATTCCTCAAAGTTTAAACTGTTTGGAATTTTAACTGGAGAATCCCTTAAACTGCACGTCATGAAAGTCACGGCTTGCTCCATGAAAACCCCTAGAATACCCTAAGAGCTCCAATTAAGGTCAAGGACATAATTATTTGTGGGGGGCACAAATGAGCTTTGCTGCAACTAAAACTTGTCCAAGTCTCTGTTTAGGTGGTAACCAAGCCACAATAAAAATTTCAGAGTCATTGAGTCTGTCTAGTGAGACTTAGAAGGTTCACAAGTGTAAAACTCAATTCAAATGCATTTAATTAATACATGTACTTCTTATATCATATAGTCGCTAAGGTCGAGGAGGAACCCGAAGTCCTAGACTTCGTTACTCCGGAGGAGCAGCTAGCCTACAACCAAGAGCAGCAAGGCAAGCTCCGGTTTCATTAACTTTTTTACAAATTTTTACTGTTTTGAGAATTTCTTTGAGTACCATTTATTTCTTGCATTAGAGTCTTGTTTGAAACCCCCAATGCATAGCCAAGAACACCATGGGTTGGGTTTAGGATTGCAAACCCCGTTATCTACTGCAAAGCTAAGATAGGGTAGGATTTGGTACAAGTCGAGTAGTTGGAACTACTCGCGAGCATAGGCTAGAGGCACTCACCTCGGGGAGAGATAGCACATGGTACACATGGCGAGAAAAATGAGACCGAGCGGAGAGTAAGGGCAGCAGGACTTTGGGGCCTGGGTGCTATAGCTCCGCTTGTGTCGATTGAGGACCGAGCCGTGTGCGGGCCTGTTGAACAAGCTAGAACAGTACTGAAGACCTACCGGCTATATGGGAACCGGGAAACCGATGTAACTCGGGTAGCTGGGTATTGAGGCATTGCCCGTCGTTCAGAGGGTGGGTTGAGAGCTTGAGGTGTAAATCGGCTCGCGGAACTGAGATGCGCGTGCAGAGACCTCTTGCTCGGGACAATGGGACCGGTTCAATATTTGGCTAACGGGTGAAAGGTGGTTGCGTACGGCGTCCGTGATGGTTGCTGTAGGCAACATCAAGTACGGGCGTACGCGACAGGTTATTCGGGTAACCCTGCAGGTGTAAATCGATTATAATCGCCGTCCCTCACGGTCAGTGAGTACCACTTGTTCACTGTACCGTGACGTAGAAAGAACAGGCTAGTCACATGTTAAAATGTTGCTGATTGAATGAAGAACGTTAATTGTTAATGATATGCTGTAGTTTAGAGCTAATTAAAGTTCCTTTCAACTTTGGGCAAAGTACATGAGAGAAATGCGTTTCTTGTTTGATTGCGACTTTCTCATGTGCCTTAGCGTAAGGTTCTTCACAACCTGTTGCGAAAACTTGAAAGTAAGGTTCCACTAATTAGGCGAGTCCTTTGCAACTTGTTTTTATCTCATGTACCCATCACCCCTCATGTAGAAGTTCCATGTTTAGAGGAGACGGGTCAGTCTTGCTGAGCCTTCGTGCTCACTGCTTGTGTTTGATGCTTTTGCAGGGTTCTATGAGGAAGGGACTCCCGAAGAGGAGGCGGAACCGCAGGAGGGGAATCCCGTCGAGTGGGAGTCGTGCACGCCGCCGAGTTAGTGTGCGTGCGTGCTAGCAAGGACACGTTCACGGGCTGAACGTGAACTTGATGCGTAGTCTAGGCCCGTGAGTGTAGAATAGACCTATTTTGATGTAAAAATGTTCATAAACCACTTTATGTAATAAAAGATTGCTTCCGCTTTGTACCTTTGATGTGTGTTATTCGGTGCTGTGCAACGCAGCACCCCTCAGCGTGATCCTGGCTCGACAAGACCGCGGGGTCGTGTCAGTCTACCGTCCAATTTTGGTGGAATTTGTACTACGGCGGTGCGGGAATATCAAAGCACAGAGGGGGGAGATATTCGAGGTGTGAGGGCCCACATGTCATACACACACTCGAACAAACCAACTCGGCTCTGTTCTTCCTCGGCTGAGCGCATGACAGCAGCTCGGTGAAATCCACTCCTGAGTCTCTGCCAGTGCCACCTCCTGTTTCGATCTTTTGCCGGCCTAATCCACGCCCACGAGTGCAACAAAGCTCCTTTGCTTTCTCTCGCTCGTACACGCTCTCCGTTTTCCACCCGCGAAGAACACAGCGGCTGCTCTGCTTCTCACGATCGCCAGCCACCAACCAAACTCCCTTTGCCCGAGCTCCCCACAGCAAAAAGCTTCACCCACGAGTGCTATAGCCGGCTAGCAACTTCACCCCGTTGATCCGTGCTCTCTTGTGCCTAGAAACAGCAGAGTTGCCGCTGCTCCTGAGTGCATAACGAAGAAACCAAACTGGTCACCGTGGGCAGCTCGAACCAAGGGTGATCACGCCCAAGCAAGCCACCCCATCGGTGCACCTACAACCCTAGTTGCTCACCTCTGAAGCTCAGCCCCAGCCATTAATCACAGATGAAGAATTTCAAGATTTTCTCCCAGGCGGCACAAACTGACCCCGAGGTAAGGAATTGCAAAATTCATCCTCAATTTGTGTTGGTTGTGTTCAAAACTCCGCACACAAATTCTCAACTAGCTAGAGCACTTCCTCCCTCGATCCTAGGCCGAGAAATTGGGTATAGAGTGTAAAAGTCCCAAAAAAAATGCATGTGAGTAAACCATGGTTTGAATTCAGATGTGTGACAAAGGCATGAAAAATGGGACTTGCAAAAACTTTTGTTCATGCAAAGTGATACATGGATGATCATCCAAGATGAGGCTCACATCTTTATTTGAAGGTGTTGAACCAATAAGGATTTAAATACCTCTTTGCATGAAATTTTAAAAATCAGATTTCAAATTCAAAGTTCACCCAAAGTGTGGCCAAAACTTTGAATCACCATGCAGCCATATAGTTTGGAAATTGTGGAAAAAGGTGGATGACAAACTTGTCATTTGAGGGTGGGCTCAAAAAGGAGTTAAATAGAAGCAATTTTCAAATTCCATCCAAATTCAAATTTGCTATGCAAATACAAACTGAATTTGATGAATTCAAATGCTAGCCTACTTTTCAAATTCAAACCTTTGAATGGAATAGATTGACCTGAGAAGATATTTGTGGGAGGGAATTTGGGGTGCACCCCACATGTCATTGGTACACAATGACTTGCAGACAAAGGAAAGAAGTCTCTGTTTCTTCTCTTCCACGGGGGGACTGCACCCGGGCGCCACCGAGAACAGCTGCGCCACCTACTGCTCGTAAATATTTGTGGGAGGGAATTTGAGGTGGACCCCACATGTCATTGGTACACAATGACTTGCACACAAAGGAAAGAAGTCTATGTTTCTTCTCTTCCACGGGGGGACTGCACCCGGGCGCCACCTACTGCTCGTGTTCCCCCTGCGCTGGCAACCGTGAAGCGGTATACTTCTATTTTCAGCATGATCCACTCCCCTCAGTCCGAGCAAAGGCTCCTTTGCTTCCTCCTCCTCCTCACGAGAAGCACGACCACAGAGCCCTCCCAGACGCTGCCTCGGAAGCAACCGGGAAACCGGCAGAAACCACCGCGCCCACTGTTTCCGAGCTGCAAAACACCGAGGCAACCGTTGCTCGCTCCCCCGACCCAGAAACCACCGAGTCCCGGCGTTCCCGCACCCTCAAACAACCACTCCGCGGCGACCTCAAAAGAACCGGCGGTCGGCTTCACTTGGACAGCGCTCCACAGAAGTTTTCACGCCCGATTAGGCATGGCCACGGGAGGGTGCTGCTGTGGTGCTGCTCTCACCCAAAGCTTGGAGCAAACCGTGGAGCGTAGCTGGCGAATTTGAAGTTTTTGCTCCGGCTGCTTCAACCGAGCATATGGTACGGGAATCCAAAATTCTCCACTTCTATTCGTTCTTAGCACGTCAAACTTTGCACATAAAAGCTGGACTAGCCGGTGATCATATCTCCTTTAGAATCCGTGGCATGAAACCAACTGGGAACAACGGATTTTGAGCTCTACCAAGGGTACTCATGGCGGAATCAATTAATCGCACGGTGAAACCTTATTTGCAGCCATTTCCGAGCTAGTTCGGGGTCATGTTGAGCCTTGCGATCCTCCACCGGTGCTGTAGCACGTTTTTGTCGCTTGTTTGGCGGGCTAGCAACCTCGGGCTACGGTGCCGAACTTCAACCGAGGCCGCTGCACGTCGTCGAGGTACCTTGACACGACCCCACGGTCTTGTTGAGCCAGGATCACGCTGAGGGGTGCTGCGTTGCACAGCACCAGATAACACACATCAAAGGTACAAAGCGGAAGCAAAGTTTTATTACATAAAGAGGTTTATGAACATTTTTACAACAAAATATGTTCAGTCTACACTCACAGGCGTAGACTATGCATCAATTTCACGTTCAGCCCGGGAACGTGTCCTTGCTAGCACACAGGCACACTAACACGGCGGCGTGCACGACTCCCACTCGACGTAGTTCCCCTCCTGGGGTTCCGTCTCCTCCTCTGGAGTCCCTTCCTCATAGAACCCTGCAAAAGCTTCAAACACAAGCAGTGAGCACGAAGGCTTAGCAAGACTGACCCGTCTCTCCTAAATATGGAACTTCTACATGAGGGGTGATAGGTACAGGAGATAAAACAAGTCGCAAGGACTCGCCTAAATAGTGGAACCTTACTTTCAAATTTTAGCAGCAGGTTGTGGAGAACCTTACGCTAAGGCACATGAGAGAGCCGCAATCAAACAAGAAACACATTTCTCTCATGTACTTTGCCCAAAGTTGAAAGGAACTTTAATTAGCTCTAAACTACAGCAAATCATTAACAATCAAAGTCCATCTTTCAATCAGCAACATTTTAACATGTAACTGGCCTGTTCTTTCTACGTCATGGTACAGTGAACAAGTGGTACTCACTGACCGCGAGGGACGGCGATTATAATCGATTTACACCTGCAGGGTTACCTGAATAACCCGTCACGTATGCCCGTACTCGATGTTGCCTACAGCAACCATCACGGACGCCGTACGCAACCACCTTTCACCCGTTAGGCAAATGTTGAACCGGTCCAATCGTCCCGAGCAAGAGGTCTCTGCACGCGCATCTCAGTGCCGCCAGCCAATTTACACCTCGAGCTCTCAACCTACCCTCTGAACGACCAGCTATGCTTCAACACCCAGCTACCCGAGTTACATCGGTTTCCCGGTTCCCATATAGCCGGTAGGTCTTCGGTACTGTTCTAGCTTATTCAACAGGCCCAAACACGGCTCAGTCCTCAATCGACACAAGCAGAGCTATAGCACACAGGCCCCAAAGTCCTGCTGCCCTTACCCTCCGCTTGGTCTCATTTTCTTGCCATGTGTTTCATGTGCTATCACTACCCGAGTCGAGTGCCTCTAGCCTATGCTCGCAAGTAGTTCCAACTACTCGACTTGTACCGAATCCTACTCTATCTTAGCAATGCAGTGGCTAACGAGGTTTTCAATCCTAACCCCAACCCATGGTTTTCTTGGCTATGCATTTGGGTTTCCAAACAAGACTCTAATGCAAAGAATAATAGTATTCAAAGATGTGCTCAAAACAATAAACATTTATAAAAAGGTTAATGCAAACCAGAGCTTGCCTTGCTGCTATTGGTCGTAGGCTAGCTGCTCCTCCAGAGTAACGAAGTCTAGGACTTCGGGTTCCTCCTCAACCTTAGCGACTGCATGATAGAAGCAATACATGTATTAATTTAAATGCAGTTGTATTTACTTTTAATCTTGTGAAGTCTATAACTCTTACTAGACAAGCCCAATGACTGTGAAACTTTTACTGTGGCTTGGTTACAACCTAAACAGAGACTTGGTCAAGTTTTAGTTGCAGCAAAGCTCATTTGAGCCCTCCACAATTAATCATGTACTTGACCTTAATTGAAGGCTTTTAGGGTGTCCTAAGGATTTTCATGAAACAAACTATGACTTTCTGAAAACTAAATTTTCAGAGGGTTCTTATGGAGTTGGTCTCGCTTAATTTGAAGGTTCCTAGCTAACGATATGAGCTAAACAATTTCAGAGAAAATTCTGAAAATGTTTCTGAACATTTTCTATTTTCTCTGGAACAGTTTCATTAATCACACCATTAGGTGGATCAAATGAGCTCAAATGGGTCTGAAATTTGTATGGTAGTTCAGGGATATTTTGGTGAACATCCCAGCAAAATTTCAGGATTTTCCTCCAAAGGATTCTCCAGTTAAAATTCCTAACAGTTTAAATTTTGAGGAATTAATTCTGGAGAAATAGGGGTTTTCATGAAGTGAAACTTGATTTGCTGGAAAGTTCTTAGAGAGCTGAATCCAACAAAATTTGGTTCACTCGATTTGGAGCTTTCTAGCCAAAGTTATGAGGATTTGAAGTTTGGAAGAATTCTGAAAATCGGGGGAAAAAGTTTAAACTCTCGGGGGCCCTCGGGGACACGTGTTGAGCGCGGAGGTGTCCGGCACACCGAGGCCCATAGGGTATTTGCGCGACAGCACAGCCGATCCCGACCACACCCGATCCTGTTTTAAATTCTTCACCCGCTGACACGTGGGCCAGCCGGCTTCGTCTTCCCCCGCCATTCTCTCGCGCCCGCGCCGCTGACCTCGCCGGAGCAGACCCGGAGCTCGCCGGCTCGCCGCTGCCGGACCTCCCATGGTCTGAAACTCGCCGCCAGGGGGTTGTCGATGTCGAGGAACACGTCGGTGGTGTCAGGTCGGGCTGGGGGTGACCGGAAATAGCCCGCGACGTGCCACGGCCTCGGTTGAGGTTCGGCGCTGTCGACCGTGGGTTCTAACCCGCCAACACCTCGAACAAACGGTCCTACAGCATCAGTGTACCTCTAGGAAGCTCGACAAGGTGTCAAAAGGGTTCAGGGATGGCGGCAAGTCGGTCGGCACCGTGTGACCGATCGTGCCCGCCATGACCGCCCTTGATCGAGCTCGAAATTCGTCACTCCTAGACAGTTTCGCGCCACGGATGCAGAAAAGAACTTGATCGCCGGCTAGTCCAGCGTCTATGTGCAAGATTTGATAACCACCGAAAGATCATAGAGCGAGAATTTGAAGAATCTGTACCGGAAGCTCGGTTTACGGTCGCCGGAGTAAAAACTGGAAATTCTTTGTGGATTCTTCACGGTTTGCTTCCAAACTTGGAGGAGAGCAGCACGGTGGTTGCGCGCTCCTGTTGCCTCTCTTGCTGGACCGTGAAAACGCCTGTGGAACGCTGTCCATGGGCGCCTGATTCTCGGCTGAGGCTAAGTCGCCGCGGTGGCGATCGTTTTCAGGCAAAGGAGGTCAGAGCTCAGGGTTTCTGGCGTTGGGGAAGTGGAGTGCGACCTCAGGTTGCTGTTTAGCAGCTCAGGAACGAAGGAGGAGATTGTTTTGCTGGTTTTCCCGATTGAGCAGAGAGCTGCGGCGAGGAACAATGCTGCTGCTCGGGTTTGCCCGCGAGATGATAGAGCCGGCCGACTCCTGCTCGGCTGAGGCGGTGCCGGTCGCATGGGGGCGCGAGCAAGCCGCCCTGGGCGCCAGCGCGCGGAGAGGGGAAGCAGCTGGTGGCGCCGGTAGCTGCTCGGTGGCACAGCCGACAGCTGCTCGGTGGAATTTCCCACCGAGGCTGTGACTTTGTGTGCAAGTTTTGCCTCCTTCTCTCTATGACTTGTGGGTCCCACCCGGGGTTTTAACCTCTGAAATTTACTCCTAATCACTGTTGTAAACAGTGAGCCCAAAATACCCCTGGTGATTCAAATTATTCACCCATGAGCCATTTGAATTGGGTAGGATTCAAATTGGGTTTGGTTTGAATGAATTTCAGCACAAGTTCAGTTTTGAATTCAAATAACGTTTGAATTTGTCCCACTTAGCTCATGTCAAGATCAACTCCAAATGGAGTGAAAATTTGTGTGTGAGCTCATAAAAATGTGCTGAATAAGAATATGCCTCCCACTTTTATATTCATGGGATAAAAACAGTTTGAATTTGAATATGGTTTCAAACTGCCCTCTTTCTAACTATACCCAAAATGACCTCAACAAGGTTTTGAATTTTTGTGAAACTTGGCATGGACATCCTTAGCAATGTGTAGGAGTTTTCATATGTCCATCCCACCTATATCACATGTGGGAAATACCACTTTTGCAATATGTGAGTTTGTTCTCTAATGAGCATGTTGATGGTGGTTACTTGCTCTTCATTTGTGTTCATCATCTTTCCTCAAATGAGGTGTGTGTGTATGGTGATGAACACTTCAACTATGTGTTGAAAACTGAGGCCCTTACATTGCCCTTCCTCAATAGCGTCGTCTCGCTCTTGAGTAAGGTCCTCGTTCTGCTGGGTTAGAGTCTGCACCAGTTCTTGCAATGCCGCGATGTCAACACGGCTCTTCTTCTTCGCCTTCTTCAGACGATGCAACTGATTATGCTGTTCGTTCAGTCGCTTGATCGTCGGAAGGAGCACATTACGGAGTGCGCTGTGAGCACTCTCGAAACGGTCTCCACGGCTTGTGCTCTCTTTGAGCTTTGCGGCAAGATGCTCCGTATGAACAGCTTGGCTGTCCATGACGGCCTTTCCCGCCCTCATCAGGAGGCTAAGGTTTGCCTCCGCGAGGTTGTACCTTGGGCAACCCGGATCGGTTGCCTCCCGGTACCTCCCTTCCCACACATGATGAGCCCGTACCTCCACCAGAACAAGCGCATATGGAGTGCCCTCCATAACCCTCACGTGTAGTTGGCAGAAACGCGACATGGTGTCGCGGCCCGCCACTTGCCACATTGTGGGGACCACCCCGTGGTTCACCCACTCCAGGATCGCATACGGTGGTGCCGTGCGATGCGACACCCAACAGCACACACGAAAAGAATTAAGGATAACATACAAACTTTTATTTGATATAAAACAGCGGAAGTCTTTTTACAAAACCTAATTAACAGCGGAAGTTATATACATAGTTGCTCTCAAACCCTAACTAAGCAAAAGTGCAGCCGTCCAGCCCGGGGACGCTACACACTAGCAGCATGGAACCGGAGATCACGGCGGCGTGCATGGCTCCAGCTCGGCCGTGTACCCTGACGGGGGCATCGCCTCGTCCTCGGAACCTTCCTCATAACTCTCACCTGCACACAGCTCAAATATCGCAACCGTGAGCACGAAGGCTCAGCAAGTCTTAACCGTCAACCCTAGGCATGGAACTCTACGTGCAAGGATATGTAAGATGGGAAAAGGAATTTGCAATAAAGACACGCCTATAAGTTGATCCTTACTTTCAGTTTTATAGCAGCAGGTTCATGTGCCTTAGGCAGCCCTCACATCGGAAGTCCACAATCAAACAAGAAACGCTTTCCTCCGATGTGGAGATGCCCAAAGTGGAATATAAACTTAATTAGCTCTATATCTACAGCAATCAAGTTATTCAAGACATTAAGATCAATACAGCATTTTCAGTTGGCTTATTTCACTTCTTACTACGTCACAGCGCAGTGAACAAGCGGGTACTCAAATAACCGCGAGGGACGGTGATTGCAATCAAGACACACCCGGATAACACGTCACATACACCCACTTTCAGAAGCGTGATTCCACACCCCTTCCTACTCTGTTATATGCAACAACCTTTCAAAGGCAACCCAAATGCCGAACCGGTCCATCCGTAACGGGTAGGAGGTCACCGCGTGGAGCGTGACTGTGCCCACCGGCAGATTTACACCTTGCTACCCTCAGCCCACTCCTATTTACGGTTGGGTAAGCCTCGACACCCAGGTTAACCAATTACATCGGTTTCCTGGTTCCCATATGCCAGTATGCATCCGGTACTGTTCGATACTTGTCCAGCAGGGCCGCACACGGACGGTCCTCAACCGACACCAACAGGGCTAAGCACGTGAGACCTCTGCTCACTGCGTCCTATCCCCCCTGCTGGGTCTCATTTTCATACAACTCAAGCCATTATCTACCTCTTTTCATCTCGTGCAATAAGTACTATCTCGCGAGTAGCTTCCAACCACTCGACTTCTACCGAGATCCTAAACATTAGCATGGCAGTCACTACTCGTCGAGTTTGTAAACTACCCAACCCTTTATAGGATTTAAAGAGGCTATGCAAGTGGGGTTTCAATCACCCTAACTCTAATGCAAACATTCACCCTAGACATAAATGATACAAATAAAAAGCTTTATAAAAGGTACTTAAGTGCAAACCGGGGCTTGCCTGGTTGCGAGTTAAACGGAAAGTCAGCTTCTGGTGGGAGGACCTCCAAGGGCTCCGGCGTATCCTCAACTTCGGTCACTATTATGAAATGTAATAAAATACATGTATAAGTATTAAGGATTTATAAGAATTGGACTTCTACTCATAGCTACGGCTATTTAAAATCCTTAATTGGCTTTGGGATTTTTACAGTGGATACTAGACTATCTAAGGATGATTTGAGCCAAATTCGGAGACATGTCATTGCATAATGTAGTCTTTAAAATTCCTACAAGTACAATGCTTATCTGAATTTTGAGCCCAAATCAGGAGCTTGACATAGCTAATGGTGGAAGATCTGATTAGGGTAAGTCTCCATGGTTCTCACAAAATTTGTTTCACCATTTTTGGAGCTACCATCAGAGAGATATGAATTTTTGAACTTAGACAGGAGTTCTGAAAAAGCTTCTGTTTAAATTTGAATTTTCAAATAAAGGCTGAACTTGGGAAGGCAATTTGTCCTAGCAAATTACCTCCAATGAAGCCCAAATTTTTACTGGAGATCAGTATCTATGAAGAGTATTTGCTACCCAAATTTGGGAATATTTCATAAAGAATTGCTCCTGTAATAAATCCCTAAATGATTTACTAAAAACAATTCTACAGAAATTCCTGGGCATTTTCATAGCCAAAAATTAATTTCTCTGCGAAGTACTCCTCATGAGGAATCCAACAAAATTGGTCTCACTCTTTTTGGAGTTTTCTACACAAAGTTATGGGCTTGCAAAGATCAGCTAAATTCTGGAATTATTTCTCTAATAGAAACTTCAAATAATTGGGCTGGGCCCACTGGTTTAATTCGGACCAGTCAGATCTTAGCAACACCGGTGGCTCCGGGGTTATTCCCATGCAGCCGCACTGGATCCGGCGCCACAAACCGATCCGGCGCCTTCCTTGTGCTACTGACAGGTGGGGCAGGCCCCCACCTTCTTCAACCTCGCGCCCGGCCGGCCTCCTCGCCGGAGAAACGACCGTGCCTCGTCGGAACGGCTGTCCCGTGCCTCAAACAGCTCAACCCTCGCCGCCTGTGCCTAAAACCCGATGAGGAACACTTTGGTGAGCTCGGTGGCAGCGCTAACTCGCCGGAAATACCTCCCCGACGGTGGCAGTAACTCGGGCGACTCCGGCGACGTGGTGTTCGCCTGGCAAGCCCGGAAACCGACCGCAGTTGGGTCCTACAGCACCACCGTGACCTGGGGAGCTCGGAACACTACCCTGATCCCGCGGAAAACGGCTGGAAACATGAGCTCACCGTGTGACCGAAATGGTTCTTCCCCGCCGTGAGGAAAAACACGGAGAACTCTACGGACCCTGCATGGATTTGCTTGCCGTTTGCTCGAGAAGGGTCGTCATGGCTTGGAGAACCTATGCCTAGACTCTTGTGAGCCCCAACCCAATATGGCCCTGGAATTTCCCGTTTTCTTTCAACTAGGTTCCGAGGAACCGCCGGTGACAAACCTCGAATTCCGGCCAACCTAGACTATGACCTAGCTCCAAACTGGGAGGACAGCAAGAAAGGTCGACAACGCACCTAGAACACCTGTTGGATGAGCGTGAACGAGCCGGAGGTGGCCGGTCGATGGTGCGGCGTCTTGGCGACAAGCTGGAAAATGGAACGATGAACTTAGGCTCAGTTCTCGGGACCAGCTCGAAGGAACGGCAGGGTCTGTCGTCAGAGAGGAACTAGAGGGCCTTGCGCACCTTCCTACGACCTCAACCAGTCATGACAACGTCGGAGTGGTGTCGATGACGGACAGCGACGCGGATCAACCGAGCGGCGGCCGAGGCTACGCGAACTGAGCAGGGAACAGGGAAAACACGTCGGTGAACGGCCGAGAGAGCAAGGGGGGTTGTGCTGGGACTGTGGCACGCGCGGAAGATCAAGTAGGCGGCAGAAACAGGAGGTGGCGCGGCACACCTCGGGCGGGGGTCGGAGACGGGAGCTGTCGCGCCCCTGCTGTTCGACCGAATGGAGCAAAGGCGGTAGCTCCTGTGGGTGGCTGACAAATGGGCTGCACCTCCCCTCTTTGATTAATCAACTTTTTCTGATATTTTCCCACCAGCAACTCAACATTAAAGACTTGACTTCAACCCCAAGTCATAGTTTGAATTTTCTGAATTCAAATAGTTTGAATTCGGGTGTGAAAATTGGATGTGGATTGGTCATTTGAATTTGAAAAGGAGTTTGAATTCCCCACTTTATATTGCCTCAAAAGTATGGCAAACCAGCTCCAAAATTTCCAATTTTTGGCATGGCTGCTCATTCAAAGGTGGAGAACACATTTGTGAAACCCAATTTTCAAATAGAGGGAATTGGAATTTGAAACTGAATTTGAAATTCAGATTAGAGGGCTTTTCCTTTTAACCCCAAACAAATATTGGAACTCCTCCAAATGAGCTGAAATTTGGAAGGTTGAATATTTGGACTATGAAGATCCAAGTTATGCATTTAGATCTCCATGTTTGGAAGTTTTGGGATGTCTAAACCCTCACTTTGAACTCACACTTATTATAATTCAAAGTTTTAATTCCCCTCATTTTTCATAAGTGTACATGAGCTAAATTTTCTTGCTACCACTTTTTGGGGATTTTACATCCCTCCCCCCTTAAAAAGAATCTCGTCCCGAGATTCCAAAGGAAAAGTAAAGTGGGGAAAAACTTTACCGGGTATATGATGATAGCAAGTCCGGATAATATGTTCGTAAATAGTCCTCGCCTTCTCATGTCGCCTCATCAGCGGTATGGTTACTCCACAGGACCTTGTAGAACCATAAGGTCCGGTTTCTTGTGGCACGAGTCTTTTCATCGATAATCCGGATTGGATACTCCGTGTACGTGAGGTCCGGTTGAAGAACTTCTATGTCTTCTGTGCGGACTTCAGCCGAGGGCTTGAGGCATTTTCTCAGCTGAGAGATGTGGAAGACATTGTGAATGCTTGCGAGCGATGCCGGTAAATCTAAGCGATAGGCCACGGGTCCGCATCTTTCAATGACGGTGAACGGACCAATGAACCGCGGCGCAAGTTTACCCTTCACTCTGAAACGATGAACTCCCTTCATCGGAGACACACGGACATAAACATGGTCCCCGATGTCGAAGTGGAGAGGACGGCGTCTTTTATCCGCATAGGTTTTCTGACGAGATTGAGCAGCCTTAAGATTGGCTTGTATTACTCGCACTCGTTCTTCAGCTTCATTCACAAGTTCAATGCCATAGATAACTCGCTCGCCAGACTCGCACCAGTTGAGAGGTGTGCGGCATTTCCGGCCGTAGAGAGCTTCATATGGTGCCATCTTGATGCTAGCTTGATAGCCATTGTTGTAAGAAAACTCCGCCAACGGCAAATGATCATCCCAATTCTTGCCGTGGTGGATGGCACAAGCGCGTAGCATGTCTTCAAGAACTTGATTCACCCGTTCAGTTTGACCATCCGTTTGTGGGTGATACGCGGAGCTTCGGATCAGTTTGGTTCCCAGTGATGCGTGCAGCTGTTCCCAAAACCGAGAGACGAACAGCACACCGCGATCTGAGATGATGGAGCGGGGAACACCGTGCAAACATAAGATATTTGCAATGTACAGCTCCGCATATTGCTTGGCCACGTACTTCGTATGTACGGGGATAAAATGAGCCGACTTGGTTAGTCGATCAACTATCACCCAAATCGAGTCATGCTTGTGAGACGTGAGAGGTAACCCGACTATGAAGTCCATGCTGATATCCTCCCACTTCCACGCCGGAATGTTTAATGGTTGCAGCTGTCCGGCTTTACGCATATGGTCGGCCTTCACACGCCGACACATATCACATTCGGATACGTATTTTGCGATCTCTCTCTTCATCCGTGTCCACCAAAACCTGGTTTTCAGATCCTGGTACATCTTGTTGCTGCCCGGATGAATGGAATACTTGGACAAATGAGCCTCGTCCAAGATTTTCTTCCGAAGCTTCATGTCACGGGGTACCACTATACGGTCTTTAAACCATAGAGTGTCGTGTTGATCTCTTCGGAAGCATTTCATTTCGCCATTCCCATCCTTCTCCGAATGTGCGATATTCCAATGTCTTTCTTCTGAGCTTCCATAATCTCCTCTCTTATGGTTGGGATGAGAGCAAGATTATATAATGCCCCATATTGAACCAAGTACAGACTCGGCTCCTCCTCTTCAAGTGGGGTGATGGACAGACTGTTGACATGGGATTTGCGGCTTAAGGCATCGGCAACCACGTTTGCCTTCCCGGGATGGTAGTGAATCTCGATCTTATAGTATTTGATCAGTTCTAGCCATCTCTGTTGCCGCATATTCAACTCCTTTTGAGTGAATATATATTTCAGACTTTTGTGGTCGGTGTAGAGGTGCACTAAGTTTCCAAGTAAGTAGTGCCTCCACATCTTCAATGCCAACACCACAGCAGCGAGCTGAAGATCATGAGTCGTATAGTGCTGCTCGTGGTTACGAAGTTGACGTGAGCCATAGGCGACCACTCTGCCCCCTTGCATCAATACACAACCAAGCCCGATGCCAGACGCATCACAATATACGTCGAAGGGCTTGGTCGTATCCGGTTGAGCTAACACCGGGGCTGTTGTAAGATGCTTCACTAATGCTTGGAAAGCTTCTTCACAAGCTGAGCTCCAAACATATTTGATCCCCTTTTTCAACAGTTCAGTCATCGGCTTAGCAAGCTTGGAGAAATTTGGTATGAATCTCCGATAATATCCTGCTAACCCGAGGAAACTCCTGACTTCATGGACTGATGTAGGGGACTTCCATTTCAGCACTTGTTCAATTTTGCTTGGATCAACTGCAATGCCTTCTGCAGAAATAATGTGACCAAGGAATGGCACTTGGTTGATCCAAAACTCGCACTTGCTGAACTTAGCATAAAGCTTATGGTCTCTTAATCGCTGAAGTACGATATGCAAGTGTTTGGCGTGTTCTTCTTCAGTCTTGGAGTAAACCAAGATGTCGTCTATGAACACCACCACAAACTTGTCCAACTCCGGCATGAACACTGAGTTCATGAGATACATGAAGTGTGCCGGGGCGTTGGTGAGACCAAAGGACATGACGAGGTATTCATACAACCCGTATCTCGTCGAGAAGGCCGTCTTTGGAATATCTTCCGCTCGGATCTTGATTTGATGATAACCTGAGCGAAGATCCATCTTGGAAAATACACTCGCACCCACAAGTTGATCGAAGAGGATATCGATGTGGGGCAGTGGATATTTATTCTTGATGGTGACGGCGTTGAGAGGTCGGTAGTCCACACACAACCTCAAGGTTTCATCCTTCTTCTTCACAAACAGCGCCGAGCATCCCCATGGCGAGGAACCCGGTCGAATGAAACCCTTCTTCATCAAATCGTTGAGCTGCTCCTTTAGTTCAGCCAGCTCATTCGGAGCCATCTTATACGGTCTCCGTGAGATCGGTGTCGTCCCAGGTACAAGTTCAATCTTGAACTCAACATCTCTTTCGGGTGGCATACCTGGAAGATCATCCGGAAAGACATCCGGGTATTCACGGACCACACGAATATCCTCAAGTTTCGTGACTTCCGTGTTATACGTGGCTGGGGTTTCTTGAGCCGAATGGTCAAGAATAAGAACATGTGGTTCATGAAGTGGAGAGTTTAAACGAACCACACGTGGAATGATGTCAAGAACAGCACCATGGCGATGTAGCCATGACATTCCTAAAATGACATCGAGTTTTTGACTTTCTAACATGATTAGAGAAGTCGGATATAGATTTCCACCCAATTGTAATGGTGCTCTATAGACCATTCTATCAGCTGTTATTTTCCCACCCGGAGAACATATCAAATATGAATTATTTGTGGGAATGATAGGCAGTTGATATTTAATAACATAAGACTGACTTATGAAATTATGGGTGGCACCGGAGTCAAAAAGTATGACTACGGGATGATCTAGGTAAGAGAACGTACCCACGAGGACGGGTTCGCCTTCCGGCACGTCTTCGAGGGCTAAGTGGTGGACGTTGCTGGGTTTTGGTGCTGGTTTCTTGGGCTGATTGCGGGGCTGATTAGCACCCTGATACGGTGCTGCACCCCTGCCCTGTCGCGGCTCGGGGCAGTCTCTTGAAATGTGCCCGACACGGCCACACGTGTAGCACGTGTAAGGTGTCGGGGTCCCGCCGACTTGAGGACGGAATCCCGGTGCACGCTGTTGAAACTGAGGCGCACGCGGGACCATCCTTTGCTGCTGTTGTTGCTGTGGTGGATACGTCGGTCGAAAGCCAGGCGCATTATATTGCCGACCGCGAAACTGAGGCGGTCGCGCCGGTGGCTGCCATCTCTGACCGGATGGTGAGCGATACACCACGCGGTATTTCTGTGGTGTCCCTCCACTGCTGCTCGTCAGCGTGCTGCGTTTCCTCTTGTCAGAACCGCGCTCGCGCTGAGCATTCTCCTGTAGAATCGCGGCATTAACTAGGTCGTTGAATATGCCGCGATTACTCTGGGCGAGATGGACCTTCATCTTGGAGTTCAGGCCCTGGAAGAACGCATTGCGCTTGTTGTCTTCCGTGCCCACAAATCCTGGCGCATACTGCGCCAGCCGGTTGAATGACCTGGAGTACTCATGAGCACTCCTCTCGCCTT
The DNA here is from genome assembly GCA_030760725.1 of Neostapfia colusana. Classification (NCBI taxonomy): domain Eukaryota; kingdom Viridiplantae; phylum Streptophyta; class Magnoliopsida; order Poales; family Poaceae; genus Neostapfia; species Neostapfia colusana. The sequence goes on along the minus strand of JASWHV010000013.1, from coordinate 37,148,447 downwards.
GTCGTAGCGCCAGGAACTCCTGGAGCTTCATTTCCATCACACCGGGAGGTATGTGATAGGCGCGGAACGCCTCCCGGAACTCCGTCCATGTGACGGCATGGCCAGCCGGTAAGGAGGCGGTGTAGTTTGCCCACCAGGTACCGGCTTCTCCTTGAAGCTGTTGCGCTGCGTACAGCGCCTTCTGATGTTCGGTGCATCGTAGTAGCCCGAACTTTGCCTCTAGAGTGCGGATAAAGCTGTCCGCCTCCAAAGGTTCTTCGGCCTCCGTGAAGACTGGTGGATGGGTCGCCATGAATTCTGAATACGAGCTTTGTTGGGGCTGGCGTTGCCCATTGTCTTGGCGTCCTCCCTGATGGGACGCATTCTGCTGCACCAACATCCGCAGTAACTCGGTTTGCTCGTCACGCGAGCCGAGCACTGCGGCGAGAACCTCCGCAAGATTCCTTGGATGTTCTGGCGGTGGAGGAGGTGGTTTCTGCTGCGTCGTGGTCTGCTCCAGAGGTGGAGACTCATCACCACGAACTTGACTCGGACCCCCCTCTTCTTGCTTTGACCGTGTACGCACCATTCTGCATTCACATCATTCAAACGATCAGCACATGTTGGTTTATTTCATCCAGTCTATACAATAGTGATGCGAGAATGGAATAAATAGTACGCATAACAGTCACACATGTGGATAAAGTATCAACTTTATACAACATATACATCCATGGACCGTGTCACACGATCGAGTTCCAAAGTATTGAACTTTATAGGTTAAAAGTTCATTTCGACCATCGGGGTCACCACGGGATGTTAAGTGTGTTAGCATGCGTAATTCCTCGCTATTGTATTGGACCCAAACATGTAGTGATGCGTCAAATGCATAAACCCTTCGACTCCAACTCGCTGTTTTACAACAGCCACTGGACGTCGAACGGTGAACTAAGTGTTTTGGTCAAAATACGGAAAATTCCAGAGAGCATTTGGTCTGCCCTGTTTCTGGACAGTACCTACTCATCTGAGATTTTCATACCTTTGGAGGGAGATTTTGTTCTGGAGCTCTACAGAAAAGTTGTAGAGGACTTCTAAACCTTTCCAGAATGGTATCCCACACCTCCGTTGGTTCAACAAATCTTAAGTTATGCCCTGTTCAAGTTCAGAAAAGTTTCTGCCAAAAACAGGGGAGATTGTTCCTAAGCTTTTGAGATTGAACCTATACTCCCATTGACTCTCAGTTCAATATAGGAGTTTACTAACCCCTACATGGATTCCTAAACTTCATTTTGACTCTTTTCTTTGAAAATAAATTTTTATGCAGTCGGTACTACGTTTCCTCACCAAAGAAAAATCCTAAACCGGTATTCCGGCATATACGTGTTAAATGGTGGAACTAAAGTCGTCACTCCCAAGCGTGGTTAGTGTACCTGCAGAAAAACACACAATAATGATGCACACAAAGGTTTTAACATTGCAGGCAGTTCCATATCATAGTAAAAACATACGGTCCGTATCATTGCCATACGGATCGTCCTTGAGTCAAGCCACGTCTCAAGGTACATGGTCGTGTTTTCACACCACACGACGGGGAACCCGAGTAGAGCGCGAACGGGTCGTCACGGTTGGGAATTTTATCAACCCAACGGATACCACCTACTGCCTCATGACCGTTGAGGCACGCCGATGGCGAGCGCTGCGTATGGCCCTTTGAACATTGAACGTTCAAGAGTTGCATACTATCGTGTTGCTTACCACATGATGGGGTATTCTAACTTCTGCCTAAAGCACGCTGGAGATCAGCGTTTTCATATGCTCTCGGAACCATTGAGAGGTTCAGAGACTCATATTCACTACCGTGCCAAGCCACGGTATACCATACCATACTATTACTTGTATGGGGAGTTACCGCAATTGATCCGCCTGCGGTGGCGTACCTTACCTCTTACCTGACGTCAGAGCGTCGTTACAGAATGTATAACACATAAGTTAGCTTTTCCACCTTAGTAACTAGTATACCATAGACCTTATGTGGGCTTAAAGACTAATCCTCACTCGACTACTTCTAAGTTTTCAAAAATAGGCTCTTTTCGAGTGTGCTATTCCCAATGCGGCTCTGATACCACGCCTGTGGGGACCACCCCGTGGTTCACCCACTCCAGAATCGCATAGGGTGGTGCCGTGCGATGCGACACCAAACAGCACACACGAAAAGAATAAAGGATAACATACAAACTTTTTTTTGATATAAAACAGCGGAAGTCTTTTTACAAAACCTAATTAACAGCGGAAGTTATATACATAGTTGCTCTCAAACCCTAACTAAGCAAAAGTGCAGCCGTCCAGCCCGGGGACGCTACACACTAGCAGCATGGAACCGGAGATCACGGTGGCGTGCATGGCTCCAGCTCGGCCGTGTACCCTGACAGGGGCATCGCCTCGTCCTCGGAACCTTCCTCATAACTCTCACCTGCACACAGCTCAAATATTGCAACCGTGAGCACGAAGGCTCAGCAAGTCTTAACCGTCAACCCTAGGCATGGAACTCTACGTGCAAGGATATGTAAGATGGGAAAAGGAATTTGCAATAAAGACACGCCTATAAGTTGATCCTTACTTTCAGTTTTATAGCAGCAGGTTCATGTGCCTTAGGCAGCCCTCACATCGGAAGTCCACAATCAAACAAGAAACGCTTTCCTCTGATGTGGAGATGCCCAAAGTGGAATATAAACTTAATTAGCTCTATATCTACAGCAATCAAGGTATTCAAGACATTAAGATCAATACAGCATTTTCAGTTGGCTTATTTCACTTCTTACTACGTCACAGCGCAGTGAACAAGCGGGTACTCAAATAACCGCGAGGGACGGTGATTGCAATCAAGACACACCCGGATAACACGTCACATACACCCACTTTCAGAAGCGTGATTCCACACCCCTTCCTACTCTGTTGTATGCAACAACCTTTCAAAGGCAACCTAAATGCCGAACCGGTCCATCCGTAACGGGTAGGAGGTCCCCGCGTGGAGCGTGACTGTGCCCACCGGCAGATTTACACCTTGCTACCCTCAGCCCACTCCTATTTACGGTTGGGTAAGCCTCGACACCCAGGTTAACCAATTACATCGGTTTCCTGGTTCCCATATGCCAGTATGCATCCGGTACTGTTCGATACTTGTCCAGCAGGGCCGCACACGGACGGTCCTCAACCGACACCAACAGGGCTAAGCACGTGAGACCTCTGCTCACTGCATCCTATCCCCCCTGCTGGGTCTCATTTTCATACAACTCAAGCCATTATCTACCTCTTTTCATCCCGTGCAATAAGTACTATCTCGCGAGTAGCTTCCAACCACTCCACTTCTACCGAGATCCTAAACATTAGCATGGCAGTCACTACTCGTCGAGTTTGTAAACTACCCAACCCTTTATAGGATTTAAAGAGGCTATGCAAGTGGGGTTTCAATCACCCTAACTCTAATGCAAACATTCACCCTAGACATAAATGATACAAATAAAAAGCTTTATAAAAGGTACTTAAGTGCAAACCGGGGCTTGCCTGGTTGCGAGTTAAACGGAAAGTCAGCTTCTGGTGGGAGGACGTCCAAGGGCTCCGGCGTATCCTCAACTTCGGTCACTATTATGAAATGTAATAAAATACATGTATAAGTATTAAAGATTTATAAGAATTGGACTTCTACTCATAGCTACGGCTATTTAAAATCCTTAATTGGCTTTGGGATTTTTACAGTGGATACTAGACTCTCTAAGGATGATTTGAGCCAAATTTGGAGACATGTCATTGCATAATGTAGTCTTTAAAATTCCTACAAGTACAATGCTTATCTGAATTTTGAGCCCAAATCAGGAGCTTGACATAGATAATGGTGGAAGATCTGATTAGGGTAAGTCTCCATGGTTCTCACAAAATTTGTTTCACCATTTTTGGAGCTACCATCAGAGAGATATGAATTTTTGAACTTAGACAGGAGTTCTGAAAAAGCTTCTGTTTAAATTTGAATTTTCAAATAATGGCTGAACTTGGGAAGGCAATTTGTCCTAGCAAATTACCTCCAATGAAGCCCAAATTTTTACTGGAGATAAGTATCTATGAAGAGGATTTGCTACCCAAATTTGGGAATATTTCATAAAGAATTGCTCCTGTAATAAATCCCTAAAGGATTTACTAAAAACAATTCTACAGAAATTCCTGGGCATTTCATAGCCAAAAATTGGTTTCTCTGCGAAGTACTCCTCATGAGGAATCCAACAAAATTGGTCTCACTCTTTTTGGAGTTTTCTACACAAAGTTATGGGCTTGCAAAGATCAGCTAAATTCTGGAATTATTTCTCTAATAGAAACTTCAAATAATTGGGCTGGGCCCACTGGTTTAATTCGGACCAGTCAGATCTTAGCAACACCGGCGGCTACGGGGTTATTCCCACACAGCCGCACTGGATCCGGCGCCTTCCTTGTGCTACTGACAGGTGGGGCAGGCCCCCACCTTCTTCAACCTCGCGCCCGGCCGGCCTCCTCGCCGGAGAAACGACCGTGCCTCGTCGGAACGGCTGTCCCGTGCCTCAAACAGCTCAACCCTCGCCGCCTGTGCCTAAAACCCGACGAGGAACACTTTGGTGAGCTCGATGGCAGCGCTAACTCGCCGGAAATACCTCCCCGGCGGTGGCAGTAACTCGGGCGACTCCGGCGACGTGCTGTTCGCCTGGAAAGCCCGGAAACCGACCGCAGTTGGGTCCTACAGCACCACCGTGATCTGGGGAGCTCGGAACACTACCCTGATCCCGCGGAAAACGGCTGGAAACATGAGCTCACCATGTGACCGAAATGGTTCTTCCCCGCCGTGAGGAAAAACACGGAGAACTCTTCGGACCCTGCATGGATTTGGTTGCCGTTTGCTCGAGAAGGGTCGTCATGGCTTGGAGAACCTATGCCTAGATTCTTGTGAGCCCCAACCCAATATGGCCCTGAAATTTCCCGTTTTCTTTCAACTAGGTTCCGAGTAACCGCCGGTGACAAACCTCGAATTCCGGACAACCTAGACTATGACCTAGCTCCAAACTGGGAGGACAGCAAGAAAGGTCGACAACGCACCTAGAACACCGGTTGGATGAGCGTGAACGAGCCGGAGGTGGCCGGTCGACGGTGCGGCGTCTTGGCGGCAAGCTGGAATGGAACGATGAACTTAGGCTCAGTTCTCGGGACCAGCTCGAAGGAACGGCAGGGGCTGTGGTCAGAGAGGAACTAGAGGGCCTTGCGCACCTTCCTACGACCTCAACCGGTCATGACAACGTCGGAGTGGTGTCGATGACGGACAGTGACGCGGATCAACCGAGCGGCGGCCGAGGCTACGCGAACTGAGCAGGGAACAGGGAAAACACGTCGGTGAACGGCCGAGAGAGCAAGGGGGATTGTGCTGGGACTGTGGCACGCGCGGACGATCAAGTAGGCGGCAGAAACAGGAGGTGGCGCGGCACACCTCGGGTGGGGGCCGGAGACGGGAGCTGTCGCGCCCCTGCTGTTCGACCGAATGGAGCAAAGGCGGTAGCTCCTGTGGGTGGCTGACAAATGGGCCCCACCTCCCCTCTTTGATTAATCAACTTTTTCTGATATTTTCCCACCAGCAACTCAACATTAAAGACTTGACTTCAACCCCAAGTCATAGTTTGAATTTGCTGAATTCAAATAGTTTGAATTCGGGTGTGAAAATTGGATGTGGATTGGTCATTTGAATTTGAAAAGGAGTTTGAATTCTCCACTTTATATTGCCTCAAAAGTATGGCAAATCAGCTCCAAAATTTCCAATTTTTGGCATGGCTGCTCATTCAAAGGTGGAGAACACATTTGTGAAACCCAATTTTCAAATTGAGGGAATTGGAATTTGAAACTGAATTTGAAATTCAGATTAGAGGGCTTTTCCTTTTAACCCCAAACAAATATTGGAACTCCTCCAAATGAGCTGAAATTTGGAAGGTTGAATATTTGGACTATGAAGATCCAAGTTGTGCATTTAGATCTCCATGTTTGGAAGTTTTGGGAAGTCTAAACCCTCACTTTGAACTCACACTTATTATAATTCAAAGTTTTAATTCCCCTCATTTTTAATAAGTGTACATGAGCTAAATTTTCTTGCTACCACTTTTTGGGGATTTTACACACATCCCCTCCGGTTGTCTACCTCTCACCGTGACGGTGAACGGCGCCCAACCGGGTGGTGTAGGTCCTGCCGGAACCTCGACATGGATTGTCCACGTTTTATTCCCCTCCTCGCCTTCTTTCTTGGCGAAGTACTGTGGCATCTGATTGTACCCGAAATATTGAAGCATCTGCCTCAATGCTTCCGGGTAGCCGCTGTGGTGAGAACAGTGAGATTCCACCCACCCGTTCTCGAACTGTTTATCCGCTGTCATCTGTAAAAATATATTTGAGAAATGTCAAATATTTATTTTAACAGTAAACCATTGAGTTATAACATAAAACATGTCATTGAACTCATAAAATCTTGGAAACATAGTTCAAACTTAAACAAATTTAACTGCTGATCTGCTGTCCAACATGACAGCCCTGACCAGTTTCCATTTCAACCTGATTTAGACCATGCTAAAAGCAAAACCAACTCTAGAGCTCAACATCAAAGTTAAATCTAACTTCAATAGCTTTCCAGAAAGTATTTGCTTGGCCTAAGATCTGTTCTGGTTCAAAAGTTATGAGATGCCAAATATAACAGAATTGCTGGAGAAAATTGGACAGCACCTCCCTGCTTTAGGTACTGCTTTGATCCAAGAATTCCAGTTAATTCTACTCCCAATCTGACAATACTTTCTTTTACAAAGTTGTAACCCATCTCATTATCTTTCTAGAACTACCTCATGTTATATTTTTGGATTTTTATGCAGGAAGTTATGCTTAAATTACAGAGAGTTTACAGAGAGTGTTTGCTCTGCCCTGTTTTCTGGACAGTTTCCACTCTACTGCATTTTTCGTTTGGTTAAGGGATGAAACACCTCTGGACTTCAACAGAAAATTTGTAAATCTATTCCAAAGCTTTCCAGAAATGTACCATATGACCCCAACCTCGAAAGAACTGAACCTCTAACGTCTGATTAACTTCAGCCTTAATTCAGCTGAAAACAGGGTGCTCTGTCCTTAGCAACCTATAAGTTGAAAACTTGTTAACTTTGGATATCCTGATTAAGGGAAGAGGTTACAGCAAAGTTTTAATGCTCCGGATTAAAACTTTCAAGTTTTACAATGAAGTTGTTCATTTAGTGGGGTGTGACGTCGATGCGTCACCAGATCATGTCGGTACTACGTCCTCACAAAGAAAAACCTGATCGGACTTAGCCGGCTTCGTTAGTTCAGTGGCACTACGCGTCTCTTGCACACGGATGCTACACGTCTACCATTTTGTGGTTAGACTACCTGCAGATAATTCACACAATCGTCAGACTCGGCTGCACACCGAGCCCGGTATCCATACAGTTTGTACACCCGGCCGTCATCACTCGCCCGGATGTTCTCAAGCCAAACACGCCCTGAGCTACGTGTTCACGTTACTGACCACGTGACGGGGTCTCCCAAATTGCACCACGCACGCCAGGGACAGACGTTGCTCGAATACCCCAAACGACATGAAGAGTCATAGAGGATATTAAAGCGAGTCGGGTTACCTGCCACCCAAGGGGCTCCACCCTTCAGCTTGTGCGCACTGGTGGACAGCGCTTACGTGCACCCCCAAGACATAAACGTCCCGAGATGCACAATTTTCTGACATAATCAAATAGGTTAGTATGCCACTTTCTATACACTAATAACATCTTTATATGGGCTACTAACTCGTTCCTCACTGGATTTTTGAAACAGATGACCATGGTAGTGCGTTAAATCTCAAGCGAGCTCTGATACCAGCGCTGACACGACCCCACGGTCTTGTCGAGCCAGGATCACGCTGAGGGGTGCTGCGTTGCACAGCACCAGATAACACACATCAAAGGTACAAAGCGGAAGCAAAGTTTTATTACATAAAGAGGTTTATGAACATTTTTACAACAAAATATGTACAGTCTACACTCACGGGCGTAGACTACGCATCAAGTTCACATTCAGCCCGGGAACGTATCCTTGCTAGCACACACGCACACTAACACGGCGGCGTGCACGACTCCCACTCGACGGAGTTCCCCTCCTGGGGTTCCGTCTCCTCCTCGGGAGTCTCTTCCTCATAGAACCCTGCAAAAGCTTCAAACACAAGCAGTGAGCACGAAGGCTCAGCAAGACTGACCCGTCTCTCCTAAACATGGAACTTCTACATGAGGGGTGATAGGTACAGGAGATAAAACAAGTTGCAAGGACTCGCCTAATTAGTGGAACATTACTTTCAAATTTTAGCAGCAGGTTGTGGAGAACCTTACGCTAAGGCACATGAGAGAGCCGCAATCAAACAAGAAACGCATTTCTCTCATGTACTTTGCCCAAAGTTGAAAGGAACTTTAATTAGCTCTAAACTACAGCAAATCATTAACAATCAAAGTCCATCTTTCAATCAGCAACATTTTAACATGTAACTAGCCTGTTCTTTCTACGTCACGGTACAGTGAACAAGTGGTACTCACTGACCGCGAGGGACGGCGATTATAATCGATTTACACCAGCAGGGTTACCCGAACAACTCGTCACGTACGCCCGTACTCGATGTTGCCTACAGCAACCATCACGGACGCTGTACGCAACCACCTTCCACCCGTTAGCCAAATGTTGAACTGGTCCAATCGTCCCGAGCAAGAGGTCTCTGCACGCGCATCTCAGTGCCGCCAGCCGATTTACACCTCGAGCTCTCAACCTACCCTCTTAACGACCAGCTATGCCTCAACACCCAGCTACCCAAGTTACATCGGTTTCCCGGTTCCCATATAGCCGGTAGGTCTTCGGTACTGTTCTAGCTTGTTCAACAGGCTCGCACATGGCTCGGTCGGGCCCCAAAGTCCTGCTGCCCTTACCCTCCGCTCAGTCTCATTTTTCTTGCCATGTGTATCATGTGCTATCTCTACCCAAGTCGAGTGCCTCTAGGCTATGCTCGCGAGTAGTTCCAACTACTCGACTTGTACCGAAATCCTACACTATATTAGCATTGCAGTAGCTAACGGGGTTTTCAATCCTAATCCCAACCCATGGCTTTCTTGGCTATGCAATTGGGTTTTCAAACAAGAATCTAGTGCCAGAAATAGTGATACTTAAGTAAGTGCTCAAAACAATAGAACTTTATAAAAAGGTGAATGCAAATCGGAGCTTGCCTTGCTGCTCTTGGTCGTAGGCTAGCTGCTCTTCCAGAGTAACAAAGTCTAGGACTTCGGGTTCCTCCTCAACCTTAGCGACTACATGAGATACAAGTACATGTATTAATTTAAACGCATTTGAATTGAATTTTAAACTTGTGAAGGCCATAAGTCCCACTAGACAGACTCAATGACTCTGAAATTTTTACTGTGGTTTGTATACAACATAAACAGAGATTTGGCCAAGTTTTAGTTGCAGCAAAGCTCATTTGAGCCCTCCACAATTAATTATGTACTTGAATTTAATTCGAGCCTTTAGGGTGTTCTAAGGATTTTCATGGAGCAAACCATGACTTTATGAAAACTATATTTTTAGAGGGTCCTAATGGAGTTGGTCTCACTTAATTTGAAGGTTCCTAGCTAAAGATATGAGCTAAACAATTTCAGAGAAAATTCTGAAAATATTTCTGAACATTTTCTATTTTCTCTGGAATAGTTTTATTAATCACACCATTAGGTGGATAAAATGAGCTCAAATGGATCTGAACATTTTATGATTGTTCAGGGATATTTTGGTGAACATCCCAGAAAAATTTCAGAATTTTCCTCCAAAGGATTCTCCAGTAAAAATTCCAAACAGTTTAAACTTTGAGGAATTAATTCTGGAGAAATAAGGATTTCTATGAAGTGAAACTTGATTTGCTGGAAAGTACTCAGAGAGCTGAATCCAACAAAATTTGGTTCACTCGATTTGGAGTTCCCTAGCCCAAGTTATGAGGATTTGAAGTTTGAATGAAATCTGAAAATCGGGGAAAAGTTTAAATCTGCCGGTGGGTCCACGGTACATGTGTCGGGCTCTGGGGCGATGGAACAACAGGGTCCACGGAGTTTTTCCGCGGCAGCACAACGGATCCAATCCACAGACTGATCCCAATTTAAAATCTGAGCCGCTGACAGACGGGACCCACCCCTTCGTCTACCTCTCGCCGCCCGCGCTCTGCCGCCGTGATACCTCACCGGAGAGCTCGCCGGCAGTGTCTGTGGAGCTCCAAACTTCATGATTCTGGCCTCCCCTACCTACTTTCACTCGGGGAACATGATTCCGGGCTCAGTTCGTCATGAAAATGGCCAGCACCTGGTCGGCGATGAGCGGCAGCCTCGGGAGAACTTCGGTCGTGTCGGCCAACCTCCCTAGCACCTCAATCACTCGAGCAACCGGTCGGGGAGCATCAGTGGACCTTCGGGAAGGTCAACATGAGCTTGAAGCAGCTTGGGGGAGGACCGGCGTAGGCTCTCACCGTGCGCCCGATGCTTCCCGCATGTTCCGCCGTTGGCAATCTTTGAAATATGCCTTGTACAGGGGTTCTACGGCTAAAGGTTGTGAAGGCAACTTGTGCGCTACCAGGTCTAGTCTATGTAGGAGCGGATTGAGACCCTCTAACTCTCCCTAGAGTGTGAATTTGCCAGAACTGCACCCGAAGGTCGGTCTGTACCGAGAAAGGATAAAACTGGAAATTCACTGCCGGTGATCTAGCACTCGGGCTGTGGCTCGGGGGTGAGTAGCACCGATCACCAACGCGTACAGGGACGCCTTAGCATGGGCGTGACAACCTCCCGGTTGGGCTACCCACGGGAGCCCGAAGTGCGGCGGCTTTAGGTCTCTGAATGGAACTCTCGGTATAGCCGAGATCAACCGGTTTCAGCCGATTTCTAAGGACGGGGAAGAAGAAGGAAGGTTCCTAGTACCTCGTCGTAGCTCTGGACGGGGTGGAGAGGCGGTGATCACGCTTCCCTGATCAACCCCGAGCGATCGGCAGTGGTGGGGTGTTTCTGGTGCGAGGAAGCAGCAAAGTGCGCGGTGCTCTCTCCGATCAGGGCGGCTGCGGAGATAAGAGGACCGCGAGGCGGTTCAGCAGGTCAGGGCAGCAAGCAGGTGCTGTCCCGATCGACTTCTTGCCGTGGCGGCTGCTCGGTCCGGCGCAAGGACCCGAGCTGGGTTTTCAGTCGGTAGTTTTTGCTTCAGTGGCTGACATGTGGGTCCCACTCCCGTTTTAACCCCTGAACTTCACTCCATTTCATTGTTTCTAAACAGTAAGCCCTAAAATGCCCATGGTGATTTGAATTATTCACCCCAGAGCCATTTGAATTGGTTAGAATTCAAAACGGGTTTGGTTTGACTAAATTTCAGCACATGTTCAGTTTGAAATTCAAATAAAGTTTGAATTTGCTACACTTAGCTCATGTCAAGATCAACTCCAAATGGAGTGAAAATTGGTGTGTGAGCTCACAAGAATGTGCTGAATAAGAATATACCTCCCACTTTTGAATTCATGGGATAAAAACAGTTTGAATTTGAATTTGAGTTCAAACTACCCTCTTTCTAACTATACCCAAAAATACCTCAAAAAGGTTTTGAACTTGGGTGAAACTTTGCATGGACATTACTAGCAATGTGTAGGAGTTTTTCATATGTCCAGCCCCTAGATGATGCATGTGGGAAATACCACTTTTGTATTTTGTGTGTTTATTCTCTAATGACCACGTTGATAATGGTTACTTGCTCTTCAAATGTGTTCATCAACTTTCTTTAAATGAGGTGTGTTGTGTGGTGATGAACACTTTAAACATGTGTCAAAAACTGAGGCCTTTACATACCTCCGGTCACCGGCGGCTCTAGATAACCCTGCAGCCGTGTTCCTCGACGTCACAAACGCACTGGCGGCAAACCTCAGATCGGGCGGTGGACGGAACCGGCGAGCCGGCGAGCTCCGGCGTCGGGCCGGCGAGGGGCAGCGCGGGCGCGGGAAAAGAAACTGGAAGAAGAAGAAGACCGGGCGGGTCCCACCCGTCAGTATCTGAAACGTTTAAAAAGGAGATCTGTTGTGGCTGGGATCTGTTGTGGCTGCGCGGTACAACCCTGTAAACCCGGTGTGGCTCAGTTCTGATTGGCTGAAATTTAAATAGCGGGCCCAGTTGAATTTTAGTAAGAAAAACAATTCCAGAATGGCTTCCAATTTTGGAAATTCATATCTCTGTGTAGAAACCTCCAATTTGAGTGATTCCAACTGGGTTGAATTCATTTTCAGAGCTCTATCTAAATATGAACTCAGGTTATTTTGAAAGTCAAGATATAATTCTGGAAAATTTTTTGATTTTTTTCTGAAAAAGAATTATTTAGGGAGTTTGGTTTATCCAAAAATCCTCAAATTTTGCAAGAATATACTTTAGCATATTGTTGACCTTATAGCAAATTTTCAGCTCATTTTAAGATCACTTGAGTAGTAATATGCTAAATACAAACTGCTGTGTTCATAAGAGTCCAGAAACATTTTCAGAAAATGTTTCCCACTTATAAAATTATCCAGAGACTTAGCTCATGATAGGACCGCATGGAAAGTAGCAATTCATGTGCCAGAATCGTAGTCTTGTTTTTTCTTACTTTTTTATTTTTTCTTTTCTCTTTTTCTTTTCCTTTTTTCTTATTTCTTTTCTCTTTTTCCTTTTTCTTTTTTTTCCTTTTTTCCTTTTTTTCTTTTTCTTTTTTTCCTTTTTTTCTTTTTTCCTTGTTCTCATATCTCTTCCTCTCTTTTAGTTCATTGATATTGGGTTTCATGTCTAGCCGACCCCAACGGGCTTGGGATAAAGGCTTGGTTGTTGTTGTTGTTGTTGTTTCCCACTTATAAAATCTATTCTGGGCAATTCTTAGCTCCACCATAATAGGAAAATTTAGGCAAGCTTTCTTTGACAAACTTGAAATTGTGGTTCACTAAATTGGGCATGAAAATGCACAATACTCCAGAATTAATTCCTTTGAGTAGAAATGCTTAAAGAATTGTTCTGGGAGAACTACAGCAGTAAAAGATCTGAATTTTGGACCAAATAACTTTCATGTGACCATGAACTCACGTGTAAATTATAAGCTCAATTTGAGCAGTACAACTCCATGTTCTTGTTCTCCATACTTATGTATGTGGGAAAATTACATAATACATTGTAAGAATTATGGAGGACACCGTTTGACTCCACATTAGCTGCAATTTGGCAAGGTAAACCCCTAGGTAGTACAGAACCTGCTGCAAAAGTTTTGAAGCCATTGAAGTTTTTGTTCTTCAGTTCCATTCAAATCCTTTCAGCTCATCTTTTATGATCATTAGGGAAAATTAGATAGTGTATAGTTAAGACACTAAGACCAAGTGAGTTTATTCTTGTTTTTATGCACAACAGAGGCAAACCAAGCCATTCTGGGCTTTTCCACACAACCTATGTTCCTAAGAAATCAAGTCTTAACTTCTTTCCATTGCATTCTATAAAAACTGTGCATATACATTTCATTAGGATTCACGACGAAGGGGATTCAAAGGAGCGATTCATTGAAGTGGATCAAGCTCCGTAGAATCAAGGGTTGATCAGCAAGGATAACTAACTTCTTATATACTACTACCCTGCAAAACAGGCAAGCCCCGGTTTGCATTTAAGTGCTTTTGTAAAATTCTTCATTTGTATCACTTATGTTTAGGGTGAATGCTTGCATTAGAGTTAGGGTGATTGAAACCCCACTTGCATAGCCTTTTAAATCCTATGAAGGGTTGGGTAGTTTACGAGCTCGACAAGTAGAGAATGCCGTGCTAATGTTCATAGGATCTCGGTAGAAGTCGAGTGGTTGGAATCTACTCGCGAGATATGTATTTATCACACGGGATGAGAAAAGGTAGAGAATGGCTTAAGTTGTGAATATGAGACCCAGCAGGGGGGATAGGATGCAGTGAGCGGAGGTCTCACGTGCATAGCCCTGTTGGTGTCAATTGAGGACCGCGCCGTGTGCAGCCCTGCTGGACAAGTATGGAACAGTACCGGATGCATACTGGCATATGGGAACCAGGAAACCGATGTAATTGGTTAACCTGGGTGCCGAGCCTTACCCAACCGTTTTATAGGAGTGGGTTGAGGGTAGCAACGTGTAAATCTGCTGGTGGGCACAGTCACGCTCCACGCGGGGACCTCCTGCACGTTATGGATGGACCGGTTCGGCATTTGGGTTGCCTTTGAAAGGTTGTTGCATACAACAGAGTAGGAAGGGGTGTGGAATCACGCTTCTGAAAGTGGGTGTATGTGACGTGTTATCCGGGTGTCTCCTGATTGCAATCACCATCCCTCACGGTTATTTGAGTACCCGCTTGTTCACTGTGCTGTGACGTAGTAAGAAGTGAAATAAGCCAACTGAATATGCTGTATTGAACTATTAATGCCTTGAAACCTTGTATGCTGTAGTTATAGAGCTAATTAAGTTTATATTCCACTTTGGGCATCACCACATTGGAGGAAAGCATTTCTTGTTTGATTGTGGACTTCCGATGTGAGGGCTGCCTAAGGCTCATTAAACTGTTGCTATAAAACTGAAAGTAAGGATCAACATGTAGGCGTGTCCTTATTGCAAAGTCCTTTTTCCTATCTTACACATCCTTGCATGTAGAGTTCCATGCCTAGGGTTGTCGGTTAAGACTTGCTGAGCGTTATGCTCACGGATACTATATGAGTTGTTTTGTAGGATTGACTTCATGCTTATGAAGGGATGCCGATGAGACTCGGAAACCTCCGAGTGGTTACTCAAGGAGCATCCTCTCCGCTGCTGTTTGTCTTCGTGTTGCTAGTAAGAAACGTCCGCGGGCTGGACTGTTTCTTTGTTGCTAATTTAGGAATGATTCGTGAGAGTTATAGTCTTCCGCTGTAGCTTATTTTGAAATAAGTATTTGTAAAATACTCTTGTGCGCTTCCGCAAATGATTTATGTAATGTGATGTGTATTCTTGACTCTTGTGCTATTGGGTGCCGCATATCACTGCACTACCCGACGAGGTCCTGGTGGGGCGTCCGTCGTTCGTTGGCGGATCCCCCACACCGTGGTATCAGAGCTGCGTTGGGAATAACACATGGATTGAGCATAATATTACGTTAAAAACTTAGGATACGGTGAGATAACGGTACTATGCCCACATAAGGTCTATGATATAGTAGATATTAGGTGGAAAAGCTAAACATACTTGTTATACATTCTGTAACGACGCTCCGACGTCAGGTAAGAGGTAAGGTACGCTACCGCAGGTGGATCAATTGCGGTAACTCACCATACGAGTAATAGTATGGAAGGATATACCGTGGCTTGGCACAGTAGTGAATATGAGTCTCTGAACCTTTCCATGGTTTTGAGAGCATATGAAAATGCTGATCTCCAGCATGCCTTAGGCAAAAATGAGAATACCCCATCATGTGGTAAGCAACATGATAGTATGCAACTCTTGAACGTTCAATGTTCAAAGGGCCATACACAGCGGCGTGCCTCAACGGTCATGAGGCAGTAGGTGGTATCCGTTGGGTTGATAAAATTCCCAACCGTGACGACCCGTTCGCGCTCTACTCGGGTTCCCCGTCGTGTGGTGTGAAAACACGACCATGTACCTTGAGACGTGGCTTGACTCAAGGACGATACGTATGGCAATGATACGGACCATATGTTTTTCTATGATATGGAACTGCCTGAAATGTCAAAAACCTTTGTGTGCACCATTATTGTGTGTTCTTCTGCAGGTACACTAACCACGTTAGTGCATGACGTTTAGCTACCGTTTGTGAGTGACGTTCTTAGTTCCACCATTTGATACGTATATGCTGGAATACCGGCTTAGGATTTTTTTCTTTGGGGAGGAAACGTAGTACCGTCATATGTCTTACGGTGCATCGCCACCGTACTACACTGGATAGTCCTCTTACTTATGAAGAGATCATTTATGACTAACTTTCAAACTAAAAATGGATGTTGGAAACCACATATTAGTTACTGAGCTCTTCATTTGAACTAATCTTCAATGAAGAGACTTGCTAGGCTTCTTTTGATCTCAAAAACAGAGTGCTCTGTTCTATCACAAAATTTTGCTGGACTTTGGCAGACCATAACTCTGTGCAGATTGACCCAATGGAGGTGTATGATACAGTTATGGAAAGGTTTGTAAGTGCTCTACAACTTTTCTGTAGAACTCCAGAGCAAAATCGGACACTAAATTGGTTGAATGGAAACTGTCCAGAAAACAGAACAGCTGCAACCTTCTCTGGATGTTTCTGTAAATTGGCCATAACATTCTGTAGGGAATGTTTTAAGGGTCATATGATACACCATTTAAAAGGTTATGAAATTTTTAACAATTTTCTAAGTTCATAGTTTGTTCAAAATTGTACTCCATTTTAGGTACAACTGTGATGAAAACAGCCACATACAAAGGAGATGCTGGTAAATTTTATCCAGAAATTCTTTCAACTTTGAGCAATCATAACTTTTGGGTCCAGAAATGGTCTAGGGGCATATGAGTACTCGTTGAAAATATACTGAAGTTAATTTTAACTTTGGTATTCAACTTGAGCTATGAAAATGCTTGTAACTGGATCAAAATCTGAGATAAGTACAGAAAGGTACGTTCTGTACAGAATAGGGGATTGATTGTGGTTGCTTTAGGAAGAGGTGTAAACATGTATTTGTGTTATGCTTTCATAAAGTTTTAGCATGTTCATGTTCTACATACTTTCACATACTGCTGAGATCAAGTACCACAACTTGCACCACCTCCATAACAGTAGCAGCAGACGGTGGTTTGTGTTCCATCGCTGCAGCTATATGTACCTAGCTCCCAACCACAGGTCAGCGAGGCACTGAAGAGACATCCGTGCTTCACTTGTGGTCGGATGGGCCATTATACTAGGTATTGTCTGGAGGGAATTCAATGATGCAGGTCATAATGTTTTCAATATTTAGACCCGTACCTATATCTGCAGAAAAGAGGGTAGACAAGGAGCAACATTCACTACATGGTGATTGTGGATGTTTCGGAAGGAGAAGCCGCGTTAGCAGAGATGCTTTCTCTGAATTAGCTACCGGTATTAATTCTTTTTGACACCGGTGCCACACCTAGCTTTATTAGTAAGTCTTTTGTGGCTCAACATCATCTCCAAACTACTTTTACAAAGAGGCAATAGCTCATGTCTTCGCCCGGGGCAGCATTACAACAAGTGATGTTGTCTTCCAAGCACCTCTTTGTTTGGGGGTTAGACTATAACCCACGACCCTCACTTTTCTCGGGGGTCTGAAGATCGACATTATTTTGGGGATGTCATGGTTGAACTACCACAATGCGGTTCTCCACATCAGTTCTTCAACCGTTAAACTCAACTCCCCTCAGCACGGTCTTAATATATTAGTTCTGGGCGCCAGTCGGCAACAGATTGAAATATTGAACCACTCGGAAACTGTTAAAATAGAGAACATTCCGGTGGTACGTGAATATCAGGATGTGTTCCCAATTGTTACCGGGCATGCTGCCTGAAGGGGACGTAGAGTTCCAGATGGAACTTGCGATGGGAACACCACCGAGTTCACGAAGGCCGTACAACATGGCACCTAATGAATGGGTAGATTGGAAAACACTGCTGGATAATCTTAGGAGCAAAAGTTTTATACGACTGAGTTCGTCGCCTTGGGGTTGTTCAGCATGGTTTGTAAAGAAGAGGAGCGAAACACTACGACTTTGTGTAGTGTTCGTCCGCTCATCATTGTGACAATCAAGAATAAGTACCCGTTACCATGGATCAACATTTTGTTTGATCAGTTGGTCGAAATGAAGATCTTGTTCCAAGATTGACTTAAGATCTGGGTACCATCAGATTAAGATAGGGGCTGAGGATATTTTGAAGACAGCTTTTCGACGAGGTACGGGCTTTATAAATACCTTGTCATGTTCCTTAGCCCCCCCAACGCTCCAGCTCAGTTCATGTACTTGATGAACTCGGTATTTATGCCGGAACTGGACAAGTTTGTATGGTCTTCATCGATGGCCTACTGGTTTATTCCAAGTCGGAGGAAGAAAATGAGAAGCATCTGTGTATAGTCTTGCAAAGGCTGTGGGATCACAAGCTATACGCGAAATTCAGCAAGTGCCAATTTTAGATATTGCAAGTACTTTGTCTTGGGCATATTATCTCAGCGAAGGGCATTGCTGTAGACCCGAGCAAGATCGCACAAGTGCTGCATTTGAAAGTCCCCGGTGTCTATTCACGAGGTACGAAAATTCCTCGGACTCGCGGGGCAAATATGGTTAGATTTGATAAAGGATTACGAAATAGAGATACATTATCACCTCGGTAGAGTAAACATGGGACGGATGCGCTGAATCGCTTGTCACACATTCATAATCTGATCATCACATCGTTGGAAGAGAGCGAGCCACCATTACATGTAGTTCCCCCTAGAGCTCTCTACAATTTAGCATTTATCCCCACCATCCGTGAAGATAGGGTGGCAGCCCAGAAACTTGACAAGGGCATGTCACATATGGAGACATATAGACAGTGGGGAACTGAAATGTTGCCGGATGGATGGAGACGGTGTCCTATGGTTCAAAAATAGGATAATTGTACCCCGTAACCCGGAGTTATGGAAGCAAGTGTCGCACACCGCTGAATTGGTGCGAGTCCAATGAAAGAGTTCTGTTTGGGGTTGATCTTGTCAACGAAGCCGAAGGTCGAGTTTGGTTGATATAAGAAAAATTGAAGGCTGCACAATCCCGACCGAAGAGCTACGCTGATCAAAGGCGTAGGCCATTGCATTTTGATGTCGGAGAGCACGTTTATCTTCGTGTGTCTCCGATGAAGGAAATTCACCGGTTTAGTCTAAAGGGGAAACTCGCTCGCCGCTTTATAGGTCCTTTTATCACAGAGAAGTGCGGACCCGTAACCTACTGGCGGGAACTACCGGCCAGTCGTACGGGTGTCCATGACGTATTTCATGTGTCGCAGCTGCAGAAGTGCCTCAAATCTACTGCTGCTGTCCGCACCGAAGGAATCGACGAATTGAAACCGGACCTTACCTACACCAAGTGACCGGTTCAGATTTTGGATGAGAAGACCCGGGTAATCCAGAGTCGGACGATCAGATTTTACGAGATGCTATGGGGTAATATTACAGCGGAAGAGGCGACGTGGGAACGTGAAGATTACCTCCGCACCAACTATACGCAACTTTTAGCTTTGTACAGTTTGCAATTACCTCTCCCGTCTCGTTCTTCTTTTGGAATCTCGGGACGAGATTCTTTTAAGAGGGAGGAATGTAAAAGTCCCAAAAAAATGCATGTGAATAAACCATGGTTTGAATTCATATGTGTGACAAAGGCATGAAAAATGGGACTTGCAAAATCTTTTGTTCATGCAAAGTGATACATGGATGATCATCCAAGATGAGGCTCACATCTTTATTTGAAGGTGCTGAACCAATAAGGATTTAAATACCTCTTTGCATGAAAGTTTAAAAATCAGATTTCAAATTCAAAGTTCACCCAAAGTGTGGCCAAAACTTTGAATCACCATGCAGCCATATAGTTTGGAAATTGTGGAAAAAGGTTGATGACAAACTTGTCATTTGAGGGTGGGCTCAAAAAGAAGTTAAATAGAAGCAATTTTCAAATTCCATCCAAATTCAAATTAGCTATGCAAATTCAAACTGAATTTGATGAATTCAAATGCTAGCCTACTTTTCAAATTCAAAACCTTTGAATGGAATAGATTGACCTGAGAAGATATTTGTGGGAGGAAATTTGGAGTGGACCCCACATGTCATTGGTACACAATGACTTGCACACAAAGGAAAGAGTCTCTGTTTCTTCTCTTCCACGGGGGGACTGCACCCGGGCGCCACCGAGAATAGCTGCGCCACCTCCTGCTCGTGTTCCCCTCGTGCTGGCAACCGTGAAGCGGTTTCCTTCTCTTTTCAGCTTGATCCACTCCCCTCAGTATGAGCAAAGGCTCCTTTGCTTCTTCCTCCTCGCGAGAAGCACGACCGCAGAGCCCTCCCCGACGCTGCCTCGGAAGCAACCGGGAAACCGGCAGAAACCACCGCGCCCACTGCCTCCAAGCTGCAAAACACCAAGCCGCAACCTTTGCTCACTCCCCCGACCCAGAAACCACTGAGTCCTGGCGTTCCCGCACCCTCAAGCAACCACCCCGTGGCGACCTCAAAAGAACCGGCGGTCGGCTTCACGTGGACAGCGCTCCACAGAAGTTTTCACGCTCGATTAAGCACGGCCATGGGAGTGTGCTTCTGTGGTGCTGCTCTCACCCAAAGCTTGAAGCAAACCGTGGAGTGTAGCCGGCGAATTTGAAGTTTTTGCTCCGGCGGCGTCAATCGAGCATTCGGTACGGGAATCCAAAATTCTCCACTTCTATTCGTTCTTAGCACGTCAAACATTGCACATAGAAGCTGGACTAGCCGGTGATCATATCTCCTTTAGCATCCAAGGCATGAAACCAACTGGGAACAATGGATTTTGAGCTCTACCAAGGGTGTTTATGGCGGAATCAATTGGTCGCACGGTGAAACCTTATTTGCAGCCATTTCCGAGCTAGTTCGCGGTCATGCCGAGCTTTGCGATCCTCCACCGGTGCTGCAGCACGTTTTTGTCGCTTGTTTGGCGGGCTAGCATCCTCGGGTAACGGTGCCGAACATCAACCGAGGCCGCCGCACGTCGCCTGTAAAATCTCCAAAAAGTGGTAGCAAGAAAAATTCAGCTCATGTACACTTAGCAAAAATGAGGGGAATTAAAACTTTAAATTATAACGGTGTAAGTTCAAAGTGAGGATTTAGACTTCCCAAAAACTTCCAAACATGGAGATCTAAATTCATAGCTTGGATCTTCATAGTCCAAATATTCATCCTTCCAAATTTCAGCTCATTTGGAGGAGTTTTAGTATTTGTTTGGGATTAAAATAGGAAGCCCTCTAATCTGAATTTCAAATTCAGTTTCAAATTCCAATCTCCACAATTTGCAAATTTGGTTCCACAAATGTGTTCTCCACATTTGAATTAGCAGCCATGCCAACAATTGGCAACTTTGGAGTTGGTTTGCTATGTTTTTTGGGACAATACAAAATGGAGGATTCGAATTCCATTTCAAATTCAAATGACCAAACACCATTCAAACTTCACACCAGCATTCAAATTATTTTGAATTCAACTTTTCAAACCATTACTTTGGGAGGAAGCAAAGGAGTTAATTTGGGGACAAATGAGAAAATATCAAAGGAGCATTAGGTGGGAGGGGGCCCACTGGTCAGTCACCACAGAGGCAAAAATCTCTGTTTTCCCTTGGCTGTCCATGCACGGGCGCCAGCTCCCGACTAATTCCGCCGGCCGACGTTTCCACCGAGCTGCTTCCTCGCTGCTTACGACGTCGGTTCGTGCGCATGGGTGCTCAAAGCGGCCGCCGAGTGCATCATCCGCTCTTATCCCTGTTACACCGCAGCTCCTCCACGCTCTGCCTGAACACTCGCGGACACAAACCCCTCCGGCGGAAGAACCTTTTGGCTCATTGATGCCCGGCGAGCTCGGTGTGCCTCTAGCACGACTAAGCCACGGGAACGTTGCGCCAGGTCCCTCTCCTGCTCTCCGAAGCCTCAAGTAGACGCCAGCACCGGTGGTTGGCTCCTACGAGCTGGATTTTCCTTCGGTGTCCCGGTGTTGATCACCTCTGCGCCGCACTGTCGCCCGACGGATTTACATCCTTTTCCGATCAAACAAAAGGGTCCTGAGGTGCGTGAGTAACCCTTCTTCCTTCCCTCCAACCAGTTCCAACCTTCTTAGCTTCAGCACCGAGTATTTGGATGTTTGGCGCCGGCGGTTCTTTAAAAACCCGAGAAATCTTCGGGGAAATTCGTCGTGCTCCGGGTAGCTCCACGCTAGATGATCTTAGAGTATCTCCAGCACACGCTTGCGCATCTCTCCGAAGACCTAGTCACTCAAATGATCAAATAGAGATACCGGACACCGAGTTTTTGTCGCTGTCGTTGTTTTGCGGGCTCGGGTCGCCGGTGAGGTCCCCTCTCCGGGAGTTTTCATGGAGAGCGTGCTATGGGTCGATGTTGTCCATGTGACACTGGTGCTTTTAGAGCAAACCCTAGCCCGAAAGACCCACTGTCGAGGGAGAACGAGGTCGCCGAAGTGAGGTCCGACACGGTAGTCGGTGCGAGCACCGTTCCGGCCATTGTCATCCGTTCCCGACCCCACCATCGTGTTCAGCATGGTGTAGAACTCACAGGCGGCAAGTTTAAGGAAGTTCGGACCACGGGAACCCCGTCCCGGCGAGCCTCGACGGCGTGCGCCGCCGCGGGAAGCACGAGGAAGAAAAAGGGGGACTGGGTCCCACCGGTCAGCCGCTGTATACGCGTGGGGATCGGTCTGTGGCACCGGATCCGGTGCGGCTGCGTGGGAAATAACCCCGTGGCCCCGGTGTTGCTGACATCTGAGTGGATAGCGCCACCGGTGGGCCCACAGCCAGGATTTAAACATTTCTAGATTTTTCTAATTCAGTCCAAACTTTGGAGACCCATAACTTTGTGTAGAGAACTCCAAAAAGGATGAGACCAATTTTGTTGGAACCCTCATGAGGAGTATTTCACAAAGAAACAAATTGCTTGCTATGAAAATGCCCAGGAATTTCTGTAGAATTGTTTTTATTAAATCCTTTAGAGATTTATTACAGGAACAATTCTTTATGAAACAGTCCCAAATTTGGGCAGCAAACCCTTTTCATAGTAACTGATCTCCAGTAAAAATTTGGGCATCATTGGAGATCGTTTGATATGATAAACTTCCTTCCAAAGTTCAGCCTTTATTTGGAAATTCAAATTTAAACAGAAACTTTTCAGAACTCCTATCCAACTTCAAAAATTCATATCTCTCTGATGGTATCTCCAAAAATGGTGAAACAAAATTTTGTTAGAACCATGGAGACCTACCCTAATCAGATCTTCCACTTTTAGCTATGTCAAAGCTCCTTATTGGGACTCAAAATTCAGAGAAGCCTTGTACTTGTAGGAATTTTGGAGACTACATTGTGCATGGACAATTCTCCACATTTTTCTCAGATGATCCTTAGAGAGTCTAGTCTCCACTGTAAAAATCTCAAAGCCAATTAAGAATCCTAAATAGCAGTAGCTATGAATAGAAGTTCAATCCATATAAGTCCTTAATACTTATACATATATTTTGCTACATTTCATTTAGTGTCCGAAGTTGAGGACGCACCGGAGCCCTTGGACGTCCTCCCACCAGAAGCTAACTTCTCCTCTGACTCACAACCAGGCAAGCCCAGGTTTGCACTTAAGTACCTTTTATAAAGCTTTTCATTTGTATCACTTATGTCTAGGTTGAAATGTATGCATTAGAGATAGGGTGATTGAAACCCCACTTGCATAGCCTTTTTAAATCCTATAAAGGGTTGGGTAGTTTACAAACTCGACGAGTAGAGAATTCCATGCTAATGTTTAGGATTTCGGTAGAAGTCGAGTGGTTGGAAGCTACTCGCGAGATAGTACTTATCACATGGAATGAAAAGAGGTAGAAAATGGCTTGGGTGTAAAAATGAGACCCAGCAGGGGGGATGGGATGCAGTGAGCAGAGGTCTCACGTGCATAGCCCTGTTGGCGTCGGTTGAGGACCGTCCATGTGAGGCCTTGCTGGACAAGTATCGAACAGTACCGGATGCATACTGGCATATGGGAACCAGGGAACCAATGTAATTGGTTAACCTGGGTGTCGAGGCTTACCCAACCGTAAATAGGAGTAGGTTGAGGGTAGTGTAAAAGTCCCAAAATGTGAATGCAAAGAAACGGGTGATTGAACGTCATCGTGTTTCTGGTTCATGAAAAATGGGACTTACAAAAACTTTCTTACATGAGATGGTCTACGTGGGGTTCAACAACACGGGTTCAAGCATTTATTTGAATGGGTTGGACCAAGGTGGAGTTAAACTCATGAGTAAGTCATACATGTGTATGATAAAGAACAAAAATAAGGTCTTTTATACTCCAAATGCTCACCTCAAAGTGCTGCCAAATTTTTGAACACACATGGAACCTCACACATTTGAAGGTGAGGAGAATTATGGTGGCAACTTTCTGATTTGAGGGTAAGCTAGAAAGGAATGGATTATGCTCATGTTGAGTTCATGCTGAATTCAAAACATGTTAAGGCAAGGGAATGACTTGAGTTATGTCACATGAAATGATAAACTCAAACATGGACATGTGGGGAGAGCTAAAATGTTCTTTAGCTCATACTGAACACATGTTAACCCAGGGAAGAATTTCACTCCCAAAACCTAACTCATAGGCACATTCTCTATGAGCAGAGGGGAGGGAAATTTAAACCCCATTTTTGAACCCTTGCAAAGCATTCATGTTAAGATGGTCCAAAGGCATATATATGAGATGACCATTGCAGTCCGCAGGTATTAAAAAGCTTAAGTTCCAAATTTGGAGCTCATATACCATTTGTTCAAATGGGTCATCACAAAAGAGGCTTTCAAACTGTTGGTTTAAAGTTTATATATGCAGCAACCAAATTTAAAAGTTGAGTCCATATTTGAGATCCTCAGCTCCAAATTTGTGGGAATACAAATTTTTACAACATTTGGAAGTGTGGTGGCTAAGCATTTGACAAATTCAAATTTGGAAGAAATTTGGCCACAGGTCCAAATGAGTCCTAAAAATTTAGCTGCCCATATTTGATTTGGTCACCTGCCAAAAATTGGAAGATCTTTTGGGAGGAGCAGGGGTGGACCCCACTTGCCATTGAGCCAAATAGACTTGCTCCCTAAATCTTCTCTGCCTGTGCACTGGGGCCCAACTGTCTGTGAGATGAGCCACGGGCTCTGTTTTTCCTCTCCCGAGCGCATGACAGCAGCGGTGCCGCGGCGCCAGCACACGTACGCGCGAGGCTTCTGCTGAGCGCCGGTCAAACCGCCTCAGCACGCCGATATTATCCCCGCGGGCGGCTACCTCTCTTGGAAAACCCTCATGTTTCCTCTTCTTCATGTGGCCTCCCGTGTGAACCATTTCTTCCGCCGCTGCTGCACTTCCTCGGAGCAACGACGCCCGGACGCCTCGGCAACGTTCACACCGAGCTGATATCATCTCCGGCGCCGCCCACGCTCCCTCGACGTGCCCACAGCAAGGACACGGTGCTAACCCACGAGAAACCCGACGCCAAGCTCATTTGTTCTCTCTACCGCGCCGGGTGAAGCCGCCGTAGCAAGAATCCGTCGCCCGGCCACCCCAGAGCTTCTCACCTCGAGTTGCAAAAGCAAAAAGGTTCGCCGATACCCCTACTCGCTTCACCGCAACCCCGGCTGCCTGTCATGGACGGTGCTTGCCAGAATTTTGTTTTTGCCGTCGACATGCAATAATAACTGAGGGGAGAAACTCGGCAAATTCGTCTCACACATCAAACCACTCCACACACAATGTAGCATACACCTTCTATACCTCCGTGCGCGTTCATAGGATCAAGAACCACCGAGAACCATCGAGCAAAGCCGCTGTTTTTCGAGTTTTTCGAATTTTCACCAAAATCGACTAGGTCGCATGGTGAGCCCCTAGTTGCCGACGTTTCTCGTGAGATCAGAGCCTTGGACGTTGCTCTCTAGGTCATGGCGATGCTGTAGGAGCTAACCGGAGAAAGGTTGGGGCATTACAGCGCCCTAGCGACATCACCGGAGTTGCCGCAGCCACTGTCACTGTGGCACCTAGGGTTCCAGCCATCTTCGATCCGAGGTAAGGCCGGCAACGTGTTCCTCGCGCAAAAATGGGCAGTGGTGGCAAAAATAATCAAGTTCCGAGGACCGGAACCCCTTTCCGGCGAGAGCTCCGGCGAGCTCGGCGGCGAGGGAGCGCGGGCTGCTGGAGGAAGACGGAAACGGGGGCTGGCCCACGTGTCAGTCTCTGTTGCGAGGGGGGGTTAGATCTTCTGTGGCCTGGGATCGAATTGTGGCTGCGAGGGAAGGGGTCTGTGGCCCCGTGTGGCTCGGTTCCAGCAGCTGACACGTGTGCGATGGGCCCACAGTCAGAATTTAAACTTTCCCCGATTTATTTTGATTTCCGGATTCAGTTCAAACTTTAGAACCTCATAAATTTTGCTAGGAAGCTCCAAATTTAGTGATTCAAATTGCGTTGGATTCAGCATGAAAAGCTCTATCCAAATATGCAGCTCAATTTGCATGAAAACCAATAGAAAATTCTTTAAAACTTTTCAGCAAAAGAATTTTAGAGGGAGTTTGGTTCATCCAAAAATCCTCAAATTTTGCCAGAATACTCTTTAGGATGTTAGGAGACTCCAGTAAAAGTTTCAGCTCGGGTAATTCTGGTTTCAAGTTTCTGTATTCAAATGAATACAGAAACATTTTCAGAGAATTTCCAAAACATGGAAATTCTGTTCTGGGCATTCCTTAGCTCCAAAAATCCTAGGAAAATTCATGCATGCTACCTGAGCTATGTATGAAATTGTAGTTCACTTGAATTTGCATGAAAGTGCAAATTTATTCAGAATTAATTCCTTTTTTTCCTAAATGCTTAGGGAATTGTTCTGGGTGATCTACTTAGTGAAATATTCTGAATTTTGGTCCAGAGGACTTTCTTGCGACAAGGAACTCACATGAAATGTTCAGCTCCATTGGAGCTCTGTATCACCACTATCCTGTTCAACCTATTTAGATGAGTTGCACACAAGTGATGAAATGTAATTATCACTTGATCATGTTGCTTCACCCAAACCAAACCACTAGCCCCAGTGTCATTTTAAATTCTTAAAAAGAGTTCCAGTTTTAAACTTGTCTTTAGCACTTGTTAGCAAAGGTTTTATAATTAAACATGTATACATATTCATAACGTGTAGTGATTAAACGTGGAAAGTGAAGAAGGAGAAGTTGAGCTTGGATCAAGGAGCAAGAAAGCAGGGATTGAGCTTCAAGTCATCAGCAACTAACATAACATTATCTGACTTTAGTCACCTGCAAAACCAAGGCAAGCCCCTGTTTGCATTTAAGTTGTTTTACAAAGCTTTTATTTGTTCACTACTATGGGTCAATGTTTGTATGTGCATTAGGCCAAGGATGTTTTATACTCCACTTGCATAACCAAAAATGAACCCTGAGGTCAAGGGTAGAAATGTATCATCGCTGTAGAAGAATGCCATGCTAAATAGGCTAGGAGATCCGGTAGAAGATGAGTAGTTGGAATCTACTCGCGAGCTATAGTGCGGGATTTTATAAGTGTGGTTGGAAGGGAGAGGCAAACTAAAGTTTACATTTCTGAACATGAGACCGGGCAGGAAGGTTAGGCAGCGACAAGATGGTGTCTTGGTCGAGTAGCTCTGCCCGTGTCGGTTAAGGACCGAAGCGTGTGCGGCCCTGGGAGCAAGTATTGAGTTGTGTACCGGATGCTTACTGATATATGGGAACCAGGAAACCGATGTACCAGGTTCACTGGATTGTAGAGGCATACCACATCGTCTCGTTAGACCTATGAGCCCGAGACGGCGCGACCGGTTCTACAGTCTAGTGTCCTAAGAAAGGTTGCCACATACGACGTAATGAAGGACGCCAGAATTGGGTCTTCAGAGGCGGGCGTATGTGTCGAGTTATCCGGGTAGTGTTTGATTCGAATCACCGTCCCTCGTGGTTATAAGTACCGCTTGCTCACTGTGCTGTGACGTAGTAATGAAGTTGTGTGGAAATAGTTTGCAAAGTTTTAAATGTAGTTATGATAAATGGAAATTGCATGAAAACCATGTTTGAAGTAGCGATAGAGCAAACTAAAGTAATTTTCCACCTTGGGACAAGTAACATTGGAATGAAGCGTTTCTTGTTTGATTGTGGCATTCCAATGTTGCTGGGCGCAAGGTCACTACTATTATGGCTAAAATCTGAAAGTTAAGGATAAACTCGTAGGCGAGTCTTTTTGCAAATTACAGGA
This sequence comes from Neostapfia colusana, assembly GCA_030760725.1. Taxonomy (NCBI): domain Eukaryota; kingdom Viridiplantae; phylum Streptophyta; class Magnoliopsida; order Poales; family Poaceae; genus Neostapfia; species Neostapfia colusana. The sequence continues at coordinate 37,120,342 of JASWHV010000013.1, read as the reverse complement.
TTAGGTCTTAAGTTACCCTCATGTAGAGTTGCATGCTTTAGGAGAGACGGTTAAGTCTTGCTGAGCCTTTGTGCTCACTCTTGCTATATGAGTGGTTTTGCAGGTTAATACGACGCTATAAAGAAGGTTGTCTGGTGAGACTCGGAAACGTCCGAGTCATGTTACATATGGAGGACCTAGCCGCTGCCATGTCTTCGTGTTGCTAGCGAGAGGAGTCCGCAGGCTAGACCTCTTCTCGAGTGCTTCTTAGTTATTCGACGTGAGCTGTTTATAGACTTCCGCTGTAGCTATTTTATGCAAATTATTTACAAAGAACAATTGTAAGCTTCCGCTTTTGATTTATGTAATACAGTGTTCCTTAGATGTGTGCTGTTGGGTGCCGCATAACACGGCACCACCCAATGCGATTCCCGGGCAAGGTGCCCCGTCCCCGTGATCGGGCGGGACGGCAGGGGCCCTCTCAGCGTGGTATCAGAGCCACATTGGTAATAGCACACGGAATAAGGATCGTATTACGACAAAAACTTAGGATACGCTGTGGAAACAGTATTAGGCCCATATAAGGACTATAGTAGTATAGTTACTTAAAGTGGCATTGCTAACTTACTTGTTATAATTCTGAATTTTGATTATGTAACGACACACCTACGCTCAGGTAAGAATGGTAAGGAACACCACCGAAAGCGGTTCAATTTCGGTTAGCTCCCCTGACGAGGAAAGTGGTTCAGGGCTAGATCTCACAGCTTGGTGTGAGATGTTAATATGAAACTCTTGGACTCTTCATGTTCCTGAGTTCATATGAAACGCTGATCCCTAGGGTGCATTAGGCAAGTAAGTGGAGACCCCACCGCGTGGTCAGTAACGCAAGAGTGTGTTCATCTGGAAGTAGCCCAGGAGGACATACGCAGCGCTTGCCATCGGCGTGCCCTACAGGGCAGTAGGTGGTATCTGTTGGGTTGATAACATTCCCAACTGTGACGACCCGTTCATGATATACTCGGGTTCCCCGTCGTGTGGTGTGTAAACACGATCACGTACCTTGAGACGTGACTTAACTCAAGGACGGCCATATGGCAATGATACGGGCATTTGTATTTACATTCAAATATGGAACTGCCTGAAATGAAACAACCTTTGAGTGCACCACTATTGAGTGTTCTTCTGCAGGTACTAACCACGTACGTATCCCGTGTAGAACACGTGTGCGAGAGACCATCTTAATGCCACTGTTAAAACGGATATGCCGGTATAATCCGGTTTAGGATTTTCTTTGGTGAGGTAACGTAGTACCGACATGATTCTTACGGTGCATCAACACTGTACTAAACATATAATCCTCTTCCCTTTTAAGAAATGATTCATGAACTAACTTTCAACTAAAAATGGAAGTTTGAAACAAGTATTAGTTACAAAACTCTTATTTTGAGCTAAGATTCAAATGAGAGCATGACTAGGCGTCAAAGTTTTCAAAAACAGAGTGCTCTGTTTCTGGCAGAAATTCTTGCTGGAATTTAACAGAGCATAACTCTGAGTAGCTTGAACCAATTAAGGCGTATGATACGGTTCTGGAAAGATTTTCAAGTGCTCTACAACTTCTTTGTAGACCTCCATAGCAAAATTACACGTTAAGTTGGTGAAAAGTCCAGTTGAAGGCAAACTGTTCAGAACCAGGACAGTAGCAAAAACCTCTCTGGACCTTTCTGTTTTTGAGCCATAACTTCCTGTAGCAAAATCCTTAAGGAGCCTATGATACACCATTGTAAAGGTTATGAAGTGTGCAACATTGTTGTAGTTCAGAGTTTGTGCAGATTCTTATCGTATTTTCATATACAACTGTGATAAAAGTAGCCACATACAAAGGAGATGCTGGCAAATTTTATCCAGTAATTCTGTCAACTTTGAGCAATCATAACTTTTGATCCAGAGATGATCTAGAGGCATATGAATACTCGTTGAAAATATACTGAAGTTAACTTTAACTTTTGTATTCAACTTGAGATATGAAAATGCTGATAAACGGATAAAAATCTAGATGAGGACAGAAGAGTCCGTTCTGTACAACAAAGAGAACGGGTCAAGCCTATCCCACGGGAGTGATTAAACTCAAGGATAGTCCGGTGGGACGTGAATATCCAATGTGTTTCCGATGAGTTACCGGGAGTGCCGGTTAACGGGACGTCAAGTTCAAGATTGAACTGACGCCGGAAACAACACCGATTTCCCGAAGGCCGTATAAGATGGCACCTAACGAACTGGCGGAGTTGAAGGAGCAACTAAAGGAACTCATGAGCAAAGGTTTTATATGACCAAACTCATCACCTTGGGATTGCTCTACGCTGTTCGTTAAGAAGAACGACAAGACACTAAGATTAAGTGTTGATTATCGTTCGCTCAATGCCGTCATTATAAGAACCAAGTACCCTGCCCCGCGTCGATAGTTCAGTTGATCAACTAGTTGGTGCAAGGGTATTTTCGAAGATGGTGGGAGCTCCTAAAACAGTTTGACATCAAGATCCACTATCATCCGGGAAAAATTGAATGCGGTTACCAACACGTTTAGTCGGAAAGGCCATGTTCACAACTTGGCGAATGCTGAGTTAGAAGAAGAAAAGCCCAGTCTCCGTGTCATTCCGTATGGTGTACCTTATAACACTGCTCCCATTCCAGCAATCTGATGAGAGATTGCTGAAGTGCAAAGGAGAGACAAGGGTATGTCTCACCTGTGGCGGACCGGAATCCGCTCATCCAGGATCGCAGAGGGTGGTGCCGCGCGCTGCGACACCCGACAGCACACATCATAAGAACATCATATATTACATGGGAACCAACTGAAACTATACAAACAGATACAAACTTCAGTTACAACTATTGTTTATGTTACACAGCGGAAGTCTACACTACACAACTCATGCCCGCCTGTCTAGCAAAAGTTGGTTGCCCAGCCCTAGGGCAACCCACACTAGCTGCACTCCTCAGCTCAGCGCGGCGTGTACGGCTCCCACTCAGCCGTGGTCCCCGACGGAGGATAACCCTCGCCGGTGGACTCGTACTCCGAGTCCGTGGGTGGCTCCTCACCTGAAAAAAACACTTAAGCAGCAACCATGAGCACGAAGGCTCAGCAAGGCTTAACCGACTCACCTAAGCATGAAACTCTACATGAGGTATACCAATCCATAGGTTAGTAACATTTCAGCAAAACGACACGCCTACAAGTTCATCCTTAATTCATCTTTTAGCAACAAGTTAACAGTTCATGAAATCTGAAATTTAGTAAGCAGTATTTGGTGGCACACATGTAGCAATACAATTATGTCAATCAGCATCATTGAATCAACATATTTCATCCATTAGTCTACGTTACGGTGCAGTGAACAAGCAGTACTCGTCACCGCGAGGGACGGCGAATCGACTCGATATACACCTGCAGGGAAAACCCAAAGAGCACGTCACGTACGCCCACCCGTGGAGCTGCACAGCACGCTCACTCGATGTCGTAGGGGACAACCTTTCACCCAACAGCCCAAACGTCGAACCGGTCGCACCGAAACGAGCAGGAGGTTCCCCACACGGAGCATCTCTCTATGCCCGTTGGCAGATTTCCACCTTGCTGCCCTCAACCTACACCTATAAATCGGTGTGCTATGCCTCGACGCCCGGAGGTTTAGGCTACATCGGTTTATCGGGGCCCATATATCCGATATGCCTTCGGTACGTTCAATACTTGTTCAGCAGGGCCGCACACGGATCGGTCCTCAATCGACACGGGCAGGGCTGCGCACACAAGACTCTCTCTTGCTGCGCCCTAGCCCCTGCCTAGTCTCATTTTCATTACTAAGTGATCTCACATCACTCAACCGAACCCGTGTGTCCCAATGCCTATCTCGCGAGTAGATTCCAACTACTCGACTTGTACCGAAGTCCTATGACTCATTAAGCATAGCCTGTCTACTCGAGGTCCTTAACACTACCCTCACTCTTTTAGGAACCTTTGGTTATGCAAGTGGGGTTTCATTCATCCTATACCTAATGCGCATACATACTTCATATGACACATGTAAACAAAGTAAAACTTTTAAAAAGGGTTAATGCAAACCGGGGCTTGCCTTGTTGCTGCTGGTCAGGAGTTAAGTCTTCGTCCGGAAGGAGGAAGTCCAGCACTTCCGGAGTCTTTTCTTCAACGGCTACACGTTAATGAAATACTACATGTTAATTTAGATGCAAATGTGAGTTTTAGAGTAAAACTTCTACTATTGGTTCTAATAACCAGCCTCTAACACCTGGAACTTTGTTTAAGAATTTAAATATGAACTGGTGTTGGTGGTTTGGTTTGGACTTAATCACATGGCTAAATGCTAAGTGGTTTTCCCCCCTTTTCCATATTAATCCCTTAATTGGTTACGCAGGACAGGGGTGATCTAGAGCTCCAATGGAGCTGAGAATTTTTGTGTGAGTTCCTTGTCACAAGAAAACTCTCTGGACCAAACATTAGCACTTTTCATGGAGTGGTTTGCTCAGAGTAATTCTCTTGGCAAATCAGCAAGGAAGAATTTTATTCTGAGGTAATACCCCTGTTCATGCTCAACTTAATGAACTACAATTTCAATTATAGCTCATAGAGTTTGCCTGAATTTTCCTAACATTTTTGGGGTTAAGAATTGCCCAGAACTGAATTTCCAAGTTTTGGAAATTCTCTGAAAATGTTTCTGTATTCAAATGAACACAGCACCTTCCAATTTGAATTGCTCTGACCAAATCAACTCCAAACGGTCTGAAACATTTACAGGGGTTTACTAATGTCCTAAAGACCATTCTGGCAAAATTTGGGGATTTTTGAATGAACCAAACTCCCTCTAAAATTCTTTTGCTGAAAAGCTTTAAAGAATTTTCCAAAATTAATTAATGGGTTTCATACAAATTGGGTTGTATATCTGGACAGAGCTAGGCAAGATGAATCCAACCCAATTTGAATCACTAAATTTGGAGCTTCCTAGCAAAAGTTATGGGGTTCTAAAGTTTGCACTAAAACTGGAATTGTTTTACTATTGGAAAATAACCTGGGCCCACTATTTTAATTCGCAGCCAGTGAGAAGCGAGAACACACAGGGTTACTGGGTTCTCCTGTGCACAGCCACACGGAATCCTGGCCATATTTGATCCCGTTTTTAAACTCGCCCTCACTGACTGGTGGGCCTGCCCCACCCTTCTTCTTCCTCCGAGCCCTCCTTCCCGCGCGCGCGCTAACCTCGCCGGACCGAGGCGGCGCCTCACCGGCTGAGTGCCTCCGGCCGTCTCCCGGCCGGAGGCTCGCCGCCTGGGGGTTTATGGGGTCGGGAAACATGTTTGTGGGCTCGGTTTAGGCGCTAGAGGATCGGAACAGTGCCGGCAGCGTGCGGCGGCCTCGGGGAACGATCGGCATCGTCGCCCGGTGGTCCTAGCCTACTAACGACTCAGCCCACCCGTTCTAGAGCACCAGTAGGTGCTGGGGAAACCCGGCAAGCAAAGGCCAGCGCATGGCAACACCTCCAGAGGAGATCTCACCGTGCGCCCGACTCCTGCCGCGCGTTTGAGCGTGGAACGACATGAAATACCCCGAACTGTGTCAGTTTTCTAGCTAGGGTTGCGAAGAGAAATTGAACGCTAGCCAGTCTAGGTCCTGTGTGCACGATTTAGTGGCCTAAGAACGAAGATTAAGGATGAATTCGATGGATTCCTTACCCGGAGGTCCGAGTGGATGTGCCGGGAGGAAAACGTCAAATTGACGCTCGATGGTCCACCGTCGGGGCTGTGGCTTGGCTAGTAGCAGCGTGACTATCCGGCGCGTCTCTGAGTGGCCTAGCTCGGCCAGGAAAGCCTCGGATTCGAGCTGCCCACGGTGAGCCCGTGCCGACTGTTCTTCTCGGTCACCGCCGATAGTCTCCGGGCTAGGTTCTGGGCAGCTAAACTCGATTGTCTTCGGCCGGAGGAGGTAGAGGGCGAGTAGTTGGTGTGGTTTTTGGGCTAGGGGAGGCGCTGCTCGCGGTGAATTTCCGGTTTCTCGATCCAATGAACACGGCGGCGAGCGTAGCGTTCTCTGTTCATGCGTAAAGGACCCGAGCCTCGGTGGTTTCGTGCTGTGGGCGACCGACCGCCTAGGGGTTGATCGATCCGGGAGCAGCTCGCCAGCTCGGGCAGGGGACCAGGAGGTGGCAGCGCGAGGGGGTCCGGCGCCGGCGTTCCTGTGCGCTGTCTCGGCCGAGAGAGGAAAAGATCAGAGGGATACTTCTCTGTTAAGTCTACTGACAGGTGGGACCTCCCCTCCCCCTAATTCTTTTTCCAAATTTTTTTTCCAATTCTGTTATGCCAAATATTCTCAGCTACTCACAATTTAATGTGAGACTTAGTCACCAAGTCTTAGTTTAAATTTGAATTCTCAAATTTGAACTGTGTTTGGCTAAATTTGCTGCATGTTTAAACTGAAATTCAAATTCAGTTTTGAATTCTTGCAAATTTAGCTCCTTACAAGATGAGCTCCAATGGAGATGAAAATTGGTGGGTTTACTCAGAAAAATGTGCTGAGTATAGATATCAAGCTAACTTTTGAATTTGGGTGATGAAAGTTGCTGCAATTTGAATTTACATTTAAATTGGCCTCCTTTTGAAATAACCCAAAAGTGCCTCAAAAAGTGTTGAATTTGCATGAGCTTTGGACTGAACCTTCCCAAGACTTTTTAAATTCTAGGGGTGAGCTCAACCTCTCATGTTCATGTGTAGAAACCCTACTTTGTGAAAGTGAAGACTTTCCCTTCTAATCACTCCTTTGATGGAGGTCACTTGCTCTTCACAATATTTCACAATCTACCCACAACAAAACTGTTGTGTTGTGAGGTGCAGAAAAGTTTTTGCAAGTCCCTTTTCTTGGGCTTTTACATCCCTCCCCCCTTAAAAGAATCTCGTCCCGAGATTATAAAAGAAGAGATAGCGATGTAATAGGGACTTACCCGTGTAGAGAAGCCATGAACTCCGGGTAATTTGAGCGAAGGAACTCCTCGCTCTCCCACGTCGATTCCTCGGCGGTGTGGTTGCTCCAGAGTATTTTGTAAAACCACAACGTTCTGCTGCGTGTGGTTCTGGCTTTCTCATCAAGAATTCCCACCGGATATTCATCATATGTTAAATCCGGTTTCAGCTCGCCGATGTCTTCGGTAGGAACAGCAGCTGTATGCTTCAAGCATTTTCGCAGTTGCGAAACATGGAAAATATCATGGACACCAGCCAGAGATGCCGGTAGTTCCAATCGATACGCCGCTGGTCCACACTTCTCGGTGATAGCGTAGGGTCCAATAAAACGGGGAGCGAGCTTTCCCTTCACACCGAATCGGTGCACGCCCTTCATTGGAGACACGCGGAGGTACACGTGTTCCCCAACGTCAAAGTGCAACGGCCTACGCCTCTTATCAGCGTAGCTCTTTTGTCGGGATTGAGCGGCCTTCAAATTGGCTTGAATTGTCCGAACGCGCTCCTCGGCGTCGTTCACCACATCAACCCCGAAGGTGAACCTTTCACCGGACTCGCACCAATTTAATGGGGTGCGGCATTTACGACCATAGAGGGCTTCGTAAGGTGCCATTTTGATACTCGCCTGATAACCGTTGTTGTACGAGAATTCCGCCAATGGTAGGTGATCATCCCAGTTCCTACCATGGTGGATGGCACATGCTCTCAACATGTCTTCCAGAACTTGATTCACCCTCTCTGTCTGGCCATCTGTCTGAGGGTGATAGGCGGAGCTCCTGATCAACTTAGTACCCAATGCAGCGTGTAACTGCTCCCAAAAGCGAGATACAAATAATGCACCTCGATCTGAGACAATGGTCTTGGGTACCCCGTATAGGCATAGAATCTTCGCTATGTATAGCTCCGCATATTTGCCGGCATTGTAACGTGTATTCACCGGAATGAAGTGAGCCGTCTTGGTTAACCGATCAACGATTACCCATATGGAATCATGCTTGTTGGCTGTTAGGGGTAATCCCACAATGAAATCCATGCTCACATCTTCCCATTTCCATGCCGGGATCTTCAGGGGTTGCAGCAGCCCTGATTTCTTCATATGATCAGCTTTCACTCGTCTACACGTATCGCACTCGGATACGTACTTAGCTACCTCCCGCTTCATCCGTGTCCACCAAAATTTCTTTTTCAAATCTTGGTACATTTTGTTGCTGCCCGGATGAATGGAGTATTTAGACAAGTGAGCTTCATCGAGGATCTTTTTCCTCAACTCCATATCCCGGGGTACGACTATGCGGTCATTGAACCACAGCGTCCCCTCATCATCTTTCCGGAAACATTTAATTTCTCCATTGTCTATCCGTCTCCGGAGATGTGCCATGCCTTTATCCATTTTCTGAGCTGCAATGATGTCCTCCCTAATAGTAGGGATGAGGGCAAGGTTGTACAGCGATCCATAAGGAACCAAGTATAAACTTGGCTCTTCCTCCTCCACCGGTGTAATGGTGAGGTGATGGACATGCGATTTCCGACTCAGCGCGTCGGCAACCACATTCGCCTTGCCGGGGTGGTAATGGATCTCAATCTCATAATCTTTGATCAGTTCTAACCACCTCCTCTGCCTCATGTTCAGCTCCTTCTGGGTGAAAATGTATTTCAAGCTCTTGTGGTCGGTGTAGAGATGCACCAAGTTCCCCAGGAGATAGTGCCTCCACATTTTCAGCGCCAACACCACGGCAGCAAGTTCAAGATCGTGAGTCGGGTAGTGCTGCTCATGGTTCCGAAGTTGGCGTGAGCCATAAGCGACCACACGTCCTTCCTGCATCAACACGCAGCCGAGCCCAATACCGGACGCATCACAATACACGTCGAAGGGCTTTGTTGTATCCGGCTGAGCTAATACCGGGGCTGTTGTGAGATGCTTCACCAGTGTTTGGAACGCTCCTTCACACGCCGTGTTCCAAACATATTTTGTCCCTTTCTTCAGCAACTCTGTCATCGGCTTAGCGAGCTTGGAGAAACTCGGAATGAACCTCCGGTAGTATCCCGCTAACCCGAGGAAGCTTCTGACTTCATGGACTGAAATGGGAGCTTTCCATTTCAGCACTTGCTCTATTTTGCTTGGGTCAACCGCAATGCCTTCAGCTGAGATGATATGTCCCAAGAATGGCACTTGGCTGATCCAAAATTCGCATTTACTGAACTTGGCGTAGAGCTTGTGGTCTCGCGATCGTTGAAGAACGATCCGTAAGTGTTCGGCATGCTCGGCTTCTGTCTTGGAGTAAACCAAGATATCGTCGATGAACACTACCACGAACTTGTCCAGCTCCGGCATGAACACCGAGTTCATGAGATACATGAAATGGGCTGGAGCATTTGTGAGACCAAAGGACATGACGAGATATTCGTATAAGCCGTATCTCGTCGAGAACGCCGTCTTCGGGATATCCTCCGCCCGGATCTTGATCTGGTGATATCCAGAGCGAAGGTCCATCTTTGAGAATACACTTGCCCCCACCAGTTGATCAAACAAGATGTCAATACGGGGCAGTGGGTACTTATTCTTGATGGTGACGGCGTTGAGCGGCCGGTAATCCACACACAGCCTCAGGGTCTCATCCTTTTTCTTCACGAATAGCGCGGAGCATCCCCAAGGCGAGGAACTCGGCCTAATGAAACCCTTGCTCAACAGATCATTGAGCTGTTCTTTCAGTTCCGCCAGCTCATTTGGAGCCATCTTGTATGGTCTCCGTGATATGGGCGTAGTCCTGGGTGCGAGCTCAATCTTGAACTCGACATCCCGCTCAGGTGGCATGCCCGGAAGATCGTCCGGGAACACGTCAGGATACTCCCGGACTACGGGGATGTCTTCTAACTTGAGAACTTCAGCATTATTAATTGCTAAAACTTCCCGGACTGGTGTGTCTAACACCATGGAATGCGGACGGTGAAATGGAGAATTTAAGTGAACCGTCCGTGTCCGAGTCTCTAGGACAGCGCCATGGTATTGCAGCCATGACATCCCTAAGATTGCATCAATCTTTTGTCCCATAAGGATTATCAAGGTGGTGGGATATAGTTTCCCACCCAAGCACAGAGGTGCCTTTGGAATCATCATATTAGCTGAAATCTTCCCTCCCGGTGAGCAGATCATATAAGTGCAGTCGGTTGGGAAGACTTGCAATTGACGTTTAGCCACATAGGATGCACTTATAAAGCTGTGGGTTGCACCAGAATCAAATAATATGACGATGGCTTGATTGTTGAGAGTAAACGTACCCGCCAGCACGTTGTCTCCCTCTGGGGCGTCCTCACTGTCGAGGTTGCGGACACCCCCAGTCCGCTGACCAACCTTCTTCACCGGAGGTCGGCCTCGAGCACCGCCGTGGAACTGGGCTTGCCCGCTGCTCTGCTGCCCCTGGGGACAGTCCTTCGCAAAGTGGCCCGCCTGGCCACACGTGAAGCAGGTGAAACGGGGCGGTCCCCCGCTGATCGGTGGACGGAAACCCGGGGCGCGTTGTGGCGGTGGAAACGCCCGGTGTACCGTCTGCTGTTGCTGTCTTGGTGGTGGCATCGGCGGACGGAACGGAGGTGCCTGAAAGGGATATCCCCCGAACCATTGCGGTCGCGCCGGTGGTTGCCACTGCTGCCCGGATGGTGTCCGATACACCATACGGTACTTCTGGGGAGCGCCACTCCCACCGCTGCTAGGTGGAGCGCTACGCTTCCTCTGCTCAGCTGCTAACTCCCGCTGAGCGTCCTCTTGCATGATGGCGGCATTGACTAGGTCGTTGAATGTGCCGCGGTTCCATTGTACGAGGTGGGTCTTCATTTCGGGATGTAACCCCCGATAGAAGTGCTCCCTCTTCTTCTCCTTCGTGGAGATGTAGTCTGACGCATACTGCGCCAGATGGTTGAAGGCATGGGAGTAGTCGTGGGCACTCCTCCCGCCCTGCTTCAGTTCCAAAAATTCTTGGAACTTTCTCTTCATTACTCCGGGAGGGATGTGATAGGCGCGGAACGCCTCCGGAACTCTTGCCATTCCACGGCATGGCCAGCCGGTCGTGAGGCGACATAATTCGCCCACCACGCACCAGCGGCACCGTGGAGCTGCTGCGCTGCGAACAGTGTCTTCTGCCGCTCCGTACACGGGAGCAGCCCGAACTTGGACTCGATAGTCCGCAGCCAGTTGTCCGCCTCCAGTGGTTCTTCAGCTTCGGTGGACACTGGAGGGTGCGTACTCATGAAATCCGAGTACGACACTTCGCGGGGCTCACGAGGCCCTCGCTCTTGACGTCCTCCCGCCTGGGACGTATTCTGCACGATCGTGCGGAGCAGGTCGGTCTGCTCCTCACGACCTCCCACCAATGCCGCGATCACATCCGCTAGAGTAAGCGGAGGCGGCGGTGGTGGCTGCTGCTGCGGGGTGCTGTCGTAGGCCGGTGGCTGGGAGTCATCGCCTCCACCTTGGCTAGAGCCACCAACCTCGTGCGTGGTCCTAGTACGAACCATCTGCAACCATACGACATTAAACATCAGTCCCGCAACATTTTGCATGCAGTCTAAATGAAATAGGTGTAAAACACAATGACAACGAAAACATGCGATACATCTCGTGAGTAGATAGTGTAATAACTTTGCACAAGCTACACCATTACCAGACCAAACACAAGCTAGTTTAATCCAACTTGATGAACCTCCACTTTGGAAGCTCAACATAACTAGGTTTGGTCACTACGAGACATTACTATCGCGTTGTCATCACGCATACCACCCTTAGGGTACAACACCCTCTCCAATGAGCTCAACTGTCATTCTTTTGTCAGAATGACCAGTTTCTACCTATTCCAAGTTTTGATCTGGTTCTGTGCATCTTCATGACTCAAGTTGAATACCAAAGTTCAAGTTAACTTCAGTATATTTCCAACGAGTACTCATTTGCCCCCAGATCAGCTATGATTAAAAAGTTATGTTAATTCAAAGTTAGCAGAATTTCTGGAAGAATTTTAACAGCACCTCCCTTGGAAGTGGCTGTTTCCAACCCTGATTTCCACTAAATTCTGTGCTGAAACTTCAGAAACTTTGAATTGCAAAAATGTCATACATCTTCTACTCTTTCTAAGGATGTATTATATGACAATTTTATATTTTTTTACTGGGAGTTATATTTGAAAAACAGATCAGTTCAGAGGATGTTTTACTCTGCCCTGGTTCTGGACGGTTTACATTCCTCTGGGATTTCAGCCATCTTAAGGCGAGTTTCAGCTCTGGAAGTCTACAACAAAGTTGTAGAGTACTTGAATACCTTTCCAGAAATATATAGCACACCTCCCTGGGCTAAAAGACCTGTGAGTTATGCCCTGTTGAAGATCAGCAAACATGCTGCCCAAAACAGAGCACTCTGTTTTTCAGTCTTTTTGGAACTACACTCATCACTATCCCATTCTTATACCCAACCAGGGTCCTAACTGTTGAACCTATAGATTTTAATTCTTTGTTATCATTATACTCATGCATATGCCTACAATATCTCGGTACTACGTTCCTCACAAAAGAAAATCCTAACCGGATCATACTGGCATATACGTCTCGAGTGTGGCACTAAACGGTCTCTCGCACACGTATTCTACACGGATACTGTGGCGGACCGGAATCCACTCATCCAGGATCGCAGAGGGTGGTGCCGCGCGATGCGACACCCGACAGCACACGTCATAAGAACACAATATATTACATGGGAAAAACAGCTGAAACTGTACAAACAAGTACAAACTTCAGTTACAATTATTGTTCTATTACACAGCGGAAGACTACACTATACAACTCACGCCCGCCTATTTAGCAAAAGTCGGTTGCCCAGCCCTAGGGCAACCCACACTAGCTGCACGTCTCAGCTCAGCGCGGCGTGTACGGCTCCCACTCAGCCGTGGTCCCCGACGGAGGGTAACCCTCGCCGGTGGACTCGTACTCCGAGTCCGTGGGTGGCTCCTCACCTGAAAAACACTTAAGCAGCAACCGTGAGCACGAAGGCTCAGCAAGGCTTAACCGACTCACCTAAGCATGAAACTCTACATGAGGTATACCAAGACATAGGTTAGTAGCATTTCAGCAAACGACACGCCTACAAGTTCATCCTTAATTCATCTTTTAGCAACAAGTTAACAGTTCATGAAATCAGAAATTTAGTAAGCAGTATTTGGTGGCACACATGTCGCAATACAATTATGTCAATCAGCATCATTGAATCAACATATCTCATCCATTAGTCTACGTTACGACGCAGTGAACAAGCGGTACTCGTCACCGCGAGGGACGGCGAATCGACTCGATATACACCTGCAGGGAAAACCAAAAGAGCACGTCACGTACGCCCACCCGTGGAGCTGCACAGCACGCTCACTCGATGTCGTACGGGACAACCTTTCACCCAACAGCCCAAACGTCGAACCGGTCGCACCGAAACGAGCAGGAGGTTCCCCACACGGAGCATCTCTCTATGCCCGTTGGCAGATTTCCACCTTGCTGCCCTCAACCTACACCTATAAATCGGTGTGCTATGCCTCGACGCCCGGAGGTTTAGGCTACATCGGTTTATCGGGGCCCATATATCCGATATGCCTTCGGTACGTTCAATACTTGTTCAGCAGGGCCGCACACGGATCGGTCCTCAATCGACACGGGCAGGGCTGCGCCCACAAGACTCTCTCTTGCTGCGCCCTAGCCCCTGCCTAGTCTCAATTTCATTACTAAAGTGATCTCACATCACTCAACCGAACCCGTGTGTCCCCAGCCTATCTCGCGAGTAGATTCCAACTACTCGACTTGTACCGAAGTCCTATGACTCATTAAGCATAGCCTGTCTACTCGAGGTCCTGGACACTACCCTCACTCTTTTAGGAACCTTTGGTTATGCAAGTGGGGTTTCATTCATCCTATACCTAATGCACATACATACTTCATATGACACATGTAAACAAAGTAAAGCTTTTGAAGAGGGTTAATGCAAACCGGGGCTTGCCTTGTTGCTGCTGGTCAGGAGTTAGTTCTTCGTACGGAAGGAGGAAGTCCAGCACTTCCGGAGTCTCTTCTTCAACGGCTACACGTTAATGAAATACTACATGTTAATTTAGATGCAAATGTGAGTTTTAGAGTAAGACTTCTACTATTAGTTCTAATAACCAGCCTCTAACACCTGGAACTTTGTTTAAGAATTTAAAGATGAACTGGTGTTGGTGGTTTGGCTTGAACTTAATCACATGGTTAAATGCTAAGTGGTTTTCCCTTCTTATCCACATTAATCCCTCAAGTGGTTAAACAGGACAGGGGTGATCTAGAGCTCCAATGGAGCTGAGAATTTTTGTGTGAATTCCTTGTCACAAGAAAACTCTCTGGACCAAACATTAGCACTTTTCATGGAGTGGTTTGCTCAGAATAATTCTCTTGGCAAATCAGCAAGGAAGAATTTATTCTGAGGTAATACCCCTGTTCATGCTCAACTTAATGATCTACAATTTCAATTATATCTCATAGAGTTTGCATGAATGTTCCTAGCATTTTTGGAGACAAGGTTTGCCCAGAATTGAATTTCCAAGTTTTGGAAATTCTCTGAAAATGTTTCTGCATTCAAATGAACACAGCACCTTCCAATTTGAATTGCTCTGACCAAATCGACTCCAAATGGTCTGAATCTTTTACAGGGGTTTACTAATGCCCTAAAGAACATTCTGGCAAAATTTGGGGATTTTTGGATGAACCAAACTCCCTCTAAAATTCTTTTGCTGAAAATATTTCAAGAATTTTCCAGAATTAATTAAAGGGTTTCATACAAATTGGGTTCTACATTTGGATGGTACTCTATCAGAGGAATCCAACGAATTTTGTTTCACAATTTTTGGATTCTCCTAGCCAAAGTTGTAGCTATTCAAAGTTTGAACTAAAAACTGAAATTCCCCAAAATGTTCAAATACTGGCTGTGGGTCCGGGGACAGGTGTCACGCGTCGGGGCAAGCCACACGAGGCTACAGGTTATTTCCCGCGCCTCCACACCAGATCCCTGCGCCACAGCTGATCAAATATTTGAAAAACCGTCGCTGACGGGCGGGACCCACCGGGTCGTCTTCTACCTCCGGCCACCCGCGCCTGCGCGCCGCCGGGCTCGTCGGAGTTCGACGGATTCCGGCCTCCCGGCCATCCCCCGAGCTCTCCCTCGCTGCTAGGGCCTAATTTCCCGTGCTGAACACGATGGAACACTCTTCCCCGGTCGGCGATGGCTCTAACCTAGCTGGCCACGGTGCGGCGGCTCTGGACCGGTTCGGCAACGTCGCCCGGTCACCCTAGCCTGCCCAGACCTCGGTGGAACGGTGCTACGGCACCAGTGGACCAAAGGGATGCTCGACCTAGCCTCAAAACTGCTCGGGACCGGCGGCTAATGGTGTCTCACCGTGCACCCGAAACCTCCTCCGCGTTTGAGGTCGGAAATTCTGGATTTCATGCGGTCTACGTGCATATTTCCAACTAGGGTTGTGAAGGACTACTGATCACCGGTTAGTGGCGGTCCTGTGTGCAAGGTTTCACGGCCTAAGAACGAGAGGGACGATCGAATTTGGTATTACCGTATCAGAAGGTCGGATGGTGCCCGACGGCGATCTTTTCCCAAATTCGAGCCTGGTAGATCATCTCATGGCTTGAGCCTCGGGGACGAGCATCAGGGGCTCCCAGCGCATCCGAGGGTGCTCTAGCTCGGGCCTGAGAAGCTCTGGGTGGGTCTGTCCACGTGAGACCAGCTCCGGTTCTCCGCCGGACAGCTCTGTTTTCTCGGTGCCGTTTGCCGAATTGTGCGCGTCACAGGCTAGGGCCTTTGGGGTTGCGGGGCTGGTGTGGTAGAGCAGGCACAGGCGCTGCTTTTCTGTACTGCCGGTGCGCACAACCGAGGTTTGGTTGAGGCCGGCGATCGGGGAGAAAGGAGTGCGGCGGTGAGCGCCGATTGCTGTTTGCGCGTGGGAAGAACAGCTAGCGCGCGATCAAAGCGAAGATGGCAACGTGCTGCAGCCGGTTTCCGGGGTAAGGAGCAGGCCAGCGCGAAATGGGAGCAGGAGGTGGAGCCTCGGTCGACGGGGGCGGCCGCTCGGTGTCACCCCGGGGTTACACCTCGGTGGAGTGAAGACCAGAGAGAAACTTAAGTGTTAAGTATACTCATTCCTATGACATGTGGGCCCCACAACTCAGTACCTCTTTTCCTCAAAATATCTCCAAAGTTTGACAATTATCCAACCCAATTGTTTGAAAATTGGAAACTGAGCTCATTTGACAAGTTTGGACAAATTTCATGCAAATTCAAATATTCATTTGAATTCTTTGCACATTTGACTCCCTTTGGAAAAATGGGCAGCAAGGCTTTTCAAAAATTAATGAAACTTTGCCTCCCCACTAATTTGGACCTAAGGAATCCAAATATGCCACTTGATCCTTGTGTTAGCTGCTGCAAACAATAGTTTGGACACAACA
Organism: Neostapfia colusana; assembly: GCA_030760725.1. Classification (NCBI taxonomy): domain Eukaryota; kingdom Viridiplantae; phylum Streptophyta; class Magnoliopsida; order Poales; family Poaceae; genus Neostapfia; species Neostapfia colusana. The sequence continues at coordinate 37,103,848 of JASWHV010000013.1, read as the reverse complement.
GTTTTGAATTCCTCATTGTGTGATCATATGTGTATAAGCCCTACTTTGTGAAAGTGAAGACTCTCCCCTCTAATCACTCTTTTGATGGAGGTTACATGCTTTTCACAACATTTCCTAAGGTGTCCACAATGAAAATTGTGGTGTTGTGAAATGAAGAAAAGTTTTTTACAAGTCCCTTTTCTTGGGCTTTTACATCCCTCCCCCCTTAAAAGAATCTCGTCCCGAGATTATAAAAGAAGAGATAGCGATGTAATAGGGACTTACCCGTGTTGAAAAGCCAAGAACTCCGGGTAATTTGAGCGAAGGAACTCCTCGCTCTCCCACGTCGCTTCTTCGGCGGTGTGGTTGCTCCAGAGTATTTTGTAGAACCACAACGTTCTGCTGCGTGTGGTCCTGGCTTTCTCATCAAGAATTCCCACCGGATACTCATCATATGTTAAATCCGGTTTCAGCTCGCCGATGTCTTCGGTAGGAACAGCAGCTGTATGCTTCAAGCATTTTCGCAGTTGCGAAACATGGAAAATATCATGGACACCAGCCAGAGATGCCGGTAGCTCCAATCGATACGCTGCTGGTCCACACTTCTCGGTGATAGCGTAGGGTCCAAGGAAACGGGGAGCGAGCTTCCCCTTCACACCGAACCGGTGCACGCCCTTCATCGGAGACACGCGGAGGTACACGTGTTCCCCAACGTCAAAGTGCAACGGCCTACGCCTCTTATCAGCGTAGCTCTTTTGTCGGGATTGAGCGGCCTTCAAATTGGCTTGAATTGTCCGAACGCGCTCCTCGGTGTCGTTCACCACATCAACCCCGAATGTGACCCTTTCACCGGACTCGCACCAATTTAACGGGGTGCGGCACTTGCGACCATAGAGAGCTTCGTAGGGTGCCATCTTGATACTCGCCTGATAGCCGTTGTTGTACGAGAATTCCGCCAATGGTAGGTGATCATCCCAGTTCCTACCATGGTGGATGGCACATGCTCTCAACATGTCTTCCAGAACTTGATTCACCCTCTCTGTCTGGCCATCTGTCTGAGGGTGATAAGCGGAGCTCCTGATCAGCTTAGTACCCAATGCAGCGTGTAGCTGCTCCCAAAAGCGAGATACAAATAATGCACCTCGATCTGAGACAATGGTCTTGGGTACCCCGTATAGGCATAGAATCTTCGCTATGTATAGCTCCGCATATTTGCCGGCATTGTAACGTGTATTCACCGGAATGAAGTGAGCCGTCTTGGTTAACCGATCAACGATTACCCATATGGAATCATGCTTGTTGGCTGTTAGGGGTAATCCCACAATGAAATCCATGCTCACATCTTCCCATTTCCATGCCGGGATCTTCAGGGGTTGCAACAGCCCTGATTTCTTCATGTGATCAGCTTTCACTCGTCTACACGTATCGCACACGGATACGTACTTAGCTACCTCCCGCTTCATCCGTGTCCACCAAAATTTCTTTTTCAAATCTTGGTACATTTTGTTGCTGCCCAAATGAATGGAGTATTTGGACAAGTGAGCTTCATCGAGGATCTTTTTCCTCAACTCCATATCTCGGGGTACGACTATGCGGTCATTGAACCACAGCGTCCCCTCATCATCCTTCCGAAAACATTTAATTTCTCCATTGTCTATCCGTCTCCGGAGATGTGCCATGCCTTTATCCGTTTTCTGAGCTGCAATGATGTCCTCCCTAATAGTAGGGACGAGGGCAAGGTTGTACAGCGATCCATAAGGAACCAAGTATAAACTTGGCTCTTCCTCCTCCACCGGTGTAATGGTGAGGTGATGGACATGTGATTTCCGACTCAGCGCGTCGGCAACCACATTCGCCTTGCCGGGGTGGTAATGGATCTCAATCTCATAATCTTTGATCAGTTCTAACCACCTCCTCTGCCTCATGTTCAGCTCCTTCTGGGTGAAAATGTATTTCAAGCTCTTGTGGTCGGTGTAGAGATGCACCAAGTTCCCCAGGAGATAGTGCCTCCACATTTTCAGCGCCAACACCACGGCAGCAAGTTCAAGATCGTGAGTCGGGTAGTGCTGCTCATGGTTCCGAAGTTGGCGTGAGCCATAAGCGACCACACGTCCTTCCTGCATCAACACGCAGCCGAGCCCAATACCGGACGCGTCACAATACACGTCGAAGGGCTTTGTTGAATCCGGCTGAGCTAATACCGGGGCTGTTGTGAGATGCTTCACCAGTGTTCGGAACGCTCCTTCACACGCCGTGTTCCAAACATATTTTGTCCCTTTCTTCAGCAACTCTGTCATCGGCTTAGCGAGCTTGGAGAAACTTGGAATGAATCTCCGATAGTACCCCGCTAACCCGAGGAAGCTTCTGACTTCATGGACTGAAGTGGGAGCTTTCCATTTCAACACTTGCTCTATTTTGCTTGGGTCAACCGCGATGCCTTTAGCTGAGATGATATGTCCCAAGAACGGCACTTGGCTGATCCAAAATTCGCATTTGCTGAACTTGGCATAGAGTTTGTGGTCTCGCAATCATTGAAGAACGATCCGCAAGTGTTCGGCATGTTCAGCTTCGGTCTTGGAGTAAACCAAGATGTCGTCGATGAACACTACCACGAACTTATCCAGCTCCGGCATGAACACCGAGTTCATGAGATACATGAAATGGGCTGGAGCATTTGTGAGACCAAAGGACATGACGAGATATCCGTATAAGCCGTATCTCGTCGAGAACGCCGTCTTCGGGATATCCTCTGCCCGGATCTTGATCTGGTGATATCCAGAGCGAAGGTCCATCTTTGAGAATACACTTGCCCCTACCAGTTGATCAAACAAGATGTCAATACGGGGCAGTGGGTACTTATTCTTGATGGTGACGGCGTTGAGCGGCCGGTAATCCACACACAGCCTCAGGGTCTCATCCTTCTTCTTCACGAATAGCGCCGAGCATCCCCAAGGCGAGGAACTCGGCCTAATGAAACCCTTGCTCAACAGATCATTGAGCTGTTCTTTCAGTTCCGCCAGCTCATTTGGAGCCATCTTGTATGGTCTCCGTGATATGGGCGTAGTCCCGGGTGCGAGCTCGATCTTGAACTCGACATCCCGCTCAGGTGGCATGCCAGGAAGATCGTCCGGGAACACGTCGGGATACTCCCGGACTACGGGGATGTCTTCTAACTTGAGAACTTCAGCATTATTAATTGCTAAAACTTCCCGGACTGGTGTGTCTAACACCATGGAATGCAGACGGTGAAATGGAGAATTTAAGTGAACCGTCCGTGTCCGAGTCTCTAGGACAGCGCCATGGTATTGCAGCCATGACATCCCTAAGATTGCATCAATCTTTTGTCCCATAAGGATTATCAAGGTGGTGGGATATAGCTTCCCACCTAAGCACAGAGGTGCCTTTGGAATCATCATATTAGCTGAAATCTTCCCTCCCGGTGAGCATATCATATAAGTGCAGTCGGTTGGGAAGACTTGCAATTGATGTTTAGCCACGTAGGATGCACTTATAAAGCTGTGGGTTGCACCAGAATCAAATAATATGACGATGGCTTGATTGTTGAGAGTAAACGTACCCGCCAGCACGTTGTCTCCCTCGGGGGCGTCCTCATTGTCGAGGTTGCGGACGCCTCCAGTCCGCTGACCAACCTTCTTCACCGGAGGTCGGCCTCGAGCACCGCCATGGAACTGGGCTTGCCCGCTGCTCTGCTGCCCCTGGGGACAGTCCTTCGCAAAGTGGCCCGCCTGGCCACATGTGAAGCAGGTGAAACGGGGCGGTCCCCCGCTAATCGGTGGGCGGAAACCCGGGGCGCATTGCGGCGGTGGAAACGCCCGGGGTACCGTCTGCTGTTGCTGTCTTGGTGGTGGCATCGGCGGACGGAACGGAGGTGCCTGAAAGGGACGTCCCCCGAACCGTTGCGGTCGCGCCGGTGGTTGCCACTGCTGCCCGGATGGTGTCCGATACACCATACGGTACTTCTGGGGAGCGCCACTCCCACCGCTGCTAGGTGGAGCGCTACGCTTCCTCTGCTCAGCTGCTAACTCCCGCTGAGCGTCCTCTTGCATGATGGCGGCATTGACTAGGTCGTTGAATGTGCCGCGGTTCCATTGTACGAGGTGGGTCTTCATTTCGGGATGTAACCCCCGATAGAAGTGCTCCCTCTTCTTCTCCTCCGTGGAGATGTAGTCTGACGCATACTGCGCCAGATGGTTGAAGGTACGGGAGTAGTCGTGGGCACTCCTCCCGCCCTGCTTCAGTTCCAAAAATTCTTGGAACTTTCTCTTCATTATTCCGGGAGGGATGTGATAGGCGCGGAACGCCTCCCAGAACTCTTGCCATTCCACGGCATGGCCAGCCGGTCGTGAGGCGACATAATTCGCCCACCACGCACCAGCGGCACCGTGGAGCTGCTGCGCTGCGAACAGTGTCTTCTGCCGCTCCGTACACGGGAGCAGCCCGAACTTGGACTCGATAGTCCGCAGCCAGTTGTCCGCCTCCAGTGGTTCTTCAGCTTCGGTGAACACTGGAGGGTGCGTACTCATGAAATCCGAGTACGACACTTCGCGGGGCTCACGAGGCCCTCGCTCTTGACGTTCTCCCGCCTGGGACGTATTCTGCACGATCGTGCGGAGCAGGTCGGTCTGCTCCTCACGACCTCCCACCAATGCCGCTATCACATCCGCTAGAGTAAGCGGAGGCGGCGGTGGTGGCTGCTGCTGCGGGGTGCTGTCGTAGGCCGGTGGCTGGGAGTCATCGCCTCCCCCTTGGCTAGAGCCACCTACCTCGTGCGTGGTCCTAGTGCGAACCATCTGCAATCATACGACAATAACATCAGTTCCGCAACACTCGCATGCAGTTCCGTTACGATGGGCGTAAAAATATTATGACAACAAAAACATGCGATATATCTCGTAAGCAGATAATGTAATAACTTTGCACAAGCTACACCATTACCAGACCAAACACCAGCTAGTTTAATCCAACTTGATGAACCTCCACTCTGGAAGCTCAACATAACTAGGTTTGGTCACTACGAGACATTACTATCGCGTTGTCATCACATATCACACCCTTAGGGTACAACACCCTCTCCAATGAGCTCAACTGTCATTCTTCTGTCAGACTGACCAGTTTCTACCTATCCCCAGTTTTGATCTGGTTCTGTGCATTTTCATGACTCAAGTTGAATACCAAAGTTAAAGTTAACTTTAGTATCTTTTCAACGAGTATGCATTTGCCCCCAGATCAGATTTGGCTAAAAAGTTATGCTAATTCAAAGTCAGCAGAATTTCTGGAAGAATTTTAACAGCACCTCCCTTGGAAGTGGCTGTCTCCAACCCTAATTTCCCCTAATTTCTGTGCTGAAACTTCAGAAACTTTGAATTGCAAAGATGTCACACATCTTCTACTCTTTCTAAGCGTGTATTATATGACAATTTTAGATTTTTCTACTGGGAGTTATATTTGAAAAACAGATTAGTTCCGAGGATGTTTTACTCTGCCCTGGTTTTGGACAGTTTACATTTCTCTGGGCTTTTAGCCATCTTAAGGTGAGTTTCAGCTCTGGAAGTCTACAACCAAGTTGTAGGGTACTTCAATACCTTTCCAGAACTATCTAGCCACCTCTCTCGGCTAAAAGACCTGTGACTTATGCCCTGTTGAGGATCAGCAAACTTGCTGTCCCAAAACCGAGCACTCTGTTTTTCAGTCTTTTTGGAACTACACTCATCCCTATCCCATTCTTATACCCAACCAGGGTCCTAACTGTTGAACCTATAGATTTTTAATTCTTCGTTATCATTATACTCATGCATATGCCTACAATATCTCGGTACTACGTTCCTCACAAAAGAAAATCCTAACCGGATCATACCGGCATATACGTCTCGAGTGTGGCACTAAACGGTCTCTCGCACACGTTTTCTACACGGATACATACGTGGTTAGTACCTGCAGAAGACCACACAATGATGGTGCACTCAAAGGTTGTTCATTTCAGGCAGTTCCATATCTAAAAGTAAATACAAACGCCCGTATCATTTCCATACGGCCGTCCTTGAGCTAAGTCACGTCTCAAGGCACGTGATCGTGTTTCAACACCACACGACGGGGAACCCGAGTATGTCATGAATGGATCGTCACGGTTGGGAATGTTATCAACCCAACATATACCACCTACTGCCCTGCAGGGCACGCCGATGGCAAGCGCTGCGTATGTCCTCCTGGGCTATTTCCAGACGAACACACTCTCGCGTTACTGACCACGCGATGGGGTCTCCGCTTACTTGCCTAATGCCCGCTAGGGATCAGCGTTTCATATGAACTCAGGAACATGAAGAGTCCAAGAGTTTCATATTGACGTCTCACACCAAGCTGTGAGATCAATCCCTGAACCACGTTCCTCGTCAGGGGGAGCTAACCGAAATTGAACCGCTTCCGGTGGCGTTCCTTACCATACTTACCAGAGCGTAGGTGCGTCGTTACATAATTGAAATTCAGAATTATAACACATCAGTTAGTCTTTGCCACTTTAAGTAACTATGCTAATATAGTCCTTACTTGGGCAACTACCGAATCCTCACCGTATACCTAAGTTTTTCCCATAATGCAGTCCTTTAGTACTGTGCTATCCCCACTGCAGCTCTGATACCAGTCTGTGGCGGACCGGAATCCGCTCATCCAGGATCGCAGAGGGTGGTGCCGCGCGATGCGACACCCGACAGCACACGTCATAAGAACACAATATATTACATGGGAAAAACAGCTGAAACTGTACAAACAAGTACAAACTTCAGTTACAATTATTGTTCTATTACACAGCGGAAGACTACACTATACAACTCACGCCCGCCTATTTAGCAAAAGTCGGTTGCCCAGCCCTAGGGCAACCCACACTAGCTGCACGTCTCAGCTCAGCGCGGCGTGTACGGCTCCCACTCAGCCGTGGTCCCCGACGGAGGGTAACCCTCGCCGGTGGACTCGTACTCCGAGTCCGTGGGTGGCTCCTCACCTGAAAAACACTTAAGCAGCAACCGTGAGCACGAAGGCTCAGCAAGGCTTAACCGACTCACCTAAGCATGAAACTCTACATGAGGTATACCAAGACATAGGTTAGTAGCATTTCAGCAAACGACACGCCTACAAGTTCATCCTTAATTCATCTTTTAGCAACAAGTTAACAGTTCATGAAATCAGAAATTTAGTAAGCAGTATTTGGTGGCACACATGTCGCAATACAATTATGTCAATCAGCATCATTGAATCAACATATCTCATCCATTAGTCTACGTTACGACGCAGTGAACAAGCGGTACTCGTCACCGCGAGGGACGGCGAATCGACTCGATATACACCTGCAGGGAAAACCAAAAGAGCACGTCACGTACGCCCACCCGTGGAGCTGCACAGCACGCTCACTCGATGTCGTACGGGACAACCTTTCACCCAACAGCCCAAACGTCGAACCGGTCGCACCGAAACGAGCAGGAGGTTCCCCACACGGAGCATCTCTCTATGCCCGTTGGCAGATTTCCACCTTGCTGCCCTCAACCTACACCTATAAATCGGTGTGCTATGCCTCGACGCCCGGAGGTTTAGGCTACATCGGTTTATCGGGGCCCATATATCCGATATGCCTTCGGTACGTTCAATACTTGTTCAGCAGGGCCGCACACGGATCGGTCCTCAATCGACACGGGCAGGGCTGCGCACACAAGACTCTCTCTTGCTGCGCCCTAGCCCCTGCCTAGTCTCATTTTCATTACTAAGTGATCTCACATCACTCAACCGAACCCGTGTGTCCCAATGCCTATCTCGCGAGTAGATTCCAACTACTCGACTTGTACCGAAGTCCTATGACTCATTAAGCATAGCCTGTCTACTCGACGTCCTTAACACTACCCTCACTCTTTTAGGAACCTTTGGTTATGCAAGTGGGGTTTCATTCATCCTATACCTAATGCGCATACATACTTCATATTACACATGTAAACAAAGTAAAACTTTTAAAAAGAGTTAATGCAAACCGGGGCTTGCCTTGTTGCTGCTGGTCAGGAGTTAAGTCTTCGTCCGGAAGGAGGAAGTCCAGCACTTCCGGAGTCTTTTCTTCAACGGCTACACGTTAATGAAATACTACATGTTAATTTAGATGCAAATGTGAGTTTTAGAGTAAAACTTCTACTATTGGTTCTAATAACCAGCCTCTAACACCTGGAACTTTGTTTAAGATTTTAAATATGAACTGGTGTTGGTGGTTTGGTTTGGACTTAATCACATGGCTAAATGCTAAGTGGTTTTCCCCCCTTTTCCATATTAATCCCTTAATTGGTTACGCAGGACAGGGGTGATCTAGAGCTCCAATGGAGCTGAGAATTTTTGTGTGAGTTCCTTGTCACAAGAAAACTCTCTGGACCAAACATTAGCACTTTTCATGGAGTGGTTTGCTCAGAGTAATTCTCTTGGCAAATCAGCAAGGAAGAATTTTATTCTGAGGTAATACCCCTGTTCATGCTCAACTTAATGAACTACAATTTCAATTATAGCTCATAGAGTTTGCCTGAATTTTCCTAACATTTTTGGGGTTAAGAATTGCCCAGAACTGAATTTCCAAGTTTTGGAAATTCTCTGAAAATATTTCTGTATTCAAATGAACACAGCACCTTCCAATTTGAATTGCTCTGACCAAATCAACTCCAAACGGTCTGAAACTTTTACAGGGGTTTACTAATGTCCTAAAGAACATTCTGGCAAAATTTGGGGATTTTTGGATGAACCAAACTCCCTCTAAAATTCTTTTGCTGAAAAGCTTTAAAGAATTTTCCAAAATTAATTAATGGGTTTCATACAAATTGGGTTATATATATGGACAGAGCTAGGAAAGATGAATCCAACCCAATTTGAATCACTAAATTTGGAGCTTCCTAGCAAAAGTTATGGGGTTCTAAAGTTTGCACTAAAACTGGAATTGTTTTACTATTGGAAAATAACCTGTGCCCACTTTTTTAATTCGCAGCCAGTGAGAAGCGAGAACACACAGGGTTACTGGGTTCTCCTGTGCACAGCCACACGGAATCCTGGCCTAGCTCGGCCAGGAAAGCCTCGGATTCGAGCTGCCCACGGTGAGCCCGTGCCGACTGTTCTTCTCGGTCACCGCCGATAGTCTCCGGGCTAGGTTCTGGGCAGCTAAACTCGATTGTCTTCGGCCGGAGGAGGTAGAGGGCGAGTAGTTGGTGTGGTTTTTGGGCTAGGGGAGGCGCTGCTCGCGGTGAATTTCCGGTTTCTCGATCCAATGAACACGGCGGCGAGCGTAGCGCTCTCTGTTCATGCGTAAAGGACCCGAGCCTCGGTGGTTTCGTGCTGTGGGCGACCGACCGCCTAGGGGTTGATCGATCCGGGAGCAGCTCGCCAGCTCGGGCAGGGGACCAGGAGGTGGCAGCGCGAGGGGGTCCGGCGCCGGCGTTCCTGTGCGCTGTCTCGGCCGAGAGAGGAAAAGATCAGAGGGATACTTCTCTGTTAAGTCTACTGACAGGTGGGACCTCCCCTCCCCCTAATTCTTTTTCCAAATTTTTTTCCAATTCTGTTATGCCAAATATTCTCAGCTACTCACAATTTAATGTGAGACTTAGTCACCAAGTCTTAGTTTAAATTTGAATTCTCAAATTTGAACTGTGTTTGGCTAAATTTGCTGCATGTTTAAACTGAAATTCAAATTCAGTTTTGAATTCTTGCAAATTTAGCTCCTGACAAGATGAGCTCCAATGGAGATGAAAATTGGTGGGTTTACTCAGAAAAATGTGCTGATTATAGATATGAAGCTAACTTTTGAATTTGGGTGATGAAAGTTGCTGCAATTTGAATTTACATTCAAATTGGCCTCCTTTTGAAATAACCCAAAAGTGCCTCAAAAAGTGTTGAATTTGCATGAGCTTTGGACTGAACCTTCCCAAGACTTTTTAAATTCTAGGGGTGAGCTCAACCTCTCATGTTCATGTGTAGAAACCCTACTTTGTGAAAGTGAAGACTTTCCCTTCTAATCACTCCTTTGATGGAGGTCACTTGCTCTTCACAATATTTCACAATCTACCCACAACAAAACTGTTGTGTTGTGAGGTGCAGAAAAGTTTTTGCAAGTCCCTTTTCTTGGGCTTTTACATCACCTACAGATGGGAATAGACAACGGGGAGATGAGGTGGTTCAGGAAGGACAATGAGGGTACTCTATGGTTTAATACCGTACAGTTATACCTCATAAGATGAAACTCTACAGCCGGAAATGTCGCACACCGCGGAAGTGGTGTGAGTACGGTGAAAGAGTACTGTTCGGGGTTGATTTGTCAACAACGCCGATGACCAAGTTCGACAATAGAAGCGAATTTGAAGGCTGTACAATCCCGACAGAAAAGTCACGATGGTTAAAGGCACAGACCGTTGCATTTCGATGGTGGAGAACACATTGTCTTCGCATGTCTCCGATGAAAGGAATTCACCGGTCCTAGGTATAGGGGAGATTTTGCTCCCCGAGCCTTAGATCCATTTGCTGTCACGGAAAAGTGCGGACCGTAGCGTACCGGCTGGAAACTACCGGCAAATCTTGCTGGTGTTCACGACACATTTCATGTGTCACAGCTACGGAAGTGCCTTAAAGCTACCATCGCTGTCCGCACAAAAGAAATCGACTAGTGGAAGCCGGATCGTGCTTAAACTGAGCGACCGGTTCAGACTATCGATGAAAATGATCCGGAACACCTGGAATTGGATATTAAGATTTTACCAGGTGTTGTGGAGAAATCATACCACGGAAGAAACAACGTGGAGAGCAAAGATTACCTCCGCATGAACTATCCGGAATTTTTATCGTCATACCACTTGGCATTACCTCTCCCGTCTCGTTTTTCTTTGGAATCTCGGGATGAGATTCTTTTTAAGGGGGGGGGGGGAATGTAAAAGTCCCAAAAACGCGAATGCAAAGAAACGGGTGATTGAACGTCATCGTGTTTCTGGTTCATGAAAAATGGGACTTACAAAAACTTTCTTATATGAGATGGTCTACATGGGGTTCAACAACACGGGTTCAAGCATTCATTTGAATGGGTTGGACCAAGGTGGAGTTAAACTCATGAGTAAGTCATACATGTGTATGAGAAAGAACAAAAATATGGTCTTTTAGACTCCAAATGCTAACCACAACGTGCTGCCAAATTTTTGAACACACGTGGAACCTCACACATTTGAAGGTGAGGAGAATTATGGTGGCAACTTTCTGATTTGAGGGTAAGCAAAAAAGGAATGGATTATGCTCATGTTGAGTTTATGCTGAATTCAAAACATGTTAAGGCAAGGGAATCACTTGAGTTATGTCACATAAAATGATAAACTCAATCATGGACATGTGGGGAGAGCTAAAATGTTCTTTAGCTCATACTGAACTACATGTTAACCTAGGGAAGAATTTCACTCCCAAAACCTAACTCATAGGCACATTCTCTATGAGCAGAGGGGAGGGAAGTTTAAACCCCATTTTTGAACCCTTGCAAAGCATTCATGTTAAGATGGTCAAAAGGCATATATATGAGATGACCATTGCAGTCCTCGGGTATTAAAAAGCTTAAGTTCCAAATTTGGAGAAATTTGGAGCTCATATACCATTTGTTCAAATGGGTCATCACAAAAGAGGCTTTCAAACTGTTGGTTTAAAGTTTATATTTGCAGCAACCAAATTTAAAAGTTGAGTCCATATTTGAGATTCCAACCTCCAAATTTGTGGGAATACAAATTTTTACAACATTTGAAAGTGTGGTGGCTAAGCATTTGCATAAGGACACAAAGGCTGCATTTGAATTCAAGTTCAAATTTGAATTTGGAAGGAATTTTGCCACAGGTCCAAATGAGTCCTAAAAATTTAGCTGCCCATATTTGATTTGATCACCTGCCAAAAATTGGAAGATCTTTTGGGAGGAGCAGGGGTGGACCCCACTTGCCATTGAGCCAAATAGACTTGCTCCCTAAGTCTTCTCTGCTTGTGCACTGGGGCCCAACTGTCTGTGAGATGAGCCACAGGCTCTGTTTTTCCTCTCCCGAGCGCGTGACAGCAGCAGTGTCGCGGCACCAGCGCACGTACGCGCGAGGTTTTTGCTGAGCGCCGGTCGAACCGCCTCAGCACGCCGATATTATCCCCGCGGGCGGCTACCTTGCTTGGAAAACCCTCACGTTTCCTCTTCTCCGTGTGACCTCCCATGTGAACCATTTCTTCCGCCGCTGCTGCACTTCCTCGGAGCAACGACGCCCGGACGCCTCGGCAACGTTCACGCCAAGCTGGGCTCATCCCCGGCGCCGCCCACGCTCCCTCGACGTGCCCACAGCCTAGACACGGTGCTAACCCACGAGAAACCCGACGCCAAGCTCATTTGTTCTCTCTACCGCGCGGATGCCGCCGTAGAAAGAATCCGTCGCCCGGCCACCCCAGAGCTTCTCCCTTCGAGTTGCAAAAGAAAAAAGGTTCGCCGATACCCCTACTCGCTTCACCACAATCACGGCTTCCTGTCATGGACGGTGCTCGCCGGAATTTCGTTTTTGCCATCGACATGCAATAATAACCGAGGGGAGAAACTCGGCAAATTCTTCTCACACATAAAACCACTCCACACACAACGAGCATACACCTTCTATACCTCCGTGCGCGTTCATAGGATCAAGAACCACCGAGAACCATCGAGGAAAGGCGCTGTTCTTTGAGTTTTTCGAATTTTCACCAAAATCGACTAGGTCGCACGGTGAGCCCCTAGTTGCCGACGTTTCTCGCGAGATCAGAGCCTTGTACGTTGCTCTCTAGGTCATGGCGATGCTGTAGGAGCTAACCGGAGCAAGGTTGGGGCATTACAGCGCCCTAGCTACGTCACCGGAGTTGCTGCAGCCACTGTCACCGTCGCACCTAGGGTTCCAGCCATCTTTGATCCGAGGTAAGGCTGGCAACGTGTTCCTCACGCAAAAATGTGCAGTGGCGGCAAAAATAAGCAAGTTCCGAGGACCGGAACCCCTTCCCGGCGAGAGCTCCGGCGAGCTCGGCGGCGCGGGCTTCTGGAGGGAGACGAAGACGGGGGCTGGCCCACGTGTCAGTCTCTGTTGCGAGGGGGGTTAGATCTTCTGTGGCCTGGGATTGAATTGTGGCTGCGCGGGAAGGGGTCTGTGGCCCCGTGTGGCTCAGTTCCAGCAGCTGACACGTGTGCGATGGGCCCACGGTCAGAATTTAAAATTTTTCCCGATTTATTTGGATTTCCAGATTCAGTTCAAATTTTAGAACCTCATAACTTTTGCTAGGAAGCTCCAAATTTAGTGATTCAAATTGGGTTGGATTCAGGACGAAAAGCTCTATCCAAATATGCAGCCCAATTTGCATGAAAACCAATAGAAAATTCTGGAAAATCCTTTAAATATTTTCAGAAAAAGAATTGTAGAGGGAGTTTGGTTCATCCAAAAATCCTCAAATTTTGCCAGAATATTCTTTTGGATGTTAGGAGACTCCTGTCAAAGTTTCAGCTCATTTGGATTTGATTTAGTTATGATAATTCTGGTTTCAAATTTCTGTATTCAAATGAATACAGAAACATTTTCAGAGAATTTCCAAAACTTGGAAATTCAGTTCTGTGCATTCCTTAGCTCCAAAAATCCTAGGAAAATTATGCATGCTCCCTGAGCTATGTATGAAATTGTAGTTCACTTGAATTTGCATGAAAGTGCAAATTTATTAAGAATTAATTCCTTTTTTGCCTAAATGCTTAGGGAATTGTTCTGGGTGATCTACTTAGTGAAATATTCTGAATTTTAGTCCAGAGGACTTTCATTTGACAAGGAACTCACATGAAAATTTTCAGCTCTATTGGAGCTCTGTATCACCACTATCCTGTTCAACCTATTTAGATGAGTAGCACACATGTGATGAAATGTAATTATCACTTCATCATGTTGCTTCACCCAAACCAAACCACTAGCCCCAGTGTCATTTTAAATTCTTAAACAGAGTTCCAGTTATAAACTTGTCTTTAGCACTTGTTAGCAAAGGTTTTATAATTAAACTTGTATACATATTCATAACGTGTAGTGATTAAACGTGGAAAGTGAAGAAGGAGAAGTTGAGCTTGGATCAAGGAGCAAGAAGGCAGGGATTGAGCTTCAAGTCATCAGCAACTAACATCACATTATCTGACTTTAGTCACCTGCAAAACCAAGGCAAGCCCCTGTTTGCATTTAAGCTGTTTTACAAAGCTTTTCATTTGTTCACTACTATGGGTCAAAGTTTGTATGTGCATTAGGTCAATTATGTTTTATACTCCACTTGCATAACCAAAAATGAACCCTGAGGTCAAGGGTAGAAATGTATCATCGCTGTAGAAGAATGCCGTGCTAAATAGGCTAGGGCATCCGGTAGAAGACGAGTAGTTGGAATCTACTCGCGAGCTATAGTGTGGGATTTTATAAGTGTGGTTGGAAGGGAGAGGCAAACTAAAGTTTACATTTTTGAACATGAGACCGGGCAGGAGGGTTAGGCAGCGACAAGACGGAGTCTTGGTCGAGTAGATCTGCCCGTGTCGGTTAAGGACCGAAGCGTGTGCGGCCCTGGGAGCAAGTATTCAGTTGTGTACCGGATGCTGACTGATATATGGGAACCAGGAAACCGATGTACCAGGTTCACTGGATTGTAGAGTCATACCACATCGTCTCGTTAGACCTATGAGCCCGAGACGGCGCGACCGGTTCTACAGTCTAGTGTCCTGAGAAAGGTTGCCAAATACGACGTAATGAAGGACGCCAGAATTGGGTCTTCAGAGGTGGGCTTATTTGTCGAGTTATCCGGGTAGTGTTTGATTCGAATCACCGTCCCTCGCGGTTATGAGTACCGCTTGCTCACTCTGTGACGTAGTAATCAAGTTGTGTGGAAATAGTTTGCAAAGTTTTAAATGCTGTTATGATAAATGGAAATTGTATGAAAACCATGTTTGAAGTAGCGATAGAGAAAACTAAAGTTATTTTCCACCTTGGGACAAGTAACATTGGAATGAAGTGTTTCTTGTTTGATTGTGGAGTTTCCATGTTGTTGGGCGCAAGGTCACTACTATTATGGCTAAAATCTGAAAGTTAAAGATAAATTCGTAGGCGAGTCTTTTCGCAAATTACAGGATTAGGTCTTAAGTTACCCTCATGTAGAGTTGCATGCTTTAGGAGAGACGGTTAAGTCTTGTTGAGCCTTTGTGCTCACTCTTGCTATATGAGTGGTTTTGCAGGTTAATACGATGCTATACAAAAGGTTGTCCGGTGAGACTCAGAAACGTCCGAGTCATGTTACACATGGAGGACCAAGCCGCTGCCATGTCTTCGTTTTGCTAGCGAGCGGAGTCCGCGGGCTGGACCTCTTCTCGAGTGCTTCTTAGTTATTTGACGTGAGCTGTCTATAGACTTCCGCTGTAGCTATTTTATGTAAATTATTTACAAAGAACAATTGTAAGCTTCTGCTTTTGATTTATGTAATACAGTGTTCCTTAGATGTGTGCATAACACGGCACCACCCAATGCGATTCCCGGGCGAGGTGCCCCGTCCCCATGATCGGGCGGGACGGCAGGGGCCCTCTCAGGTAGCAAGGTGTAAATGTGCTGGTGGGCACAGTTACGCTCCACGCTGGGACCTCCTGCACGTTACGGATGGACCGATTCGGCATTTGGGTTGCCTTTGAAAGGTTGTTGCATACAACAGAGTAGGAAGGGGTGTGGAATCACGGTTCTGAAAGTGGGTGTATGTAACGTGTTATCCGGGTGTGTCTTGATTGCAATCACCGTCCCTCGCGGTTATTTGAGTACCCGCTTGTTCACTGCGCTGTGACGTAGTAAGAACTGAAATAAGCCAACTGAATATGCTGCATTGAATTATAAATGACTTGAAACCTTGTATGCTGTACTTATAGAGCTAATTAAGTTTATATTCCACTTTGGGCATCATCACATCGGAGGAAAGTGTTTCTTGTTTGATTGTGGACTTCTCGATGTGAGGGCTGCCTAAGGCTCATTAAACTGTTGCTGTGAAACTGAAAGTAAGGATCAACATGTAGGCGTGTCTTTAATGCAAACTCATTTTTCCTATCTTACACATCCTTGCATGTAGAGTTCCATGCCTAGGCTTATCGGTTAAGCCTTGCTGAGCCATCGTGCTCACGGTTGCAATATTTTGAGCTGTGTGCAGGTGAGAGTTATGAGGAAGGTTCTGAGGACGAGGCGATGCCCCGTCGGGGTACACGGCCGAGCTGGAGACTTGCACGCCGCTGAGATCTCCGGTTCCATGCTGCTAGTGTGTAGCGTCCCCTGGCTGGATGGCTGCACTTTTGCTTAGTTAGGATTTGAGAGTATCTATGTATATAACTTCCGCTGTATAATTAAGTTTTGTAAAAAGACTTCCTCTGTCTTATATGAAATAAAAGTTTGTATGTTGTTCTTAAAGTCTTTCCATGTGTGCTGTTGGGTGCCGCATCACATGGCACCACCCTATGCGATCCTGGAGTGGGTGAACCATGGGGTGGTCCCCCACAGGGTGTGGCATCAGAGCCGCATTGGGAATAGCACGCTCGAAAAGATCCTATTTTGAAAATTTAGAAGTAGTCGAGTGAGGATTAGTCACTACGCCCGCATAAGGTCTATGATAATAGTAGATATTATGGTGGAAATGCTAACATACTTGTTATACATTCTATAACGATGCTCCGACGTCAGGTAAGAGGTAAGGTACGCCACCGCAAGCAGATCAATTGTGGTAACTCGCCATACGAGTAATAGTATGGAAGGGTATACGTTGGCTTGGCACGGTACTTAATATGAGTCTCTGAACCTCTCTATGGTTTTGAGAGTATATGAAGACGCTGATCTCCAGCGTGCTTTAGGCAAAAGTGAGAATACCCCATCGTGTGGTAAGCAACACGATAGTGTGAACCTCTTCAACATTCAATGTTCAAAGGGCCATACGCAGCGCTCGCCATCGGCCGGCCTCAACGGTCATGAGGCAGTAGGTGGTATCCATTGGGTTGATAAAATTCCCAAACGTGATTACCCGTTCACGCTCTACTCAGGTTCCCCGTCGTGTGGTGTGAAAACACGACCATGTACCTTGAGATGTGGCTTGACTCAAGGACGATCCGTATGGAAATGATACGGACTGTATGTTTTTATTATGATATGGAACTGCCTGAATTGTCAAAAACCTTTGTGTGCACCATTATTGTGTGTTCTTCTGCAGGTACATTAACTACGTTAGTGCATGACGTTAGCAACCGTTTGTGAGTGACGTTCTTAGTTACACCATTTGACACGTATATGCCGGAATACCGGGTTAGGATTTTCTTTGGTGAGGAAACATAGTACCGCGACTGCATAAAAGGATATTTTTAAAGAAAAGAGTTAAAATGAGGTTTAGGATTCCATTTAGAGGTTAGTGAACTCCTATACTGAACTAAGAGTCAATTGGGAGTATAGATTCAATTTCAAAGGCTTAGGAACAACCTCCCCTGTTTCGGCATAAACTTTGCTGAACTTAAACAGGGTATAACATAGGATTGGTTGAACCAATGGGAGTGTGGGATACCATTCTGGAAAGGTTTTGAAGTCCTCTACAACTTTTCTGTAGAGCTCCAGAACATAATTTCCCTCCAAATGGATGAAAATCTCAGATGAGTATACACTGTCCAGAAACAGGGCAGACCAAAATACTCTCTGGATTTTTCTGTATTTCAACCACAACTTTCTGTAGAAAAATTTCTAAGGGTAAAGTAAGACATCGTTGTAAAGTATAGGAAATCTACTACAACTTTTTAGTTCAGTGTTTTCCTAGATTGAGGGCAGAAACAGATGGAATTTTGTGAATAAAACAGCCACTTACAAAGGAGGTGCTGTCAAAATTCCTGAGAAAATTCTGTCAACTTGTGGAGGTCATAACTCATAAATTAGGAAGTCCAGAGAGGCAAATAAATACTATATGGATTCCTTGTTGAGTCTACTACAACTTTGTTTTTGAACTCTAGTCCAGATTTTGCCTCCAAGGTGGCCAAAACAGTTAAATTCCTCCAACTGGTCTGCTAGACCAGAAACTGGACATAACAACATGTTGAAGTTTTTCAACCAAAACATTTAGTTTTACCTTTTGATCTTCAGCAGCTGTTGTGAAACAGCAAGTGGAGTCGAAAAGTTTATGCATTTGACATATCAATTCGAGCTAGTGCATGTTTGAGTTGTAAAAGTCCCAGAAACGTGAATGCAAAGGAACGGATGATTGAACGTCATTGTGTTTCTGTTCATGAAAAATGGGACTTACAAAAATTTTCTTACATGGGATGGTATACATGAGGTGCAACCACATGGGTTCAAGCATGCCTTTGAAGGTGTTGGACCAAGGTGGAGTTAAACTCATGTGTAACCATACATGTACATGAGAAAGAACAAAAATAAGGTCTTTAGTCTCAAAGGCTCAGCTCAAATTACTGCCAAACTTTTGTATACACATGGAGCCTCATACATTTGAATTGAGGATAACGTGGTGGCAACTTTCTGATTTGAGGGTGAGCCAAAAGGGAATGGACTATGATCAGGTTGAGTTCATGTTGAATTCAAACATGTTAGGCAAGGGAATGACTTGAGTTATGTCACATGAAATGATAAACTCAAACATGGACATGTGGGGAGAGCTAAAATGTTCTTTAGCTCATACTGCACACATGTTAACCTAGGGAAGAATTTCACTCCCAAAACCTAACTCATAGGCACATTCTCTATGAGTAGAGGGGAGGGAAGTTTAAACCCCATTTTTGAACCCTTGCAAAGCACTCATGTTCAGATGGTCCAAAAGCATATATATGAGATGATCATTGCAGTCCTCAGGTATTGAAGAGCTTAAGTTCCAAAATGAGAGGGATGTTAAGCTCATATACCATTTGTTCAAAGACTTGTTTGAGATCACCTTCAAATTCAAATTTGAGGGGCATGGTCCAAAACTGAACTTGTAAGGTTCAGCTTGGGACCAAGGTTGATCAAGCATGGGCTAGGAGCAAACCAAAGTGTTCACCCAAATTCAGATGGTTCAGCACCAAAGAGGACTTAAATTTCTGTTTGAATTAAATGGTTTACTTCAAGGCAAAGAAGGCCCTTTCCAAGAAGGAAATTCAAACTGTTGTTTGAAAATTTGTATTTGCAATGGCCAACTTAAGGATCAGATGGCATATTTGAATTCCTCAGGTCCAAATTATGAGGGAGACAAATTTTGAGAAAATTTGGAGGTGCTTTGATATGTATATCAAGGGGGCTTGTAAATTTCCTCTAAATTTGAATTCAAATTTGAAACTGAGGCACAACTTGTCAAATTGTCAAATGGCTTTTGAATTTGAGCTCCATATGAGTGAAGTTTGCAATGTGCCAAAAATCTGGAGATATTTGAGAAAGAAACTTTGTGGGGCCCCAATTGTCATTGAGAGGGGAGATAAAAACTTAGCACCTAAGTCTTCTCTGCATGTGCACTGGGACCCAGCTGTCTGTGAGATGAGCCACGGGCTCTGTTTTCCTTCCCCGAGCGCGTGACAGAAGCAGCACCCGGACACCACCGAGCTCTCCACGCAGCAGCCACCCCTCCGGATGTTTCATCGTGCTGGCGAGTCGCTTAGGCGCTTCTTGAGCCCCGGCCTGATCCTCTCGTGCACCAGATGAAACCCCGGGGTCATTGCCTCGTGCCCACGACCGAGAACAGCGACGCACACCGCCGCCACCACCGATCCACCGTGCCACCATCGTTCCATCGCGTGCAAGCCTCGGCAGAGCGCCAAATTGGCACCAGGGCATCTCCCTCTCCACCCCCGACGTGTCATCGACCGTTGTCTGGCCTCCCTATCCCGGGAAAGCCGTGTTGGCGCGGCGGCCGACGAGGACCGACGAAGAGGTCGCACGTGGACAGCGCTGCAGGGAACTTGTCAAGCCCGAACAAGAGCACCCCCGGACGTGCTAGGACCCCCTGATGCTCGTCTCCAAAGCTCGGGCCATGACATGGACGACAGAGCGCGAATTCGAGGAAATCCCTCCGGCGACCATAACCCGACCTTCCGGTACGAAATCTAGAAATTCTCCCTCTGTCCTCAATCTTTGGTCACAAAATTAGGCACAGAGGAGCTAAGTTATATGGCGGTGATCTCCTCTTTTGAAACCTAGCTGGAAGCCGACGAGAGGCGACGTATTTTGATGTTCTCCGAGCACAAAACAGGCACTACCATTCGGGCGCACGGTGAAAGCCGGGTAGCCGCCGTTTTCATGCTTGGTTAAGCTTTCGCCGAGCTTCCATAGCCTCCCAGGATGCTTTAGAGCCACAAACCCGAGAGCTTGGCGGGCTAGGACCGCCGGGCGATGGTGCCGAACCTCTCCCGAGGCCGCCGCACGTCGCCGGTCTACTTCTGGCCACCGTCGGCCCGAGAGCACCGCACCAGTGGATTGCTCGTCCCTGAAAACCCACAGGCGGCAAGTACCGAGCCGGGAGATGGCCAGGAAGCCGACTCCGGCGAGCTCCGACGGGTTTCCGGCGAGGAGGCGGCACGGGAAAGAAAACGGCCCGAGGAGGAAGACGGTCCGGCGGGCCCCGCGTGTCAGCGACGGAGGATTTAAACTGCTGATCGGCTATGGCCCTGGGATCCAGTGTGGTGGCGCGGGAAAGGTCCTGTGGCCCCGTGTGGCGGGATTCCGGCAGCTGACACGTGTAGGAGGGACCCACAGTCAGAGTTTGAACATTTCCCGAATTAATTTTAATTCCAGATTTAGTTCAAACTTTACAACCTCATAACATTTGCTAGGGAGATCCAAAATTAGTGATTAAAATTGGGTTGGATTCAGGATGAAAAACTCTATCCAAATATGCAACCCAATTTGCATGAAAACCAATAGGAAATTCTGGAGAATTCTTTAAATCTTTTCAGAAAAAGAATTTTAGAGGGACTTTGGTTCATCCAAAAATCCCCAAATTTTGCCAGAATATTCTTTAGGACAGTAGGACACTCCTGTAGAAGTTTCAGCTCGTTTGGAGTTGATTTAGTTAGGGTAATTCTGATTTCAAGTTTCTGTATTCAAATGAATACAGAAACATTTTCAGAGAATTTCCAAAAACTTGGAAATTCAGTTCTGGGCATTCCTTAGCTCCAAAAATTCTAGGAAAATTCAGGCATACTCTCTGAACTATGCTTGAAATTTTAGTTCGCTTGAATTTGCATGAAAGTGCAAATTTATTCAGAATTAATTCCTTTTTTCCTAAATGCTTAGGGAATTATTCTGGGTGATCTACTTAGTGAAACATTCTGAATTTTGGTCCAGAGGACTTTCTTGTGACAAGGAACTCACAAGAAAATTTCCAGCTCCATTGGAGTTTTGGATCATTATTCCCTGTTCAACCTCATTAGTTGATTCCCACCCAAGTGATGAAACCCCACTCATCACTTGATCATAGTACTTAAACACAAACCCAATCCACTAGCACCAGTGTCATTTTAAATTTTTAAACAGATTTCCAGTTGTAAACTTGTCTTTAGAACTTGTTAGCAAAGGTTTTTCAATTAAACATGTATGCAATTCATAACGTGTAGTGGTCAAACGTGGATAAGTGAATATTGATCAAGGAGCAAGAAGGCAGGGATTAAGCTTCAAGTCATCATCAGCAACTAACTTCATCTTATCTGACTTTAGTCACCTGCAAAACCAAGGCAAGCCCCGGTTTGCATTTAAGTTGTTTTTAAAGTTTTCCTTTTGTTCACTACTATTGGTCAAAGTTTGTATGTGCATTAGGTCAAGGATGTATTATACTCCACTTGCATAACCAAACATGAACCCTGAGGTCAAGGGTAGAATTGTGTCGTCGCTGTAGAATAAGGGCATGCTAAATAGACTAGGGCATCCGGTAGAAGACAAGTAGTTGGAATCTACTCACGAGCTATAGTTCAGTATAACATAAGTGTGGTTGGGAAGGAGAGCAAACTAAAGTTTACATTTCTAAAGATGAGACCGGGCAGAGGGGTTAGACAGAGACAAGACGAGGTCTTGGTCGAGTAGCTCTGCTTGTGTCGGTCAAGGACCGAAGCGTATGAGGCCCTGAGAGCAAGTATTGAGTTTTGTACCGGATGCTTACTGATATATGGGAACCAGGAAACCGATGTACCAGGTTCACTAAATTGTAGAAGCATACCACATCGTCTCGTTAGACCTATGAGCCTGAGACGGCGCGACCGGTTCTACAGTTTAGTGGCCTGAGAAAGGTTGCCACACACGACGTATTGAAGGACGCCAGAATTGGGTCTTCAGAGGCGGGCGTATGTGTCAAGTTATCCGGGTAGTGTTTGATTCGAATCACCGTCCCTCGCGGTTATGAGTACCGCTTGCTCACTGCGCTGTGACGTAGTAATCAAGTTGTGTGGGAATAGTTTGCAAAAGTTTTAAATGCTGTTATGCTAATTATAAATTGCATGAAAACCATGTTTGAAGTAGAGATAGAGCAAACTAAAGTTATTTTTCACCTTGGGACAAGTAACATTGGAATGAAGCGTTTCTTGTTTGATTGTTGAGTTCCAATGTTGCTGGGCGCAAGGTCACTACTATTATGGCTAAAATTCTGAAAGTTAAGGATGAACTCGTAGGCGAGTCTTTTCGCAAAGGACAGGCCTAAGTCTTAGGTTACTTTCATATAGAGTTCCATGCTTTAGGAGAGACGGTTAAGTCTTGCTGGGCCTTTGTGCTCACTCTTGCTATATAAGTGGTTTTGCAGGTAAACATCGACGCTATGAAGAAGGTTGTCCGGTGAGACTCGGAAACTTCCGAGTCATGTCACACTTGGAGAACCTAGCCGCTGCTGTGTCTTCGTGTTGCTAGCGAGAGGAGTCCGCGGGCTGGACCCCTTCTCGAGTGCGTCTTAGATAATCAACGTGAGCTGTTTATAGACTTCCGCTGTAGTTATTTTATGTAAATTATTTACGAAGAACAATTGTAAGCTTCCGCTTTGATTTATGTAATACATTGTTCCTTATATGTGTGCTGTTGGGTGCCGCATAACATGGCACCAACCAATGCGATCCCCGGGCGAGGCGGCACGGCCCCGTGATCGAGGTCGGGCCCTCTCATGAGTCCAGTACAATAGCGAGGAATTACGCATGCTAACACACTTAACATCCCGTGGCGACCCACGATGGTCAAAATGAACTTTTAACAAATAAAGTTCAAATACTTTGGAAATCGATTGTGTGACATGGTCCAGGGATGTATATGTTGTATAAAGTTTATACTTTATCCATATGTGTGATTGTATGTGTATTATTTATTCCGTTCTCGCAACAGTATTGTATAGACTGGATGAGCTAAACCAACATGTGCTGATCGTTTGAATGGTATGAATGCAGAATGGTGCGTACAAGGTCCACGCAATAGGAGGGAGGTCCGAGTCAAGTTCGTGGTGATGAGTCTCCACCTCCGGAGCAAACCACGACGCAGCAGCAACCACCTCCTCAACCGCTAGAACTTCCAAGAAATCTTGCGGAGGTTCTCGCTGCAGTGCTCGACTCGCGTGACGAGCAAACCGAGTTGCTGCGGATGCTAGTCCAGCAGAATGCGTCCATCAGGGACGACACCAAGACAATGGGCAACACCAGCCCCAACAAAGTTCTTATTCAGAATTCCTGGTGACCCATCCGCCGGTCTTCACGGAGGCCGAAGAGCCTTTGGAGGCGGACAGCTTTATCCGCACTCTGGAGGCGAAGTTCGGGCTGCTAAGATGCACCGAACACCAGAAGGCGTTGTATGCAGCACAACAGCTTCAAGGCGAAGCCGGCACATGGTGGGCGAACTACACCGCCTCTTTACCGGCTGGTCATGCCATCACATGGACGGAGTTCCGGGAGGCTGTCACACCCGGTTTCTCCGAAGAACAACCGAGTGAATATCACATGTATGCCAGGATCATTTTCTCATACATGTGATGACAAATAGTGAAGCATCATTTATTACAAGCCAGGGGTCGAATATAAATAATTCTTACATAGCATATGTCTCGATGGACGATAATAAGTTCATCACAAGTAAATAAAATAGCAGCGGGCTATAAATCTTGTGGGCTCCATCATAGGCGTTGCCCGGGGGACTCCATGAACCTAGAATCCTTCTTTGGGTCCGGAGTCTTGGTCATTGAACACCACATCATTCTGACCTGAGCAGCAATTTAAACCAATAAATATGCAAGTTTTAGTACCATTGGTACTCAGCAAGTGTGGGAAAGTTATGTCATGCATGGCTAGAACAAGGAGAGGTTGAACTCATGGTTGAAGCACTACGCAATTATTGCCTACCACCTTAGCTTATTAAGACCCTACATTACTACATAGGTGAAATGGTCCCAATCTCCCATCCCATCATCATAATCAAATAACCATAACATCATTTCCAATGTTAAGCTCCTCGTTTAACATCCACAACTTCCAAAGTCATCATCCTCTAATCATGAATAAGTCCAAGCCGCTCTTGACCATGAGGACGGCTGTCATGACAGTTTTTGACTCTGCAGAGTTTGCACCACTGTACCCACATGTAGTGATTTCATCCCCCGTTGTCGGGTGGACTAAAAGAACCTCCATTATGCCAGTGGCCACGAACCACATTCACACTTCCCAGGTGTGTAGCCAGGAGATCACTACGAAGCCTTTACAAAGAGATTCCCGACGAGCGTGGGCCCACTGAGGTTTCACCCCTAACAGCATACAAGAGGCTCCAACCCCGCTGTAGTGGCCCCCTCTTGAGCCTTGCGGTTCATATGGTAGTCCAGCTGACATCTATTCCCCGCACCATCCAACACACCCATACTACGCTAGGAATACACCTAATTAATTGGCCAAGCTGCCCCATCTAAGCATGTGGTTCGCACGGTAAAGCCAGGTTACATGCTCCATGAACCGGTCCTTAGGATCCAGGCAAGTACTAAACACAAACCCGAGTCTCGTGCACCCAGCACCAACCAGATCATCCAACTTGCCTTGATCCCTACCTCTACATAACTCATAATATCTCATTCAAGAATAAGGTAAATAAATTGATGATCTCATATCCCAATTATCCCATTCTAAGCATGGCTAAGCAGAAGCATATAAATAAATGATATGATAAAATAAATCCCAAACCAAGCTACAAGGAAAACAAGATAATGCAATTCTAGGGAAACTTCCTAGCATGGATTTCTTATTTCAATTGACAATGCAATTAATTCTATCTACACATCCTAGCATAGGATCAAAGTGGTCAAGGACACTTGCCTTCTTCCTGCTGCTCTGGGAATGGAAAATCTTGTTCTTGGAAGGGAAGAACTTGCTCTGGGGCAGGTTCTATTCATGCCAACACACATAGCAAAATAAAACAACAATCCATAAGACATAGTTCACACTTTCACTTCATACAAACCACACATTCACATCTATGAAAGTCATTCATATTTCTATGTGTTGTGGTTACTCTATGTGTGTTGATTTTGGGCTTACATGCACTTTTAAACATGTGCATATGATTTCTAACTTTTGTATTCAGATTTATGTTTGCACACTATATATGAATTTCCAATTTGAACAAATTCCTTATAGTCATTTGATACACATCTTAGCTACCAAGTATGCATGGAAGGTATTTTCCTACTCCAAATGGGTTTTCAGATCTTCTACCAAATCCTAAACTGAAATCTTTGGATTTGGAGACTTCATTTATCATTTTCTAGTTATGCATACCTATTTTCCTATATTTTAAGATTTATTTTCTATACCTAATTGTGAACTTTATTATGAAAATAGTAAGACACATCATCTAAACAGCATAGGTTCTGATCTAAAATATTAAATAATATATTTTTGAACTTCTCCTCTGATGTGAACTATTTTACATTTATTTTACCAATTTTCAGAATTATTCTCTAACCTAAAAATGTGTCCCTATAACTAATAAATGTGAATAATCAATTAGACAGATTCATTTCAGCTTAAAATCTATTTTTAACTCACTCCAAAGTTTTCCGAGTGCTATGGGAGTTTAAATTTGAATTTACAATGTGTTTGTCCCATCTTCCAAATTTTAAATACTAATCACATATTCAAATACCTAAATTTAATATCATATAGGGTTAAAAAGGTAAACTCACCCCACTACAGAGTCTATTATATTATTTCATAAATTTCCAGGGGTCTAACTACACATAACAGAGGGGTTTTCCTAATTTTTATTAAGTCCAGGGGTTAAAACTGATTTTTAATTAAATTTACATGAATTTCTGAAGTTCCAGGGGCTAGATCAGAAGTTTCCGGGGCTAGCTCGTATTTTCCGAGATCCCCAGGGGGTAGCGCGTAAGAATCCCGGCCTTTATAACGTGGGGCCGACGTGGACTGTCCGATTTAAAACAGACGGCTGAGATTATAACGTCGAACCGGTACGCGGGGATTTCAATTCTACCGTGCGATTTAAAATAGACGGCTCACAAGCGGCCACGTCGCTCTGATCGAGCGCGGGCGGCGCTGTCCGGCGGCGCGCGGCGGCGGGAGGCGGCGATCTCGCCGGAATACTTCGGATATTCGTCAATTCTTCCTAAAACTGGGATTTCATGGCATAGATCGGTAGAGGGGAGGTCGGGGATCTCACATCGGGGTTTTTCTTGAGCTCGGAGGTCCTGGAAGGCGGTCGGCGACGAGGTCCGAGGTGAATTCACGGCGATGCTCATCGGCGCTGTGTTTGAAGCGCAAACCACCGAGTTTCCTGCACCTGCTTGATTCCCCGGAGGCGGTGGAACACGATCGGCGCGTTAGATCAGAGAACCCGAGCAAAGATCGAGAGAAAACGGTGATCGGAGCTTCGGTTCTCACCGGGAGGAAAAACAGCCGATCGCGGGTGAAAATCGGGACGATGCCGGTGTTTATATAGCCGGGGGAGGGCGGCGTTCGGTTGTGATCAAGTTTGCGTCGTCCAGAACCGAAATTCAGCTGGGATATGCGAGTATCCGTGGTGCTTTCGATTCGGAGGAGAGAGGAGTCTCGGTCGGCCGAGCGCGCGCGCGAGGAGGAAGAAGATGGCGGGCCCCACACGTCAGTGAGAAGAAAACGGGGCGCGCGGCTGCGGGCTGGCGCGGGGGTGAGGTGGGCCGGCTGGTGGGTTTCGGCCCACTGGCCGGGGGGGTTTGTTTTTTTCTTTTTCTTTTTCTTTTTCTTTTCTGTTTTGAGTTTAATTTGAATTTCTGCACCACATGCAATACGTCCAAAAATTTTTAAATTCCCCTCTTAACAGGTTTTGGGGTGTTACAACTCTACCCCCCTTAAAAGAAATCTCGTCCTCGAGGTTGGTGGTTCTAGGAAAACAATTCCGGAAACTGTGCCTTAAGTTCGTCTTCTCGCTCCCAATGTAGCTTCCTCTTCCGAATGATGCTTCCACTGCACCATGCACATCCGGATTCTTTTATTTCTTGTGAGACGTTCCATTGTCTCCAAAATCTTGGATGGTTGCTCGGCATAAGACAAATCCTCAGCTACGTCAACCTCATTCATGGGTAACATCTCTTCAGGTGTTCTCAGACATTTCTTGAGCTGTGACACATGGAATACGTCATGCACATCCGATAGGCGAGCTGGTAATTCTAGTTGATACGCCACTTCGCCTTTCCTCTCCAGAACTTGAAAGGGTCCGATGTATCGAGGTGATAACTTCCCTTTCACCTTGAACCAACGAAGTCCTCGGATAGGGGACACCTTGAGGTAGACATAGTCCCCCACGTTGAAAACGAGCTCTCTTCTGCGAACATCGGCGTAGCTCTTTTGTCGTGTCTGTGCTACCCTCAAGTTGTTGCGAATTTCCCTCACTTTCGCCTCAGCTTCTTGTAGTACTTCGGGTCCAAACGCTTTACTTTCTCCCGTTTGGTTCCAAAATAGGGGAGTTCTGCACTTCCTCCCATACAAAGCCTCAAATGGTGACATCTTCATACTAGCCTGATAGCTATTGTTATAGGAGAACTCCGCATACGGTAAGTTCTTATCCCAACTCCGATTGTTTTTGAGTGCACACGCTCTCAGCATATCCTCAAGGATCTGATTGGTTCTTTCCGTCTGCCCTTCAGTTTGGGGATGATAGGCAGAACTAAAATTCAGATGGTGACACGACCCCATTGGTCCTGTCGAGCCAGGATCACGCTGAGGGGTGCTGCGTTGCACAGCACCGTATAACACACGTCAAAGGTGCAAAGCGGAAGCGGAAGTTTTATTACATAAACAGGTTTATGAACATGTTTACATCAAAATAAGTTCAGTCTACACTCACGGGCGTAGACTAAGCATCAAGTGCACGTTCAGCCCTCGAACGTGTCCTTGCTAGCACACACGCACACTAACTCTGCGGCGTGCACGACTCCCACTCGACGGGGTTCCCCTCCTGGGGTTCCGTCTCCTCTTCGGGAGTCCCTTCCTCATAGAACCCTGCAAAAGCTTCAAACACAAGCAGTGAGCACGAAGGCTCAGCAAGTCTGACCCGTCTCACCTAAACATGGAACTTCTACATGAGGGTAATGGGTTGCATGAGGCAAAAATCATTTGCAAGGACTCGCCTAATTAGTAGAACCTTACTTTCAAGTTTTAGCAGCAGGTTGTGGAGAACCTTACGCTAAGGCACATGAGAGAGCCGCAATCAAACAAGAAACGCATTTCTCTCATGTACTTTGCCCAAACTTGAAAAGAACTTTAGTTAGCACTAAGCTACAGCATATCATTAACAATAAATGTCCAGCTTTCAATCAGCAACATTTTAACATGTAACTAGCATGTTCTTTCTACGTCACGGTACAGTGAACAAGTGGTACTCACTGACCGCGAGGGACGGCGATTATAATCGATTTACACCTGCAGGGTTACCCGAACAACCCGTCACGTACGCCCGTACTCGATGTTGCCTACAACAACCATCACGGACGCCGTACGCGACTACCTTTCACCCGTCAGCCAAATATTGAACCGGTCCCATCGTCCCGAGCAAGAGGTCTCTGCACGCGCATCTCCGTGCCGCCAGCCGATTTACACCTCGAGCTCTCAACCTACCCTCTGAACGACGGGCAATGCCTCAATACCCAGCTACCCGAGTTACATCAGTTTCCCGGTTCCCATATAGCCGGTAGGTCTTCGGTACTGTTCTAGCTTGTTCAACAGGCCCGCACACGGCTCGGTCCTCAATCGACACAAGCGGAGCTACAGCACACAGGCCCCAAAGTCCTGCTGCCCTTACTCTCCGCTCGGTCTCATTTTCTTGCCATGTGTATCATGTGCTATCTCTACCCGAGCAATGTGCCTCTAGCCTATTCTCGCGAGTAGCTCCAACTACTCGACTTGTACCGAATCCTACTCTATCCTAGCAATGCAGTGGCTAACGAGGTTTGCAATCCTAAACCCAACCCGTGGTTTTCTTGGCTATGCAGTTGGATTTCCAAACAAGACTCTAATGCACAGAATAAAGGAAACAGGTATGTGCTCCAAACAATAAAAATTTGTAAAAAGGTTAATGTAAACCGGAGCTTGCCTTGCTGCTCTTGGTCGTAGGCTAGCTGTTCCTCCGGAGTAACGAAGTCTAGGACTTCGGGTTCCTCCTCGACCTTAGCGACTACATGATAGAATCAATACATGTATTAATTTAATGCATTTGTATTAAGTTTGAAGTTGTGAAGTCTATAACCTTTGCTAGATAGACCTAATGACTGTGAAACTTTTACTGTGGCTTGGTTACAACCTAAACAGAGACTTGGTCAAGTTTTAGTTGCAGCAAAGCTCATTTGAGCCCTCCACAAATAATTATGTCCTTGACCTTAATTGGAACTCTTAGGGTGTTCTAGGAATTTTCATGAGACAAACTATGACTTTCTGAAAACTAGTTTTTCAGAGGGTTCTAATGGAGTTGGTCTCACTTAATTTGGAAGTCTCTAACTAAAGATATGAGCTAAACAATTTCAGAGAAAATTCTGAAAATGTTTCTGAACATTTTCTATTTTCTCTGGAACAGTTTTACTAATCACACCATTAGGTGGACTAAATGAGCTCACATGGATCTGAAATTTTTATGGTAGTTCAAGGATATTTTGGTGAACACCTCAGCAAAATTTCAGGATTTTCCTCCAAAGGATTCTCCAGTTAAAATTCCTAACAGTTTAAACTTTAAGGCATTAATTCTGGAGAATTAAGGAATTTCATGAAGTGAAACTTGATTTTCTGGAAAGTACTCAGAGAGCTGAATCCAGCAAAATTTGGTTCACTCAATTTGGAGCTTTCTAGCCAAAATTATAAGGATTTGAAGTTTGAAGGAAATCTGAAAATCGGGGAAAAGTTTAAACTCGCGCGTGGGCCCAGGAGACACGCGTCGCACGCCTAGGCGATGGCGCACCGCGGCCCACAAGGATTTTGCGCGCCAGCACACCCGATCCCGGCCGCAGCCGGATCCCGATTCAAAATATCGGCCGCTGACAGCTGGGGTCCACCCCCTTCTTCAACCTCGCGACACCCGCACCCCGCCGCCGAGGGACCTCGCCGGAGAGCTCGCCGCCGGCTGCTGTACAGCTCCAAACTTCTTGATTCTGGCCGCCCCTGCCTACTTTTACTTGGGGAACAGGATCCGAGGGTTAGCTGCTCATGACAACGGCCGGAGCATGGTCGGCGACGAGCCGCCATATCGGAATGACTTCGGCCATGTCGGCTGACTCCCCTGGTACCTCAGCTACTTGGGAAATCGGTCGGGGAGCATCAGTGTACCTCAGAGAAGGTCGACATGAGCTCGAGGCAGCTCGGGGAAGGCCCGAAATAGGTCCTCACCGTGCGCCCGATACCACCCGTTCGTTCCGCCATTAGTAGACCTTAAATTACGCCGGGCACAGAGGTTCTCCGGCCCAGAGTTGTGAAGGCAACTTGTGCGTTACCGTGTCTAGCTCGTGTGGGAGTGGCCTGAGGCCCTCTAATCCTTTCTAGAGCACGAATTAAACAGAATCGTACCCGAAGGTCGTTCTGCACACAGAAAGGGGAAAAGTGGAAATTCGCCGCCGGTGAGCAACCACTCGAGCTGTGGCTCGGGAATGAGCAGCACCGGTCACCCGCGCGTCCAAGGGTGCCTTGGCTCGGGCGTGACAACGCCCAGGTTGGGCTGTCCACGAGAGCCCGAGGTGCGGCGGTTCCAAGTTCCGAGTTTGATCTTTCGGCACAGCCGATATCAATCGGTTTCAACCGAATTCGAGCAATGGGGAGGATGGAGGAAGGTCTCTAGTACCTTGCTGGGACTCTGGAGTGGAAGGAGGGAGCTGCGATCGGCGTCCTCCGATCAAGTCCGAACTGCGGAAACTTTCGGCCGGTGCAGGGTTCTTGTGGGAAAACACGTCGGTACCTCGGCCAAGGAGGGGGGCAGGCGCCTTAAGAAGGCTCTGCACCGCCTCATGCCCGCGCGTGGGCAAGCAGCTGGTGGCGCGGTGGATGGCCTCGGTGGCGATCACCGCTGCGGCTCGGCGACCCGAGTGAAAAGTCTCAGTCGGTTTGTGTTGAAGTAGAGGCTCACATGTGTGTCCCACCCTTCCTTTTAACCTCTGAAATTTACTTCTAATCACTGTTGTAAACAGTGAACCCCATACTACCCTTGGCAATTCTAATTATTCCCCCATGAGCCATTTGAATTGATCAAAGTTCAAATGAGGTTTGGTTTGAATGAAGTTCAGCACAAGTTCAGTATGAAATTCAAATAAAGTTTGAATTTCTCCCCCTTAGCTAATGTCAAGATCAACTCCAAATGGAGTGAAAATTGATGTGTGAGCTCACAAAAATGTGCTGACTAAGAGTATGCCTTCCACTTTTAAATTTATGGGATAAAAACAGTTTGAATTTGAATATGGTTTCAAACTGCCCTCTTCCTATCTATACCCAAAATGACCTCAAAAAGGTTTTGAATTTGGGTGAAACTTGGCATGGACATCCTTAGCAAAGTGTAGGAGTTTTCATATGTCCAGCCCATCTATATCACATGTGGGAAATACCACTTTTGCAATGTGTAAGTTTGTTCCCTAATGAGCATGTTGATAATTGTTTCTTGCTCTTCATTTGTGTTCACCATCCTTCCTCAAATGAGGTGTGTGGTGTGGGGATGAACACTACAAATGGGTGTCAAAAACTGAGGCCCTTACATTCCTCCCCCCTTAAAAGAATCTCGTCCCGAGATTATAAGGTGAAAATGAGAGAGAGGACGGTGGAAAATTACCGGATATGCGACGTGAGAAAGTCGGGGTAGTTAGTGCGAAGAAATTCTTCGCTTTCCCATGTCGCTTCGTCCATGGAGTGATTACTCCACAGTACCTTGTAGAACCACAACGTACGGTTGCGTGTGGTTCGGGCCTTCTCATCAATAATCTGCACCGGTTCCTCCCGATAGGTGAGATCCGGTTGCAGTTCTTCAACGTCTTCCAGCTGAACGGTAGTTGATAGCTTGAGACACTTCCTCAGCTGGGAAACGTGAAAGACGTCGTGCACACCGGAAAGTGCTTCTGGTAATTTCAGCCGGTATGCTACCGATCCACATCTTTCGGTAATCTGGAATGGACCGATGAATCGGGGTGCCAACTTTCCTCTCACCCCAAATCTGTTTACGCCCTTCATTGGAGATACTCGTAGGTATACGTGATCTCCAACTTCGAATTGTAATGGGCGCCTTCTCCGGTCCGCGTACTGTTTCTGTCGGGATTGAGCGGCTTTTAGGTTCGCTTGAATTAGTCGAACCTTTTCTTCCGCGTTGTTGACAAGGTCAATCCCGAAGGTAACCCTTTCGCCAGACTCACACCAGTTCAATGGTGTGCGGCATTTTCTTCCGTATAGCGCCTCGTAGGGCGCCATCTTGATGCTGGCTTGGTACCCATTGTTGTACGAGAACTCGGCTAACGGCAAGTGATCATCCCAATTCTTGCCGTGGTTGATAGCGCAAGCTCGTAGCATGTCTTCTAGGATTTGATTTACCCGCTCGGTTTGCCCATCCGTCTGCGGGTGGTAGGCTGAACTACGGATCAGCTTCGTCCCCAAGGCAGCGTGCAGCTGCTCCCAAAAACGGGACACAAATAAAGTGCCCCGGTCCGATATGATGGTACGGGGTACGCCGTATAAGCATAGGATCCGTGAGATGTACAGTTCAGCGTACTTCTTGGCGTTGTAGTTGGTGTTGACCGGGATGAAATGGGCAACTTTGGTGAGCCGATCGACGATCACCCACACAGAATCATGTTTCTGTAAGGTGGTGGGTAAACCGACGACGAAATCCATGCTCACGTCCTCCCACTTCCAGGCAGGAATGCCCAGTGGTTGCAGCAGTCCCGGTTTCCGCATGTGGTCTGCCTTCACCCTTCGACAAGTATCACACTCGGACACGTATTTTGCAGTCTCTCGCTTCATCCGTGTCCACCAAAACCTTCTTCTGAGTTCTTGATACATTTTGTTGCTGCCGGGGTGAATAGAAAACTTTGATAAGTGAGCCTCATCAAAGATTTTCTTCCGTAACTCCGGGTTTCGGGGTACGACGATCCGGTTCTTGAACAATAGGACGCCGTCTCCGTCCTTCCGGAAACATTTCAACTCCCCACTGTCTACACGTCTCCGCAAATGTGACATGCCCTTGTCATTCTTCTGGGCTGCCGCTATCTCTTCACGGATGGTGGGGATCAAAGCTAGGTTGTAGAGAGCTCCGTGTGGAATCACATGTAGTGGTGGTTCGCTCTCTTCCAACGGTGTGATGGTCAGATTATTGACGTGTGACTTGCGGCTCAGCGCATCTGCCACGACGTTTGCCTTTCCCGGATGATAATGGATCTCTATCTCATAAACCTTTATCAGTTCTAACCATCTTCGTTGCCTCATGTTCAGCTCCTTCTGAGTGAATATGTACTTGAGGCTTTTGTGGTCGGTATATAAATGTACGAGGTTACCGAGTAGGTAGTGCCTCCACATCTTCAGTGCAATTACCACGGCAGCGAGCTCCAAGTCGTGAGTTGGATAATTTTGCTCATGGTTCCTAAGCTGCCGTGATCCATACGCGACCACTCTTCGGTCTTGCATCAGCACACATCCGAGCCCAATGCCGGATGCATCGCAGTACACATCGAACGGTTTTGTTGTGTCTGGCTGCGCCAAAACCGGTGCTGATGTCAGGTGCTTGACTAAAGCCTTGAATGCTGCTTCACATGCTGGACTCCAAACATATTTGGTAGCCTTCTTCAGCAGCTCTGTCATTGGCTTGGCAATCTTCGAGAAGTTCGGAATGAACCTCCGATAATATCCCGCGAGTCCGAGGAAACTCCGTACCTCATGAACAGTTCTCGGGGATTTCCAATTCAGCACTTGCGTGATCTTGCTCAGGTCCACAGCGATACCCTCCGCTGAGATGATATGCCCGAGGAAAGGCACTTGCGATATCCAAAACTCGCATTTGCTGAACTTTGCGTATAACTTGTGATCCCGCAGCCGTTGCAGGACTATACGCAGATGTTTCTTGTGATCTTCCTCCGACTTGGAGTATACTAGGATGTCGTCGATGAAGACCACGACAAACTTGTCCAGCTCCGGCATGAACACCGAGTTCATTAAGTACATGAAGTGAGCTGGAGCATTGGTGAGGCCAAAGGACATGACCAGGTACTCATAAAGTCCATACCTTGTCGAGAAAGCTGTCTTTGGAATGTCCTCCGCCCTTATCTTAATCTGATGGTACCCGGATCTTAAATCCATCTTGGAAAAGATCTTTGCTTCGACCAACTGATCAAACAACATGTCGATCCGTGGCAACGGGTACTTGTTCTTGATGGTTACGGCATTTAATGGACGGTAGTCCACGCAAAGCCGCAACGTTTCATCCTTCTTTTTGACAAATAATGCCGAACAGCCCCATGGCAAGGAGCTCGGCCTAATAAAACCCTTCTCCAGAAGGTCCGTGAGCTGAGTCTTCAGTTCAGCCAACTCCTTGGGCGCCATCTTGTACGGCCTTCGGGATATTGGCATGGTCCCCGGTGCGAGTTCAATCTTGAACTCCACCTCTCTATCGGGTGGCATCCCCGGTAAATCGTCCGGGAATACATCAGGGAACTCTCGGACCACTGGAATGTCTTCCAATCTGATAGTTGTGGCTTGATAGACACTTGGAAGTTTTATTTCTGGACTGTCCAGAAATAATGAGTGAGAACCGTGCACTTCTGAGTTTAGGTGCACGACTCGAAGGACGGTGTCTAAAACAGCGCCGTGGCGGTTTAACCACGACATCCCTAGGATGACATCGACCTTCTGCCCCTCTAAGATAATGAGAGACGTGGGGTACACTCTACCCGCTAAGCATAATGGTGCTTTGGAGACCATTACGCTTGCTGAAATCTTCCCACACATTCTGAGCTCGTCCCTCCACCGGAACAAGTGCGTATGGTGTGCCTTCCATAGCCTGCACGTGTAGTCGGCAGAAACGTGACATAGTGTCACGGGCTGCCACTTGCCACATCCCTTCCGGTTGTCTTCCTCTCACCGTGACGGTGAATGGCACCCAACCGGGTGGCGTAGGCCCTGCAGGAACCTCGACATGGATCGTCCACGTCTTGTTCCCCTCTTCGCTTTCTTCCTTAGCGAAGTATTGCGGCATCTGGTTGTACCCGAAATATTGGAGCATTTGCCACAATGCTTCCGGGTAGCCGCTACGGTCAGAGCAGTGGGAAACTACCCACCCGTTCTCCAACCGTTTATCTGCTGCCATCTGTAAAAATATATTTGAGAAATGTCAAATATTTATTTAAACAGTAAACCATTGAGTTATAACATAAGATATGTCATTGAACCCATAACACTTGGAAACATAGTTCAAATTTTTAAACAAATTTGACTGCTGATCTGCTGTTACCATGACAGCCCTGACCAGTTTCCATATCAATCTGATTTAGGCCAGGTTAAAAGCAAAACCAGTCCTGGAGCTCAACATCAAAGTTAAAGTTAACTTCAATAGCTTTCCAGAAAGTATTTGGTTGGCCTAAGATCTGTCGTGGTTCAAAAGTTATGAGATGTCAAAGTTAACAGAATTTCTGGAAACAATTTGACAGCACCTCCCTGCCTTAGGTACTGATTTGATCCAAGAATCCCAGTTAATTCTGTTCCTAATCTGACAAAACTTTCTGTTACAAAGTTGTAACCCATCTCATAAGATTTCCATAACTACCTCATTTCCTATTTTTGGATTTTTAAGCAGGAAGTTATGCTTAATTTACAGAGAGTTTACAGAGAGTCTTTGCTCTGTCCTGTTTTCTGGACAGTTTCAATTCTACTGCATTTTTCGAGTGGTTAAGGGATGAAACACCTCTGGAGCTCAACAGAAAAGTTGTAAAGCTCCTCCAAAGCTTTCCAGAAATGTATCATACGACCCCAACCTCGAAAGAACTCAACCTCTAACCTCTGATTAACTTCAGCCTTGATTCAGCTGAAAACAGAGTGCTCTGTCCTTAACATCCTATAAGTTGAAAGCTTGTTAACTTTGAATATCCTGTTCAAGGGAAGGAGTTACATCAAGTTTTTACTACTTTGGATCAAAACCTTCAAGTTTTTAAATGAAGTTGTTCATTTAGTTGGGTGTGACGTCGATGCGTCACCAGATTATGTCGGTACTACGTCCTCACAAAGGAAAAACCTATACCGGGCTTAGCCGGCTTCGTTAGTTCAGTGGCACTACTCGTCACTCGCACACGGATGCTACACGTCTACCATTTCGTGGTAAGGCTACCTGCAGAAATTCAAACAATCATCAGACTCGGCTGCACACCGAGCCCGGAATCTATACAGTTGGTACACCCGGCCGTCATCACTCGCCCGGATGTTCTCAAGCCAAACACGCCTTGAGTTACGTGTTCACGTTTCAGACCACGTGACGGGGTCTCCCATGTTGCACCACGCACGCCAGGGACAGACGTTGCTCGAATACCCCATACGACATGAAGAGTCGTAGAGGATATCAAAGTGGGTCGGGTTACCTGCCACCCGTGGGGCTCCACCCTTCAGCTTGTGCGCACTGGTGGACAGCGCTTACGTGCACCCCCCAAGACATGAACGTCCCGAGATGCACGATTTTCCGACATAACAATTAGGTTACTAAGCCACTTTCTATATACTAATAACATCCTTATACGGGCTACTAACTCGTTCCTCACTGGATTTTTCAAAAAGAAGACCTTTGTACTGTGTTAAACCTCAAGCGGGCTCTGATACCACGCTAACACGACCCCACTGGTCCTGTCGAGCCAGGATCACGCTGAGGGGTGCTGCGTTGCACAGCACCGTATAACACACGTCAAAGGTGCAAAGCGGAAGCGGAAGTTTTATTACATAAACAGGTTTATGAACATGTTTACATCAAAATAAGTTCAGTCTACACTCACGGGCGTAGACTAAGCATCAAGTGCACGTTCAGCCCTCGAACGTGTCCTTGCTAGCACACACGCACACTAACTCTGCGGCGTGAACGACTCCCACTCGACGGGGTTCCCCTCCTGGGGTTCCGTCTCCTCTTCGGGAGTCCCTTCCTCATAGAACCCTGCAAAAGCTTCAAACACAAGCAGTGAGCACGAAGGCTCAGCAAGTCTGACCCGTCTCACCTAAACATGGAACTTCTACATGAGGGTAATGGGTTGCATGAGGCAAAAATCATTTGCAAGGACTCGCCTAATTAGTAGAACCTTACTTTCAAGTTTTAGCAGCAGGTTGTGGAGAACCTTACGCTAAGGCACATGAGAGAGCCGCAATCAAACAAGAAACGCATTTCTCTCATGTACTTTGCCCAAAGTTGAAAAGAACTTTAGTTAGCACTAAGCTACAGCATATCATTAACAATCAATGTCCAGCTTTCAATCAGAAACATTTTAACATGTAACTAGCCTGTTCTTTCTACGTCACGGTACAGTGAACAAGTGGTACTCACTGACCGCGAGGGACGGCGATTATAATCGATTTACACCTGCAGGGTTACCCGAACAACCCGTCACGTACGCCCGTACTCGATGTTGCCTACAACAACCATCACGGACGCCGTACGCGACTACCTTTCACCCGTCAGCCAAATATTGAACCGGTCCCATCGTCCCGAGCAAGAGGTCTCTGCACGCGCATCTCCGTGCCGCCAGCCGATTTACACCTCGAGCTCTCAACCTACCCTCTGAACGACGGACAATGCCTCAATACCCAGCTACCCGAGTTACATCAGTTTCCCGGTTCCCATATAGCCGGTAGGTCTTCGGTACTGTTCTAGCTTGTTCAACAGGCCCGCACACGGCTCGGTCCACAATCGACACAAGCGGAGCTACAGCACACAGGCCCCAAAGTCCTGCTGCCCTTACTCTCCGCTCGGTCTCATTTTCTTGCCATGTGTATCATGTGCTATCTCTACCCGAGCAATGTGCCTCTAGCCTATTCTCGCGAGTAGTTCCAACTACTCGACTTGTACCGAATCCTACTCTATCCTAGCAATGCAGTGGCTAACGAGGTTTGCAATCCTAAACCCAACCCGTGGTTTTCTTGGCTATGCAGTTGGATTTCCAAACAAGACTCTAATGCACAGAATAAAGGAAACAGGTATGTGCTCCAAACAATAAAAATTTGTAAAAAGGTTAATGTAAACCGGAGCTTGCCTTGCTGCTCTTGGTCGTAGGCTAGCTGTTCCTCCGGAGTAACGAAGTCTAGGACTTCGGGTTCCTCCTCGACCTTAGCGACTACATGATAGAAACAATACATGTATTAATTTAATGCATTTGTATTAAGTTTGAAGTTGTGAAGTCTATAACCTTTGCTAGATAGACCTAATGACTGTGAAACTTTTACTGTGGCTTGGTTACAACCTAAACAGAGACTTGGTCAAGTTTTAGTTGCAGCAAAGCTCATTTGAGCCCTCCACAAATAATTATGTCCTTGACCTTAATTGGAACTCTTAGGGTGTTCTAGGAATTTTCATGAGACAAACTATGACTTTCTGAAAACTAGTTTTTCAGAGGGTTCTAATGGAGTTGGTCTCACTTAATTTGGAAGTCTCTAACTAAAGATATGAGCTAAACAATTTCAGAGAAAATTCTGAAAATGTTTCTGAACATTTTCTATTTTCTCTGGAACAGTTTTACTAATCACACCATTAGGTGGACTAAATGAGCTCACATGGATCTGAAATTTTTATGGTAGTTCAAGGATATTTTGGTGAACACCTCAGCAAAATTTCAGGATTTTCCTCCAAAGGATTCTCCAGTTAAAATTCCTAACAGTTTAAACTTTAAGGCATTAATTCTGGAGAATTAAGGAATTTCATGAAGTGAAACTTGATTTTCTGGAAAGTACTCAGAGAGCTGAATCCAGCAAAATTTGGTTCACTCAATTTGGAGCTTTCTAGCCAAAGTTATAAGGATTTGAAGTTTGAAGGAAATCTGAAAATCGGGGAAAAGTTTAAACTCGCGCGTGGGCTACTGTACAGCTCCAAACTTCTTGATTCTGGCCGCCCCTGCCTACTTTTACATGGGGAACAGGATCCGAGGGTCAGCTGGTCATGACAACGGCCGGAGCATGGTCGGCGACGAGCCGCCATATCGGAATGACTTCGGCCATGTCGGCTGACTCCCCTGGTACCTCAGCTACTTGGGAAATCGGTCGGGGAGCATCAGTGGACCTCAGAGAAGGTCGACATGAGCTCGAGGCAGCTCGGGGAAGGCCCGAAATAGGTCCTCACCGTGCGCCCGATACCCCCCGTTCGTTCCGCCATTAGTAGACCTTAAATTACGCCAGGCACAGAGGTTCTCCGGCCCAGAGTTGTGAAGGCAACTTGTGCGTTACCGTGTCTAGCTCGTGTGGGAGTGGCCTGAGGCCCTCTAATCCTTTCTAGAGCACGAATTAAACAGAATCGTACCCGAAGGTCGTTCTGCACACAGAAAGGGGAAAAGTGGAAATTCGCCGCCGGTGAGCAACCACTCGAGCTGTGGCTCGGGGATGAGCAGCACCGGTCACCCGCGCGTCCAAGGGTGCCTTGGCTCGGGCGTGACAACGCCCAGGTTGGGCTGTCCACGAGAGCCCGAGGGGCGGCGGTTCCAAGTTCCGAGTTTGATCTTTCGGCACAGCCGATATCAATCGGTTTCAACCGAATTCGAGCAATGGGGAGGATGGAGGAAGGTCTCTAGTACCTTGCTGGGACTCTGGAGTGGAAGGAGGGAGCTGCGATCGGCGTCCTCCGATCAAGTCCGAACTGCGGAAACTTTCGGCCGGTGCAGGGTTCTTGCGGGAAAACACGTCGGTACCTCGGCCGAGGAGGGGGGCAGGCGCCTTAAGAAGGCTCTGCACCGCCTCATGCCCGCGCGTGGGCAAGCAGCTGGTGGCGCGGTGGCTGGCCTCGGTGGCGATCACCGCTGCGGCTCGGCGACCCGAGTGAAAAGTCTCAGTCGGTTTGTGTTGAAGTAGAGGCTGACATGTGGGTCCCACCCTTCCTTTTAACCTCTGAAATTTACTTCTAATCACTGTTGTAAACAGTGAACCCCATACTACCCTTGGCAATTCAAATTATTCCCCCATGAGCCATTTGAATTGATCAAAGTTCAAATGAGGTTTGGTTTGAATGAATTTCAGCACAAGTTCAGTTTGAAATTCAAATAAAGTTTGAATTTCTCCCCCTTAGCTCATGTCAAGATCAACTCCAAATGGAGTGAAAATTGATGTGTGAGCTCACAAAAATGTGCTGACTAAGAGTATGCCTTCCACTTTTAAATTTATGGGATAAAAACAGTTTGAATTTGAATATGGTTTCAAACTGCCCTCTTCCTATCTATACCCAAAATGACCTCAAAAAGGTTTTGAATTTGGGTGAAACTTGGCATGGACATCCTTAGCAAAGTGTAGGAGTTTTCATATGTCCAGCCCATCTATATCACATGTGGGAAATACCACTTTTGCAATGTGTAAGTTTGTTCCCTAATGAGCATGTTGATAATTGTTTCTTGCTCTTCATTTGTGTTCACCATCCTTCCTCAAATGAGGTGTGTGGTGTGGGGATGAACACTACAAATGGGTGTCAAAAACTGAGGCCCTTACAGATTGGTTCCCATGGTTTCATGCAACTTCTGCCAGAACCTCGAGGTGAACTGTGTTCCTCGATCCGACACTATCTTCTTTGGCACTCCATGGTAACACACGATCCTTGACATGTACAACTCCGCCAATTTGGATCCGCTGTAGCTTTCTTTCACGGGGATGAAATGAGCTACCTTGGTTAGCCTGTCGACGATGACCCATATCGAATCATCTCCTGATTGGGTCCTAGGCAATCCCACTATGAAATCCATACCGATTTCTTCCCATTTCCATTCAGGCACTTTGAGTGGATGCAATAATCCCGCGGGTCGTTGATGTTCCGCTTTCACCAACTGACATGTGTCACATAGGGCAACATGTTCCGCGACATCTCGCTTCATGCCATACCACCAATACCTGCTCTTGAGGTCCTGGTACATCTTCGTACTCCCAGGATGAATGGAATAGTCGGAATCATGAGCCTCCTTCAAAATCAATTCTCGGATCTCCTTTACTTCAGGCACACAGATTCTTTTCTCGTGCCACACCGTACCTTGTTCATCCTCTCTGAAACCAGGGGCTTTATTTTCCTTGATGAGTTGTCTGATTTCTTGTATCTTCTCGTCATTCTTTTGACCATCGCGTATGTCTTGCTCTAGTGTGGAGTCCCCTTCCATGGCGATGGCTTCAGCACTATTCACCAGGCATAGACTGAGTATTATAACATCGTCCTTCAATTCTACGGGCATGTCCTTCAAGCTCAACCTATTGACCTGCACTTTCCGGCTTAAAGCATCTGCCACAACGTTTGCTTTCCCAGGATGATAGTTGATCCCACATCAAAGTCATTGATTAGCTCTAACCATCTTCTTTGTCTGAGGTTGAGATCTGGCTGTGTGAAAACGTACTTTAAGCTCTTATGATCCGTATATATCTCTGTCCTGTTCCCCATCAAGTAGCGCCGCCAAATTTTCAACGTGTGTACCACTGCGGCTAGTTCTAGGTCACATGTAGGATAGTTCTTCTCGTGTTTCCGGAGCTGCCGGGACGCATAATCCACGACATGCCCTTCTTGCATGAGAACACATCCCAACCCGTTTCCAAGGCATCGCAGTACACCAAAAAGTTCTTCTGCATATCTGGCATAACTAGCATTGGGGCTGTTGTCAATCTTTTCTTCAGTTTGTGGAAACTCGTCTCGCACTGCGGCGTCCATGTGAATGCGATTCCCTTCTCCAACAGTTTGGTGAGGGGTCTCGAGATCTTGGAGAATCCCTCAATAAACCGTCGATAGTATCCAGCCAATCCTAAGAAGCTTCAAACTTCCCCGACATTCTCAGGGGTCTTCCACTTCTGTACATCCTCGATCTTGGCGGGATCTACGGAGATTCCTCCCTCCGAGATTATATGTCCTAAGAAGGGAACTCTCTTCAGCCAAAACTCACACTTGCTCAACTTGGCATGTAGCTGGTGTTCTCTCAGCTTTTGCAACACCAACCTTAGATGTTTCTCATGTTCCTCTTCATCTTTGGAGAAGACGAGAATGTCATCTATGAAAACCACCACAAATTTGTCCATATATTCCATGAATACCTTGTTCATGAGATACATGAAGTATGCCGGGGCATTAGTTAGCCCGAAAGGCATGACGGTGTATTCATACAGTCCGTACCGAGATACAAAAGCTGTCTTTGGAATATCAGTTTGCCTTATCTTAAGTTGGTGGTATCCCGTCCTAGGATCAATTTTTGAGAACACACAAGCTCCCCTCAACTGATCAAACAAGTCTTCAATGCGGGGTAATGGGTACTTGTTCTTGATGGTTACCTCATTCAATGCACGGTAGTCTACGCATAACCTTTGGGTTTCGTCCTTCTTGGGCACAAATATCACTGGAGCTCCCCATGGTGAGGAACTAGGACGAATGTACCCCTTCCCTGTCAATT
Organism: Neostapfia colusana; assembly: GCA_030760725.1. Lineage (NCBI taxonomy): Eukaryota > Viridiplantae > Streptophyta > Magnoliopsida > Poales > Poaceae > Neostapfia > Neostapfia colusana. The sequence goes on along the minus strand of JASWHV010000013.1, from coordinate 37,060,789 downwards.
CCCTTAAATGATCCTTGAGTTCTCCCAGTTGCTTGGAGTCCATCCGATAAGGTCTCTTGTATATCGGGGCTGTTCCAGGTACTAGCTCAATCGCGAACTCCACTTCACGATCTGGAGGCATACCTGGCAACTCCTCCGGAAAAACGTCTGGGTATTCCCTGATAATCCTGATCTCCTCCACTTTCACCTCAACTTGATTTAATTTAATGTCCCTCCTAGGCTCTTGTATTGTTATGAAATTTACTCTTGTGCCACAAGGGTGAGTTAGTTCCACCGTTCTGGTCGAACAATGGATGATTCCCTTATGTTTGGTCAACCAATCCATACCCAAAATAATATCTATCCCTTGCGAATCTATCACTATGAGGTTGGCAGTAAATACTACCCCATTAGTGTCTAGATTCACCTTGGGACACACTTGTCTTGTCCTTATTTCTCCACCTGCAGAGTTTACGGCTTGCATATGGTTCATTTGTGTTGTTGCTAGATCATGCTTCTTAACAAACCCTTGGGCAATGAACGAGTGGGTAGCACCAGAATCGAACAACAGTGTTGCAATGTGTAAATTGGTAGGAAACTTACCAACTACCACGTCGGGTGCCTCTTGCGCTTCCTCCATGGTCACGTGGTTCACCCGTCCTTGCATCACATTCTGCTGTTGCGGCTGCACGGGCTTCTTCTTTGGGCACTTATGGGTGTAGTGCCCCACTTCACCACAGTTAAAGCATTGCACCCCGACCTTAGGTGCCTGGCCTTTGTTGTCTTGGGGTTGGTTCGTGGGTCCTTGTACTGCTGGTCGAGGTTGATATGTAGGGCGAGGCTGCTGTACAAACTGACGTTGTGGTGGTGTTGGTGCTGACGGAGGCCTGAAATTTGGGCTGTACCCTCTCGGTGCTGAGTAGGGTACCACAGCACGGCTCGTCTGCCCTGCGGGTTGCTGCATCAGACGTGGGCGGGTGTTGCTACCCGAGGCTTGGTGTGACCATCCCGCCTTCCTCTTGTTTTCATTTTCCAAGGCCTTCGGCTTCCTTTCTACAACAAATGCTCTATCCACCATCTTTTGGAAGCTTTCATACTCGTTGGAGGACATTGCACACTGCATTTCTACTGTGAGTCCTTCCACGAAGGAATCCTGTTTCTGCTCATCAGTCTCTATGTCCCGTGGGGCATAACGAGATAGTTGAGTGAATTTAGTGAGGTATTCCCTCACAGTCATGTTTCCTTGCTGCAGTCCCAAGAACTCCTTCCTCTTGTTTTTGAGTTCACCCCTTGGTATGTAATGGTTGCGGAAGCTATGCTTGAACTCTTCCCAAGTGATGTTCTTAGGGTCATGATGGGCGGCCACATAAGCGGTCCACCAATCAGCAGCAGGTCCATGCAATTGGTGAGAGGTAAACAGCACCCTCTCATACCCTTGGCATTGTATGATCCTCATCTTGCTCTCAATGGTCTTTAGCCGGTCATCTGCCTCCAGGGGTTCAGCAGCACTTGCAAGCTTTGGAGGTTGAGTTCCCAGAAGCTCACTCAACCTTGGTTGGCGTGGTGCAGCTTGTGGAGGTGGAGCTTGGTGCAAGTTGTCCACCACTTGAGTCAGGTTCTGGATGAGCTGATTTTGATTCTCAAGCATTTGGTGGATGGGATCAACTCCTTCACGGGGACCACCCCTGTCTTGGCCTCCAGGGAGATGAGGGTTGCCGGCCTCATCGTTCTTGGCAGCGGGGTTGGCACCACGACCCTTTCCTCTTCCGGCCATCTATCATGATCAACCAAATGTCAATTTAAAGCATTACGTATTATCTTACCAATTTTACTTGTTTACACTTGTAATGTTGAGGCCTTGTTGTATTTATATTTTTCTGAGGGTTCATGTCTCACACAAAAATAAATGCACTATTAATTTCATAGGGGTTCACACATCAAAGCAAAACAACCTGAAAACGAGGTTGTGGACAATGCTCATGGCTTCCACAACTTACGTCACACACCACACATTAACACACTATTAACTAAGGTATTGACTCGCCTACTCGATAACCTACTGAACTATGGGGAAGAACTCTACATGACTCGTATCACTGAGCTGGCTCCTCGGGATCTTCCTCATTATTGCGGCTGCCTTCTGACTCCGCTTTGGATGGGGAGGCTGCTGGTGGAGAA